>ML677332.1:49525626-49619996 GCA_007922305.1 Dermatemys mawii | reverse complement strand
GATAGATAGATAGATAGATAGATAGATAGATAGATAGATAGATAGATATGTAACTTTCAGGAACCAAAACCTTTATTTTTCTAAAGGATACTAACTTACCCAGATTCTTTTCTGGCTAATAAAAAATTAATTTTCTTACAATCTATTGTATAAGGAAGCAGATTTTTATTCTATCATTTTCAGCACCCTCACTGAAGCTTTTCACCCACTAACCAGCTACTTCTGAGAGGTCCACATTACTGTTGAGATATAAGGTCTAATAACATCAAACATTCCCAAGAAAATGACTGGCCTCCTTGAAAAACATAGCATCCAATTGCCTAAGGAGAAAACATCCTAAAGCTGTTCCAAAACCAGTTTCCTACATGGTAGCAAACCTAGAAATTCATCATTATAATCTATGGCTGTTTCTATGAAAATTGTGTATATCTGCAGGTGTCTTATTGACATGTATCCAAATACATAAAGATAATAGCCTAAATGAACTGAGGAATTAAAAAGTACATTTTATGCACAAAAGTGAATTCTGTGAATTGCTTGGAAACAGACTACAAAACCTGACACGCAGCTGTGAAAATACTATGGAGGAATGAAGCAGATTATAAACACGTCTCTGATTTAATTAACAGAGATCTTAAAAACAACATGGAGAGTTACACAGTAGTTTCAAAATGCCTTCATCAATATCTTATTAATATTCTGAATCAAGAATCAAAGTGTGTCATCTCAGACTGATCACTGGGCAAGTCTATTAAAGATTTTATTTCCATCTAAAGTTTAGGCCAAGACTTTTGTGGTCTGAGACTTTGCAATATCATCACCTTCAAGTGACACATGCTAGTCTAGTCTTCACAACTAGGAGTTCTCACCATGGCTTCTGGCTCTGGCCCTGAGCAGCATAAGGCAGTTGGAGAGCTTTCCTTCTGGCAGCTGCACAGTTGGAACATAAAACTTGCAATACTGAAGAACAGAGGGCCTATGCTCTAAAGAAAGAACTAATACATTTAAACAACTGCATCATAGGCAAAAATATGTTCATACAAGAATTCAGCCAACTGGTAATACTAATTTTAAAAGAATTTTACAAAATTCAGGGTAGCAAACAAAAATGAATTTGAACAATCCTTTCTACTATAACTCGATGTGAGAAGCTCTGCTAAAAATATGTTACAAAATGACTTTTGGTAGATGAAATAAGAGTACGACTTTAAAAACAGGTGTAAAAAATTTGAACTGCCAGCATTAAAAACTATTTATTTTAATATCTAAAGTTGCTTGATTGGGACACTTTTGGGGCAGCAATAACAAAATTCCTAAGCCACTTTCAGTGGCCGAAGACCAAATTTAGCTACTTTCACCTATTTAAAACATCATTTCAAAACAGCACAGTGGATTAAGTCAATGTTTCCTAATTGATTGCATATATTATAACATGATTCATTTCCCCAAGTACTACTTTAGCCATTTATTTATTGGAACAGCCGCAGAGAACTGATGCTTCAACTAGTATACTTGGCATAGTCTTTGTTTTCTTAACAGGAAGTTTAAGGAATTAAAAATGAATTTTCCTCTTCTTTGGGTTTGGCAACTGTTTCCCAGATTTTCCATTTAACCTAAATTAATAGGGGTTGGTAGAAAACCAAGCTCAGTTTTCACAGTCTATTTCAGACTGCATTATGACACTTTTACAATATTTTTGTCTGGCCAAATTGTATACTTTAATCACAACACATATTTTCCCATTTCTGCATCATCTGGTGGTGATGGCAAAACTAATGAGTTACAAACCAGCCACATTTCTAACACTGATTTTGTAGCCATTACAAACTGTCCCTTATACTTCATTAATATAAAATATAGCAAATATTGCATTCGGTAATGCACAACAGTAATGAACAATTCATTATCAAAAGATACTGACATACTGGAGTGAATCCAGAGAACAGCACCAAAAATGGTTGCCAAGGAAAGATGAAACAAGTCAAATATGTATAGCTTTAATATCATGTGTGTGTGTTAGGGCGGGGGGAGTAGATTGATAATAGATTATCATTATTTGAAGCATGTAAACAGCAAATATATAGAGTATTTGGGTGACATGCAGAGTTATAGTTAGGAGTAATGGGTTGAAATTAATAAAATAAGAAATTAGGCTTAATATCTTAATTTCAGAAAAAAACGTCCTAACAGTGAGATATTTTAAACTGTGGTATAGTTTCTTAAGGGAAGATGAAGAGCCCTATTGTTCAGGACTGTGAAAACTAGCCTGGACATTAATAAACAGAAAATATGCTGTAGGGA
Source organism: Dermatemys mawii (assembly GCA_007922305.1). Classification (NCBI taxonomy): domain Eukaryota; kingdom Metazoa; phylum Chordata; order Testudines; family Dermatemydidae; genus Dermatemys; species Dermatemys mawii. Next base: position 49,617,695 of record ML677332.1, on the reverse strand, counting down.
ACAATTTTTCATTGGCTAGGAGTTGGACTGGAACATCAAATACCTGCAGGACTTTTCCATCTCTGACTTTTACGATTCTTATGGCTGAGGCAGAGGTCTGGGAAGGAATCAGGAGATGAGTTTTGATCATCCATCAGTTGCACATGAACTAATTCAGTAGGTGTTATGCCCATTCAGAGTGAATTATACATTACAATTAAATCCACAAGTTCTAATCCTGGCTCTCCCATAGCCTCCATGATCTCAGTTAAGTCCCAAATTCTGTGTCTCACTTCCTCCATCTGTGTAATGAAAGTAGTAATATTTTTCTACCTCATAAGGATGCTGTAAGGTTTAATTCATTAATATTTGTAAAGCACTTAAACAGAGTCTGGTGGAGGTGCTATGTAGGAGCAAACAGTATTTTCAAACCCCACTCTCTCTTGGTCTAGTAACCCTTAATGGCTCCTTTTCTGATTGAAATTAATAAGTGATTAAGATCTCATTGCTAATCAAGGACTTTTGGGCGGGGCTTCACTTGCCTGTGCTGAGGCCTGAGACCAGAGGAATGGGGAGAGTATAAAAGAATCACTCCTGGCTACTGCCACTGGATCTACTGAGCATCTGGGCCCTTTCGACCATGTTGGAGAAGGATGGTGGGGGATAAATATCCCTCTTTATCTTCCCAGTCACTGCTGCTTTTAGTGCTGCAGAATCTCTTGCCCCTGCCCATCATACTGGAGGATCATTGGGAAGAGTTAAAGCCCCTCGTTTGTCTTCCATGCACTTCTTGTAGTTGCCACTAGAGCTGTTGCATCCCTTGAGTTACCTGAACTTCTGAAGCTTCCTTTCTTTTATTTTTTTCCTATGCTACCTATTTGAATATGCTATCTGAATCTGTGGGTGGGCCTATAGCCCTCTGTGTATTTGCATTGTGTTTTCTGTTATGGTACAGAGGATTAGCTGTGAATGAGCAAATAATACACATATATGTTGCTTAGACTCTTGGCAGAGTAGCATCCCATGTACTGTGTTTTGAACATCTAACAACATTATTTTCACATTAGCTTTTAGAACAGTGGTTCTAAAACTTTTGTACTGGTGACCCCTTTCAGACAGTAAGCCTCTGAGTGTGACCTTCCCTGCTTTTTAAATAGGGCTTTCAAGTGATTAAAAAAATAATTGCACTGTTAATAATAGAATACCATTTATTTAAATAGTTTGGATGTTTTCTACCTTTTCAAATATATTGATTTCAATTACAACACAGAACACAAAATGTACAGTGCTTAATCTATATTTTTATTACAAATATTTGCACTGTAACAAAAGAAATAAACTTTTAGGCTTTAAAGTTTTACAGCATTTTGTGTTTGAGTGCAGCTATGTAACAAAAAAAAATCTACGTTTTTAAGTTGCACTTTCACGATAAAGAGATTGCACTATAGTACTTGTATGAGGTGAACTAAAAATACTCTCTTTTGTTTATCATTTTTACCATGCAAATATCTGTAATAAAAATAACATAAAGTGAGCACACTATACACTTTGTATTTTGTGTTGTAATAGAAATCAATATATTTGAAAATGTAGAAAATCATCCAAAATATTTAATACATTTCAATTGGTATTCTATTGTTTAACAGTGTGATTAATTGCGATTAATTTTTAAAATTGTGATTGATTTTTTAGAGTTAATCGCGTGAGTGAACTGCGATTAATCGACAGCCATATTTTTTATATTTAACACTGTTATAAATGCTGGAGGCAGAGCGGGCTTTGCAGGTGGAGGCTGATAGCTCATGGCCCCAATATAATAACCTTGTGAACCCCTGAGGAGTCACAAGTCGCATTTTGAGAACCCCTGTTTTAGAAGACATACTCCTCATGCTTGTAAATCTGCAGAGTCAGCTGGTTACCAGCCTGACTGAAAGTAGCATCCCAGTTTTATAGTCCCACATGAGCCAGCTAACTTGAATTGACAGCACCACTAAACTCACATCAGAGGTTTGTGTGTGGAGGGAGGTTAGGGGAAACACTTGAGTAAGAGCCCATGTTAACTCTATAGTTAAGACATAACAGACTTTGGAAAGTAAAAGCAGGAGTTCCCAATACGGAGTCAACCTAAGAGCAAAGAGAGATTGTCCAGGCAGAAGCAGCTGGAGCAGAAAAAGAGCACATAATCTCCATAGATTGATTTCCTCAGACTGACTTTTTCAGGTTAGACTCAGTGTTAGGTTTGTTCTGACCTTTTCTTGTCCCTTTTCCTAACAGTCCCTGCCCTGGAAGCCTCATTCTCTTGACCCTCTGTGCTCCTACCATCCTCTCATTTTCCTCTTTTCATCTTCTCTATAACGTCCTCTTTCTCCTTCATACCATCTTAACTCCACATATTTAAAAAAATATAGAAGAATAAACTTTAAAAAAATGTGGAACCAACATGGCATTTGCTAAGCATCATGGTGTTTATCCCGCTTGTACGCTGAAATGCTGTATTTTTTTCTCTCAGCTTTTGCCTGTCTTGTATATTAGCTATAAACTCTTCATGGCAGGGAGCACATGTTTAATATAAATATTTGATTTGTATGGAACCTAATATAATAGGATCCCTATCTTGATTCCAGAAGCATCTACAGGCCCTATACAAATATCAACAAAAAGAACAAAACAGATGTTCATAGGAGTCTTAAGCTAAGATAATTCTTTAATACATAGAAAGCATGCAACCTTCAATATTATCAGCAAGATATCGAACACAATACATATTGAGTATTTCTTTTATAACTGAAGGAGATGATGCATTTATTTTTATAGTCAGACAAGTTTTCACCTTCCCTTTCAGATATCAAAGATTTTCAGAATATCTAGTAAAGTGACAAAACTTAAATCTCCCCCCATAATTAGATGTTTTCTCTGCCACTGTAACTGTTACACTCTCATTTCCCCTTAATCTGGTGCATGTAATACAGTCCTGTGTGGACAAAAACTGCACAATATTTTCCTGATCAAGTTTTCATATGTTCAAATTTGTGTATTTATTTTTTCTCTTTCTAGATGTTGTGAGAAGAGTAAAGTATGTTTGTGTTTGTAGGCTGGAGCTATAAGTGGTGGAGATTCTCCCAACTCCTTCCAGAAACTATTTCACAGAGGGCATGTCTAAACGGGAATACTCAGGAGAGTTAAGCTGAATTAACTGAAGATGTAAATTTAACATGCATTATTTAATACTCAATGACTCACTCAGAAGTAAAGTGGTTTTAGGATGCTTTAGCTTAATTCACAAAGTGTCCTTGTCTAGACATGCCCTAAAGAAAATCTTTCCTTGTAACTTTGCTCAACTTCCTCTCATTACTCTTAGTTTTATCCACTATGATTCCCTAAAGAATGCATCATTCATCAAATATTGGAAACTTATTGTGTTCTCTTAGCTGTCATATGGAAAATTTGCTCAGATGCTATAGTATCTGAATAAACTCAATGGTCTGCACCTAATCTGATGGAAAACCACCAGTTTTGAAGCAATACATCGTATTTATTTCTTGTAGATCATTATCATGTCAGTTTAGAAATGAACATGGCAACGTAACACATTATTTGCTAGCTCCAGTAGGCAGTATCCAAACTGAATTTTCTATAAGTATGTCTTCAAAAACCTGGGCAAAAAAGTGGGGTAGGGATTATTTTGATCTCTTGTAAAGTGCTTCAGAAGAGATGATTTGCCAAAGTACTAGCTGTCAGGTCACAATACTTGTTATGACTTCAATATCCCAATAACGACATGGTTGCTTTTCTTAATTCTCTTCTAACACACAATGCCCAGTTAAATACGTACGAAATACAAATAGAAAAAAAGCAAATTGCTGTCAAAGTGGATTTCTGGTGATGAACCTTGCCCCCTTGTCCTTTGGGAACAATACAGAAAGAATAATACATGTTATGAAGGCACATATACACCACTATGAAAAGTGTAGACAAAATTACATATGGTCTCAGGTTAAAGTATAGTACTACTTTGAAAAGTGAGGAGGCAATAATGACCTCTTGCTACTTAACAGATCTGTCCCTGCGTGTATTCAGTGACCAACTTACTAAAGATAAAAAAATAAAGTTTGTATTAATCTTTACTGCTGTCAGCACTTTAAGTCTAACAGTTATAGGAGAGTGTCCCATATTGTATTATGACTCACCCAAAATCATCAACAAAATTGTTAACTAAGTTCCAGTTGCAGGTACAATTCATGTTCTGGGATATGGGTCTCAAACCTTATTGAAGAAAATGGCAGTACATGTGTGACTGAATACATCTTGCAGAATTTTTGTCACTGGAAATGATGCACAAATCACAAAGACTACTGGTGGACTTTCAGATTCTAGGATGAAATAGTGGAGTTGGCTATTAGAAATATCTTTTTCTTGCACACTGAAGTTTGATATGGGAATCACCGAGGTTTAATAAACACAAAAGTCCACAAATACTTTTATTCCAAGAAGTTATTTTTCAGAGTAGAATCACACTTTAAAATTGAGCACATATTTATTAATATTATACTGTTACCAAATTACATTTTGATTTATATGCTCTTTTGCCTTATTTTGTCCCTGTTTTTTTATATTATTAAAAACTAAGCATTAAATAACATGATGTTTTAGCAAATGCAAGACCTTATGCACTCCCTATTAAAGATTCAAAAGTATTTTTGAGTAGAGTGTGTGAACAAGGTTTGTGAAATGCTAATGGTATGAATTATGGTCATTCATCACTTCTATACTGAGGTATAAACTAGTCTACTGGATGGTATGGCAAATCATCCTGACATGTTTATATTAATGTGTATGTAAATGAGCATAAGAAAGAAATGGTCAAATTTATGTTAAAGACTTCTAAAGGCTTAACAGCATCTTACTAAGTATATATGTCAGCTTAATCTAATCCTCCTACTTCTAACACATCCTGTGGTCTCAGCACGGTGCCCATAATGCTCTCATATGTTATGAGGGATTGCCTTCGAGAAGTTCACCATCAGTAGAACACTTTGTTTAATAAAACTTTACATTTGGTCTTAGGCTGACAGAATGCTATCTTTCTCAAATTTGCATCACAAACCTTTAGCTGCTTCTGACATCAATAATGCTGGCAATAATACTTTCCAGTAATCTGTTATAAAACAGAGAGTGCACATATTCTCAGTTCCCATCTTACTTTGTCAGCTGCAAACAGGCTGCTCTAATTTGCTTGGATTGGTTCAAATGAACATTGAAATTCGTTATGCCAAAAAAGCACTCTTCTAATCAGCATCTCATTTGAGAAGATCTTTGGTGTAGTTCCTTTCCTTGCCTCAAGATCTTCAAGTTCTACTTAAGTAAAGCATCTTTCTTTCCCTTCATGTCCACACTGATCTCCTCATACAATGGACAATGCATTGTGGTTTTAAGCTCATCAAAGAGTCTGCTGATGCCAGCTACGGAATTAACCTCAGGAATGGAACAACAGAGTATGGTTATTACGTTTGTCTCCTGTGGAGTGTTCCCTCTTATCCCCAAAGCGGTCAATGGAAGCCCATCAATATCTAGAAACACACCAATGTTTAGTTAGAATAGAATATGTTAGAATTTAGTTAGAATCTGACCTCCTATATGAGGTCATAAAAGGAGGACCCACCACAACTCTCTCAGTTCCCTTGCAGTTTGAAGCCTGTGGTAAATGAGGACTCTGAAAAGCAGGGATGTCAGGTGAGTCATGGGATCCACACTGATTACAACACCTTGCAGAACCGCAGTTCTTTGTTTTTCAAGTATGTGTCAATGTGGATCCCACTGTAGGTAAATGGCAAGTAGTATACTCTCAGGATTGAGGGAGTGAGGATCATCAACTGAATCAGTCAGACAGGGAATGAAGTACTGCTTTCCCAACCTTGGAGGACAAAACTGAGTTCCCATGAGGAAGATGGATCCTGAGCCAGAAGGCAAGTATAAAGGAAGACACTAGGGAATATTGATAATGTTGACTGTGAGCAGATCAAGCACAATTGTACTGGAGTGTGATATACCAATGCTGCTGCCAAGTGAACCCATCAGATAATTTAATATCCACTTCAGTGCCTGTCTTGAGATGCTGGTTGTAGCTTATACCAGTAGGAGAATCTGGCAAACCTCTTTGAAAGGAGAAGTTTTGTGCTTGAAGACGGGGAGAACTTATTGCCAACTCATGGTGAAGAGCAGTAGACCTCTTCTGGGATTAGCACCATGTGGTTCCTTCTCCCCAGCCCTTGATGCCTTGCAGGGCTGGTGGATTTCTCTCCAAGGCTTTGCGTTGTCTCTCCTTACTGGAGGCTACTGGGATCTGTGCGAAGTCTCTACCTCTATGCTTGAAGTGACATCAGTCAGTGAGCCTTTTGATGTAGATTTCAACTTCGGTGCCAGGGGCGGCAGTGCCAGTTCTTTTCTCGGTGCTATCTTTTCTGCACTGGTCTCAGATGTAGTATATTTATTGGACGGGGTGCTCGATGATGATGGCTTGTCCACTAATAGGATCCTGGAATTGTTTTCTCAGACTCCAGTGAGATCTTCATGGATTGTTTTAGAAGATGGAGTTTCAGCCTTTTGTCTCTCAACTTATACATTTTAACAGAAAATGACAGGCATGCTGAGCATCTGCTAGATATGTGTGATTTCCCCAGACTAATCCCCCCTTGAAGAGGATTTGTCAATTGCAGGATGGACAGGGCTTTAAACTTGCAGGTTTCAAGTCTGCCACATTAAGGAAGAGGGGGCATCAACATGGGGGGTGTAGTCATTGATAACAGGATAACTGAGGTTGAACATAAAGGTAGTCAAAGGAGTTCTATAGTAAATCAGAAGGTTTGCGGATGGTTTTGCTAAAGCTAAGAACAAATATGCTGGATACTCGCCAGGTTCCATCTCACTGCCATGGTATTCGAATTGCAAGGAAACATCATGCTGCTCTACCCTTTATACCCTCAAATGGGGCATGAAGAGGCACAAGGTGAATGTGTGGACCCAACAGACACTACTACTCGAAAGTTTTCAATCTTGTGAGCACTGAGGCTCATGCACACTTGCAATAGGATGCACACTGACACATACTTACTTAAAGAAGAATGTTCTATTTTTTAGTCAAAAAAGGTAAAAGGCAATGTGCTTCTATAGTAAGTTAGCAAGGCACCAGTTGATTCTCTTATGTGTTTTAATCTCAAGTGGTGGACTAGCATTTAAATTAAAAAGTCAACAACACAGAGTCAGCAACAAAAGCTAACTTTACTAATTATAAAAAGCCTATAGTTAAGTTTCACCAAATGTGGCAGCATAAAAGGCAAAAGCTGAACTCTACTTTGGACTACAGAAAAAAAGCCTTTCCTGTAAAGCACATTACTGTTACTTTAGTGAAACCAAAACAAGGTATGACCCTAATAAAGTATAAGTGGAAAGTTCCTAGAACCTAATAACCAGTCAAGCTAAGAATTTTTATGTAAAAACCTATTTATTAGTGAATGTCTACCAACAACAAGACTTCAACTAATTTGGCACTTAATTTAACAGCAGAATCTCAAAAACTAATCATCTGAATTGTCATTGAATTATGGAATCTAAAAATATTATGGATTCTATTAATAAAAAGGTTGGGAAAACAATAAAAAAGGTTTGAAAACAGTACGAAAGAAAAGGATTTCATACTCTTTCTTCCTACATGTCTGACCCTTTCGATATGCAGAATTATATAGGTAAAAAACTGTAAATATTGTTTCAAAATGGACAGTTGGAATATATAAAATTTATATTAATTTATACTTGATGAGCTATCTAATAATAGCATGAAGAGACTCCAGGGGGTAGTTAGTGGTCCATTAGTATCCTCATCCCTTGAGAGGCTGAAGTAAGTCCACTGGAGGCCTTATTCCTCACAATGCACCCAGGATGTATTTTAATGGAGCACTTAATCATGCCCCTTGCTGTGCTTTAATACTGTATTAAAGACGTTTTTTCTGATTTTGATCTTTCATTACAGCAGAAAGGAAACTGGTTTAAAAATTCTCACATCTGGGGTCTACAGTACACTGTCATAGTGGTATCTAACAGGAGGAGTAGCCTCATCTGTAGCCACTGTAATTGGAAACTTTATTTTCAGATACACTGCACAGTGCTATTTTCTCTCCATATGAACTATTTGAACAGAAGTGTTAAGCAACATGGGTGAAGTTTCCTTTAAAATTCTTTACTGGTGATTTAGTGCTGGCTGTAAATGTAATGCCTACTACATTTTCACAAGAATACATTTCTTAGCATTGATGACAATGATGATGGTCATTAGGGCCTTAGAGAGATTTAAAAGGAACCAAGGATGGATGAATGAATAAAAACCATGATGATTCATTCTATACCCATGCTATTAGTGTAACATAAAATACCAAACAGTCACATTTCCCCCATCCCACTTATTTATACATTTTGCTCAATTCTAGACTTAAATAAGGCAAATATACTTTATTCCAAAGTAATTATTATATGCCATGTGAAACATCAGGGAGGAATCAGGTGAAAGGATAATGTAAATCGCATGCTAGAAACATGTTTTAATCAGGTTTCTTCTTAGCTCTCAAACAAGGCATAGTAGAACAATAACACTCTGTCAGGCTATATGTTCATTTCTTGCTTCCTGGATTAAGCATGCTTATTCTATGCCACATTTTTTATCGCTTTCTATTCTTGTATTTTAAATCTATTAAACAATGTCAAGTTGAATTTCCTTCAAAAATTGCTGCAGGTTAAGTAAAAAAAAAAAAAAAAAAAGTAGGATCTTTGAGGACTAGCTTTTATGTCAGCTAATTAATATGAATCATTTGTGGTTTTACAAATATCTTTTTGTGTGTGTGTATGCGTGTGCACAAGAGATGAGTATAGACTAAGGGCCTGATCCCACAGTAGAACCTTGGAGTTAGACTCCTCGGGAATGGAGGTTGTCCGTAACTCTGAACAAAACACAGTTTGGGCTCCAGATCCAGCAGCTGACACTCCAGGTCAGGTTTAAGCAGCAGCAGCACTTCCTATTCAGTGCCAGCATGAGTTTGCAAGCTTATCCTCAACTCCTGGCGCGCGCGTGTATATGTGTGTGTGTGTATGTGTGTGAAAACAGCATGCCCCCCTCCTCGGGTGGGGAGAACAGCCTGTCTTCTTCCGGCAGTGTGTGTAGTAAAAGCAGCCCTCTCCCTCCCGTTGTGGGTAGGGGATGAGGGAGGGGTGAAAGCGGCAATGACTCCTGCTCTTCCGTCTTTGTCTGTCTTGACCTGGCAGCCCCAGCATCTTGCTGTAAGTGGCTGCCCCATGCGCGGGGATGGGGACAGGGACGGGCAGCCCAGATGTGCTTACCTTTAAGATGCACTACAGGCACAGTACAGTATTTGAGGATTTTTTTGGTCTTTGCTGCTGTCTGGTTACTTCTGGTTTCACATGGTGTCTGAGTGACCAGTCAGAAGTCTGGTGTTCATATCTTTGAAGTTCTACTGTACTTCTGTGGAAGTCAATGGCTAAGCTCTTATTGATTTCAATAAACATTCTGTAGGCCTGTCAAATGAAAGAGGTTTTTGTGCAGCTGCATGTCCTTTTTGTTTTCCCTAACTGAACATAGCACATATCTTAGACATCATGACACAGGAGATAAATTATGATTATAATATTGTGATTGGTTTGAGCTCTCTTTACTTTGCAAGGGGATCAAAATTCTAGAGAGTTCTAATTCTGCAACAAATATTAATGATTCAAACTAAATTTGTTTGCTCAACTGTCATTCATGCCTCAGACGGATCTATTTTAAAGCCACTGATTGACAAAACACCCAGTCCACATTTAAAGACACCCATGCACTCACCACTATTCTTTACTTTTGAGAAACTGACATTTTTTTCATTGCTGTACATGATCAGTAATGCAAACACTCGGTAAATAAACTGTTCAAAGACTTTTAAGCAGAAGATTCATCCTTTCAGAGTCTGACTCATTTTTGTTTTTGTCATCTATTTGGGCTGCCAGATTTCTTGCCAGGCTAACGTTTTTTTGCTAAGCGGTAATATGGCTGGTGATCAGAAAAGGAAAATTTATACCCTAATCTTGCCTACTCTTCACAAATGCTTTTCCAGCTAAAGTTTAAATACAGGTAAACAAATATTCCCCTTCTTCCCAACAATAGTCTTACCTGCTTGTAGTGTTTCAGCATCAAAACTATCCTTCTTGTAGAAAGTTCTGAAACACAAAGGAATTGCACTGCAATCTTCTGAAAGTTTCTCGACAGCTTGTCTAAACACAGCAACCACATCATGAAGAGTCCTATCTAAATCGACTGATGAAGAAGATGGTGAATTCAAGCTAAGGCATATTGAGATAGATGCACTAGATGCAGAACTGGACTTTACAGCTTCACATACAACTTGGCAGCCCTCTGACAACATCTTCATCACAAAAGTTTTCCTTTCTGCTGGATCATCCACTACTGCAATGACATGCCACTCAATGAGTGCATCTCTGGGTAGGTGGGGAACCACGACCACAGTTAGCATTCCAGAGTCTGCAGCTAGATCACCATACATCTCTGGATCTTCTGCCTAAAAATTAAACAAAATATCCTGGACATTAGCAAGAAATGGAAATATACAGAGAGAGAATTTTATATGCCCTCACAGAACCTGCACCATGAGAATTTAATGGATAAAACTGGCAAATCTACAAAGAAATAGTAAGCATGTTAAATGTTAAAGTGAAAGGAATGACTCAAGTTTTGTTAGGTATATTAAAACAAATACAGAGTTTATACTATGCTATATTCACATTGTGTTTATATCAGTACTTCCATGTTGTTATCAAGGATGCTTTGGTTCGTCCTGCAATCTTTTTTTCTTACTGAGAAAGTCATCTTAAGTAATTAGCTGTTTAACAGCTGATACTTGCTCATCTTCCTAACCTTAGCCTCCTGCTAGGTCTTTTTCATTCACAGGAGAAATACTGTTCTTAACAAAAACTTTATGCTCATTCTTATACAATAGACAGCAGACAGATCATGTAATGTGACATTTGTCCATTCCAATATGCCTTGAACGTAAGAAATCTTAATGGTGCGGCTGAGGCCATGGAAATAGACGAGCACAATACTTATGTTCCATGGAACAAATTTGGTTACCAATGACACAGGCTGTTCTGAGCAGCAGCATGACTTGAACATATTTTTTTAAAGGGTGAGAGCCTCTCCCTAGTGACAAAGCTCAGCCTTCACTGGCTCTGCAGGTCTGAGGTTATTCTTACACCAAAGCCCATTACATGGCAAGCCAACTGCTGTGCCTGTGAGCTGTATTTAATAATAGCAAACAAGAACTGGGATAATATTTAGCTTCTTACTTTCCCTAGAAGCCCTGGAAAATTACAAGCTAAATTTTACTGTAGTGGCAACAACTATGGGAAGGGAACAGAGGGCTGCAGCTCACTAAATGTTCACTAAATTTTCCTCTGGGAATGAGGGGAGGAATTTGAGAAGCTGCACCCTTTAAAATCTAACAGTTAGGGGTTTCATAGAGAACTCTGTTCTGAATTCTTACTAATCCAGAGATTGGCTGCTGGAGAGATTGCCCCACTAGTATTGCCCTGCACCTTCTATCCCTTTTCTTCTCAAAGCACAGCTCCCTCGGGATAGCAACAGAAGGCTCTAAGATTTTAAAACCTGAACAGAAACTCAGAATGGCATACTTTAGCCTCCAACTATCTTAAAGTTAAGCATGGGCTTAAGTGCTTAAAATTAAATATATTGTCACAGTTACAGAGCGAAATATGCCTCAGATCCCTTTTAGTCCCTCTGACATACTCTTCTTAGGTGATAAATCTGGCTTCCTGCACCTCACTCTGAGTTGAACCATGCAGCCCAATCACTCAACAGCAGTTCCCTTATTTCCCAATGGCATTAACATGAGAAGCCCAGATACTTTTGACACCTGTAAACCCTTCCATTCCAGGGACCTGTGACGAGGGAGTTGATTAAAATGACTTAAAAGTAGCATCTTCAAAACAAAGCATTATTTATTCATTCCCCAAGGTCAAAGTATGTAGAGCAAAGGAGAAAAACAACAAAAGACTAACTATACAAATGGCTCTTACACTTAATCTTTCTGTGCCAGCTTTTGTAAATGCTCCTTACCCTATCTCTGGCTGGGAGGAAGAGATGTACTGCTCACAACATGCTCTCTCTGGTTATTCCCTTCCTAGCCTGTCAGCTTTTGTTGACACTCCCTGGGAAATCTCTGTCCACTCACTCAACTTTGCTCCCTTTTCTAGGTCCGGGATCCTGAAATAGTTTTGTGTTCCCTTAGCTCTCTCTCTTTTCATCCTTGGCAAAACATCTATGTCACCAGGCTGGAACCATGGAGCCACCTCTGTAAGGTTATGCACCTCACTGCTGTGTTGGAGAATTTGTTGAGATGCTCCTTATCTTTGCCATTGTTCTACTTTTCTTGCTTGCTTTCTTTAACGACCCCTTTTGATCTAATTCCATAGCAAGCAGCCCATTATAAACACGCACAAAAAGACATACAACAGATTTATAAAAAATAATACAGGTATTTCCCAGTTCTCCACGTGCCTAACTGCTTTCCTGAATTAAGGCCCAAATGAGTAGTACCATCTCATGTATGCATGGGTTCCTAACACATTTCACTCATGTTAAATGAAAATGAATCTATGAAAGTAAATCTTATTTTATTGGTTTAAGATTAGCAGCCATGTTAGTCTCTATCCGTATATATCCTCCTGAAGAAACACTGTGTTGAAGGAATAATAAATTACTTTTATCTGCCTTCTAAGCATATGAATTTTTATTTAAACAAGTTTTAGATTTTCTCTCTGGTCAATAGCTTTTTTCATTTTTTTAAAGAGATCAGACATTAAGTACTCTTGATATTAGTGGCTTAACTTTCTTCTTCTTTGTGTTTATTGATAATAACTTTTTTATATACCAATTTGTTTATACCAGTCTATGCTGGTAATTCTGTACATTGCCTGACTTATGAATGGAAAAATAATAACAAGTTAAAACAGTCATTTTACCAGAAGTCGATAAGGCCATAACACTCACCTTGCCTTCAATTCACATGCTCAATTTTCATCCACTCACTCTCGACTTCGAGAGGAAGGAGTAATGACAGGTTAGAGGCACTTTATTTCAAAATTCACTCACAAAGTTATTGACAACCATTTTTCCACAGAAAAGTCTCTGCTGCTTGACCCTCGTGAGCTGTTTACATGAAAAATGCACTTACTTCTAGATTAACGATGGTGGAGTCTAATTCTATACCAAACATATAGCAATTGCTTTAGCATCTCTGTTTTTGATATGGGACCAGAAATAGGGATAATTTGTCTCAAATTGCAGTCACTTCAGTCATAATAAAATCTTACTGAGTACTGTTTGCTTTCAGTACTTTCATTAGGTAAGCTGGGGCTGTTATTAAGGTACCAACACATAAATGTTATATTAGCACTTAACAGTAGCACAGCATTCTCCTCCAGGAGATGAATTCTAACCTTGTCAATATAATTCTGCTCTGAGTGCTGTAAAACAGTTTGAAAAGATGAAATACTGGTGCTTTGCACTGGAAAAAAAAAAGTCATGCTCACTCAGGCTTAAAGGCCACTTTGTTGGCCCAAGGTGCTGAGGTACTGTTTAGAAAATAAGTCTAAAGAAGCTCTCTCAGGTCAAGTCAAGCTTTGAGACAAACTTTTGTATTTTCTTGTACTTGTCTTAGGTTGTTAAATCAATTACTTAGTATTCCTGCTTGTCTTCAGCTGCCATTTAGAATATGAGAGGAAATATAAGAAAGGCCAAGATAAAATGCATTTTCCAACCCAACAAATGATAATCATTCTGAGTGAAAGACACGTACTATGCACCCAAACAGTCTCCTAATTAGGGACCTACCAAATACAGAGTCCATTCTGATAAATTTCATGGCCATAGGATTTGAAATTTAGTGAATTTCACATTTTCAGAGATTTACATCTGAAATTTCATAGCGTTGCAACTGTGAAGGTCCCAACCTAAAAAGTGGTTTGAGGTGGGGTGGAATTGTAAAGCTGTTATAGGAAGGTCACTGGACTGCCATAGTCATTCCTGTGCTGCCTTCAGAGCTGGGGAGCTGCAGGGAGTTCCTGGAGGTAGAGATGGATCTGTTTTTCCCCATGCTGCTGGGAGAGCCCCAGCTAGGGGTTTCTAGCTGCTAGTCTCATCTGGGTTAGGGAGGGACAGGACTTCTCCTAACCCTGCACAGCTGCTCTTCGCGGGAGATCAGACCCACTTCTGGGTACCTTCTCCGGCTGCAGGAAGCTCTGGAGTTGCTACCCAGCAAAAGAGCTTCATACAGCAAGGAGAGGTAAACGGAGGTGGGTCTGATCTCCCCAAGAGCAGCTGTGCAGAGAAGAGTAAGTCCTGTCATTCCCCAGCCCAGGGACTAGCAGCTGGAACCTTGGGAACAGTAGGAACCACTGGGTAATGTGCCCCCAGCACTTCCTGATAGTATAAGAAATATCTTGTTTGCTGCAGTTTCTAAAGAAAGGGTATACAGTTATTTAAGGCAGATTAGAAGTAACAACTTTGGCTCACTTTTATAAACAAACAGAACATCTCTGTTTTTCAAAAATGACAATGCTTTTTTGAAAATAAGTTGAGAGAGGTCATTGTTTAAAGAGCCAATAACAGACAATGGAACAAGAGTGCCGCGGCTGAGACCTGGCGCCGGGGGCCAGGTGCCATGGCTGCAGCCCCGGGAGCTGTGTGCCGTGGCTGAGACCTGGCCCCAGGAGATGGGAGCCATGGCTGCAGAACCGGGAGCCATGCCTGAGACCCACCCCGGGAGCCAGGTGCCACGTGCCGCGGCTGCAGCCCCGGCCCCGGGAGCCGCGTGCCGCTGCTGAGACCCGGCCCCAGGAGCCAGGTGCCACATGCCATGGCTGACACCTGGGCCCAGGAGCCAGGCACTACGGCTGAGGCCTGGCCCCAGGAGCCGAGTGCCGCGGCGGAGATGGGCCCTAGGAGCCAGGCGCCGCAGCGGGGACCTGCCCCAGGGGGGCAGTTAGGGGATAAGGAGGGGGTGATTGAGGGGGGCAGTTGGGGGGGAAGTGGGAGAGAGTGGATGGATGGGGGCAGGGCTAGGGCAGGGCTTCCCCTGTGGGGGTGCCTGCTCAAAAAAAAAATTCTATTAGGGGGTGCATGGCCAAAAAAGTTTGGAGACCCCTGCTCTAGAGACAAGGTCACAGCCTATTGAGCCGTTTTTATCATAAGCCAGTGAGGAGAAGCTATCCTTCCTGGCACAGTCTTTGTTATCTCCCAATCTCAGTGAGTAATTAGGGGAGGCAGAAACGGGGGAGCCCAGGCCCGCCCTTTACTCCAGGCTCCAGCCCAGGAACACTAATAGTATCAGCTAAGATGGCTGACCTTTTAGCCACAAAACACAATACAATTCCCTGGGCTACTTCCCCACAGCAGTCCCCGCTTCTTTAAACTCCACTTCACCCTTACCTCAGGGCCTCCTTCCTTGCGTATGATATGTTGTCTACCACTCAGTTTCACCAACAGCACAACTTCCTCCCACAGCTCCTGACATCCACACCCACCTGACTAACTGGGAGGTTTTTAACTGGTTTCAGCCAGTCCCTGATTGGCTTCAGGTGTCCCAGTCAGGCTAGCTATTTCTACAGTTTACTAGAAAGTTCCAGTGGTACCAGGGATTCGTTTAGCCTGAGACTCACATATCTGTTCCTTAGCACATTCCTATAGCCATCTGGCCTTGCCCCATCACACAGGGAATACTGTATATAAGGAGCCAGGACTATTTAAGGTAAAATTGACTATTTTTTAGAGTTACTTACAATCTAGTTATACTAATCTTTAAAATGTGAGTGGATTATACTGGATTGGGAAACAGGGAGGTAATTGTATGGAGGTCCTGATTCACCAAGATACTTAAGCACATCAAGTAGATGGGAATATTCACTGTGCTTAAATTTATTCACATGTTTAAAGAGCTTGCTGAACTGGGGTCTGAGTCTGTAAAGATGGTCAAAGTAGGAGATTATCGAACTGACCTTTGTATCAAAATATTTAATATAATAAAATCTCTCACCACCTCTTGCCAAATGAAAGAAAGTTCACAACCGCAGTTTCTCCCAGATTTTTTAAACATCTAATTAACCTGTACTTAGCTACCTTTCCACATTAACAATAAAATGGTGGTTTAAAACAGAACTGCTATATGCTCATATACAAATGCTTTCCTGAGTTTTCTTTCTGTCAAAGGACTTATATGCCTTACGTTTGTATGCCTCACTTGATCAGGACATGTACGCAAATGAACTACAGAAACATGAGATGGATTTAAGTGGCAGGCTGAAAATTTATTAATATAACACTGGGGTGAGGGAGGGTACCAGGCATTTAACAGATTCCTGTGGGGGTTACAAGGCACTCACCATATAACCAATAGCTCCATGTATACTTGTCAAGGCATGGCAGAGGTTGCCAATGGAAGACCTCAGTCTGTGAAAACCTCAGGTCTCCCCTTCTCCTATAGGCATAAGGTCTACCAGTGAAATTCTAGGTCTCATTTATCTGCGGAAGTGGCCTTTTTAGCCTTTATACATACTTGACACCAGTCACTAACTGTGCCAAGCTAATCCGTTTTACTTTTCCTAACATTAAACTTACCAGTCCTACTGCCTTCCATCCAGCTGTGCTTCCATGATGCTATGAAGAAGGTGAAAAACACCACTGGAACTTGGACAATTTGGTTCAATGGGAAAAATTCCTTACTGATCCTATAACAGGCCATTGGGTAGATCTAAAAATACAGCTCCCATGCTATAACTAAAGGGAGGGAGAGTGGTTAAGCTACATAGGACAAGATGCAGTTGAAAAGCTTGGGAGAGTTTAAATGTGTGTGTGTGTGGGGGGGGGGGGAAGCGAAGGGGGTACATGCAAGAGCAACTTGGCTAGCTCAGTCACCCATCCCTAGCCAATGGGAAAGTGGCAGATCTGAGGCAGGGTGGGCAGTCGCCTCTCTTGCCCCACGTGCTCTTGCATTGCCCACACGCTCTGCCTTCTGGGCACCATGTTACATCTCCCCCCGTCTGTTCAAGATCCTTTCCTTTTGACTGCTGATGGGGCTCTGAGGGAGATGGTTAGTTTGATTTCATTCTGTTTTCACTCTTCATATGCAAGAGCTACATGAATCCCATCACTTATTACAACGAATGCCTAATTGGGTATTGTATTACTACAAAACAGAGTGGAAGTCATTGTAGTGAACATTGTAAGTGATGTAAATTAACCTAAGAAGAATGTGACACTAAAAAATGTTTAAATTAAGTGTCTCTAATCGTTAACGTTTTTTTTAATTAAAAAACTGAAAAAGCCCACCACTTCCAAATGAAAGAGGGAGTTAAAAAAATATTCTGATTTGACAAGCATGTTTTCAATCCAATATAGTATTTTACCTAATGAAAAAATGTATTTGAAAAAAGATACATATTTTACATATTAACATTTATTACATAAATTTGCTTGTTTGGGTTTCTTCCTTTAACTACATTACAGTGATTTCCTTTTGTTGTATGTGTAGAGGTTAAGGTTTAGTGATTTTATGAGTGAATATGGGATCTGACTATATTTTGAGAGAGAGAAAAATATGTGTGACTGCTAGTTCTACAAAGAACTCACTTAGAGAACAAAAACTCTTATGTTTTTTTTAGAAGTTTAATTTATGCAAACTTTCTCTGGTATGTATTATTACACCATTACAGTGGCAAGATTAATGTGCCTTTAAATAATACATTTAAAATTTCCTTTACACTGTCTGCATAAAACAGATTCTACCAAACTCCAGAGATCCAGTTTAAGCTTTGCTACAGTCTCTTAGAACAATAGGTTTATGACTTTTATAAGTGGAGATTCCACTAGGAAAACTGCAGAGAAATAAAAAAGTCAATTCCTGAGGAAAGTAAGACAGAAGTAAACCTTCTTTTCAGCATTCTAGTTCAAACACATATGAACCAAATACATCTCTGGTGTAACTCTACAGATTTCAGTGGGTAAATCTGGCAGGTCCAGTCTTTCATAGTGATAAAATCAAGTGTGAAGAATCTTTTATTTCCAAAGCTTACCGTTGTGAACTACAAGAAATAATACAGCCTGATATTTTGAATTCCTTTATGAAATTACACAGGTTATTTGTCATATACTTAAAAAAAGTATTAACACAATTTAAAAGCAGTATCCAAGACTGGTAGACGAAAGTGGATTTTTAAAAGCTTTAGTATTTATTATGGAAGCAAAAAGAACTCTGTTATTTAAAAATCATGTTTCTGTCTGAAATTTTGCTACCTAATTCTGCAATGTGTTGCACAGAGTGGTGTGCACTTGGACTTCAGTGAGGCTCTGTGTGGATTCAGCAGCCTTCTTGTGGAGGGTCAACTGGAGGATGGGAGCCTTATTTATTTGTTGTTATTAAAAGTAACACTCTGTATTACCATAATTGATAGAGACTAGACAAAAAGAGCCTCAATTTTTTCAGTTTGTTTACTCTGTGCATTTGATAGCACATTCTGAATGGCTTGTTTCAAAACCTGTACAATTTATAGACAGTTTCACCTGATGTTTGTGTGGGTCTTTTGCATGCATTTTTAAAAATAGGGGAAGTGGTCACAGAACTGCAAAAATTGGCTTGGAAACGGCAAGATTTTTAAAGGAATTTAGGTGCCTGTCTTGCATTGGTTTCAGTACTTCCAAATGAGGCTCTTTGCATAATCATAGTGTAAAACTCTGTGGTGGTGCTGTGAAGTTAGCTATTAAATGAAAGACAGTCGGTTTAATTTTTGGTGATAAGACATTTTTGAGTGTACACAATGAGTGCAATTCCAATTATGCACAAAAGGAATATAAGGGAATTGTGTTATATGGGAGTGAGGGATAAACTGGTTAGAGTCAGGGCTTGTCATGAGGACAGACCACCTAAACTTTTGCTGTAGTCAACCAAGCATGTCAAAAGCAACTCACAAGAGAATTAACTAAAGATGCCCCCTTAGGCCTCATCCTGCAAAGACTTACATATGTGCTCAACTACATGCACTGTGAGGAGTTCCAAAATCAGTGGGACTATTCAGTGTATAAAGTCAAGTACCTGTGTAAGTCTTTACATGATTGGGACCATAGTGACTAAAGTCCTACAGATAACTGTGATATGAATAATCAGTGTATAATACACTTTTTCTTAGAGGATTTTTTAAAAAGTTAAGCAAATGTAGATGCTTATGATGACTGAAAGCACTTAGACACTGAACTGCTATATCCAAGTATGGTACAGATTTTCACATACAATTGAGCTAATGCATCATAGTCAGTTATTCTAGCTGTTAAAACTTCCATGAGCAGAGATTGTACTAACTTATTAAAATAATAAGTATTAATTGCATTAAATTATTTCATGAATCTGTTTTGTGCAGTAGGGCTCATGTTGAAATTTAAGACATAAATTATACCGAAATCTTTCTGGTATACTTTTAATATAAGGGATACCAACATTGATGTGTAGCATTTGATTTCTAGTTCTGGTTTTCTTCTACACTGTTTTATATCTTTGGATTTTTAAATATAATTTACTTGAGAAATTTAAGAGGCAGGGTGCTAACTATATTTAGTTTGCATGACGTGAACAAATATCCACTGCGAACACAATAGAGACCAGAATCCCATCTCACTTCTGACATAGCTAGTGTTGATCCCATATCTCTAGAATGAATAAGCAGCTGAAAACTCAAAAAACCTTGGAAAGACTGTATGGAAAGATCATAATACCTGTGTTATACCAGGCTCCTGCTTTTGGGACTGTCAATCAGGCAGCTTTCTTGAACACTAAATTTCTCACAAATATTTTATTATAGTAAATTACAAAAAGTAAACAAGAAAAAAAAAGTTACCACCTGCCTGTTTCCCGTAAATAAAAATTCCTCTGTGTTGATAATCCCAAAGCCACACAAAATTTCAGACGGAATTCCCTTTTGCTTAATTTATCAATTAAGGATCATAGTTTTTTTCTGTCTCATTATCTAGTGACAAAGGCTCAATAACCATATAGAGTGAGATTTTTCAACTAGCCATTTAATTTTACTCATTTCAATCTCATTTCAAAACACATTTTATAGTCAGAAGACACAATGTATATCAGCATGAGAGCATGACAAGATTTTTACATTGGTGGATATCAGGGAAAAAAGTCAGAATAACAATGGAAAGTATACAAGGAAATTTCTTACACTTTAAGATGAAAATAACTTTAATTGAAAGTACTGATTATACCAGCTTTCCTGTGCACAATACTTGAGAGTGTTTATTTAAACTAGTGACATTTGAAGAAGTTCACTCTTTAGAGTTCGATAAATTGCACGCAGAGCAGAATCATGTAACATTAGGAATAAGTCACTTCTAAGTCAACTGATTTATCAAAAGATGTAACAAATAGGAGTTTAGTAATTTTGATGAATTTACAGCAGTGAGCTAGAGTTCTAAGGAATGCAAAATCTTAGGTGATTGCTTCTTTTCATTTAGTACCGTATCTCAGTGAATGAATCTGTACTTCAACAACACAAAGGAAGAAATAATAGTCACTGATACTATGCAAATGAATGCATCCTTTCCAAAAGCACTGAAAATGTAGAGTGGGCATTAAGTCCTACCCACTGCTTATTCTGTCTTTCCACCAGAGCCTCTGTGCCTGATCTCTAAAAACCCATACTGAGAAGGCAACCATCTTACTCATTATGGCCTTTAATCTCCCTTGCTGATAGTTTTCAATTTTTAAACAGCCCTATGTCGAGCTTCCTTTTATGTGTTCTCATAGCTACAGAAATAATTTTGGAAGCAAAATATCTAAACAGTAAGCATAATAAAAATGAAACAGGTTAAAGCTTACTAGCAGCAGGGAGCAGATGTAGCAAAACTCTGCCAGTTCCCCTACATTTCCTCCCCAGCAGGAACTTTCTATCAAGCTGTGAGTTAGTTCTATAGTATAATGCAGGCTGCTGTTACAGCAATTGCACCTTCCTATATCTCAGTATTTTACTAAGAATTCACTTTGATTTCTGATTTCTTTCTTTGTAATAATAATGTTTAAAGCAGTTCCTGCAGAGCTAAATGTAAAGTCAAGCACTATATGCCAGATGATCAGAAGGGCATGGACATGTGAAATTGATAAGAAAATAATTGTATATCGAAAAGCGATTTTCTTTGCTTTAAAAATATTAACTTTTCTCTTGCCAAACTGAAGGCTCTTGAGCCAAGATAAAATCAGTTAATGATTAAAGTTAAGGTTCCTTGAAATACCTCTCAAACATACATCATTCAATATATCAGTTACAATGTGGAAAAAAGATACCTATTCAAGGAACAAAGTCATAAATTGGTAGCAATATAAACTGAAAGCAAATGAAGTCTGTCACATGAAACATGATCACAGACTGTCACTCTTGAGGGTTTTATTCTTCATATGCAGTGTCAAAAATAAGCACTTTTGGAAAGAGAGTAACTGAATGAAGGATGTTAAAGGTGGAAATGTTTTACCTGATGAAAAGAAGTTGAGGAGATATATTCAAATAGGGGCAAGGGAAAATTTAATGACCAAAATCTCTTCCGTGGCCATTAAAAATGGTTTAATTTAAGATTCACAGTGGAAACGTCAGGTGTTGCTATAAGTTGTCTTTGCAAGTCTGTGTTGCATCTGAAGTCTTGAACACACTTGAGCTGTGAGGTTTATTTTCAAACACAAAACCTTAATTATAACTCTATACTTCCTCCTGAATATATTATATACCACCCACTTAGCCTGTGAACATGTCAACGCTACTGTTGCTGAGGTTGTAATTAAGTTTTTGTGTTATATAGTAAGGAAGGTTAATATGGTGTGTGTTTACTTATTTGTTGGAGGCAAAAGGAAGTTGATTGTAGGGATATGGGGTGAAATCTTGGCTGCACTGAAGTCAATGGCAAGACTTCCACAGACTTCAGTGAGGTCAGTATTTTACCCATAGACTAGGCCACTGCCATTGCTAACATGCTGTGTGGATGTGCAGTTAAGAAGAGTCTCATAAATTGGCATTTCCTTGCTTTCAAGGATTTGCATTGCAAGTTGTCACAATTAATCAGCCTTAATTCCACTTCTCTGTTGTTGCTTTTGTGGCAAATTGCTGGCACTGTTATGATGGGTCCCACACTTTCTCTTCTTGTGGGGGGGTTTAGGGAGCCATTTCTTGCCCCGGAATAGGGTATTAACTGCCCCACTAGTATCCTAGAGAAGGGGGAGTGGAAAGG
Source organism: Dermatemys mawii (assembly GCA_007922305.1). NCBI lineage: Eukaryota > Metazoa > Chordata > Testudines > Dermatemydidae > Dermatemys > Dermatemys mawii. Next base: position 49,595,320 of record ML677332.1, on the reverse strand, counting down.
GAGGGACCTGGGCCTGCCCTCTACTCCGGGTCCCAGGCCAGGGGCCTTGAGGATAGCGGTAAACCACCTGAAGTAGCTATTCCTTCCCATGGGCTACTTCCCTCTCCTACCCTTCAGTTTGTGGGGCGTCCTGCCCTCTCTCTACACAGGTCAAGTGTCTCTTTACCTAGGGTCTGGGTGGTCTTGTTTTCAAAGTCTTCTCCAACTGTTCACTGCTCCAACTCCTCCAAACTGCTCACTGCTCCAACTCCTCCAAACTGCTCACTGCTCCAACTTCTATCCTCCTTCCCTGTCTTCCTGAAGCAGGGGGTTTTATTAGGTTCTTAGCAGGGCCTTAATTGATTGCAGGTGTTCCAATCAACCTGCAACCTTCCCTAGTCCACAGGGAGCCATGCCTCAATTAGCTCTGAGCTTACATATCTCCCCTCAAGCACTGTGCCGCAGCTCCCTGAACCTCCTCTATCACATATCCCGCCCCTTGCTCAACACCATGGGGTTGAGCTACTTGGGACTAGAGACAGTGTTGCCGTGACAGGCTGTCCGCATTGCCATGTTGGCTTCCGGCCCTATGCTGTATCCGGAAGTTGAAAGGTTGCAGGGATAGAAACCATCTCGTCACTCGTGCATTCCTCTCCTTGTTTGTGTGCATCCAGTGGAGTGGGGCGTGGTCTGTTACTAGGGTGAACCGCCGCCCAAGCAGGTAGTACCGTAGAATCTCCATGGCCCACTTAACTGCTAAGCATTCTTTTTCTACTACGGCGTACCGTTGTTCCCTGGGCAGGAGCTTTTGACTAAGGTAAAGGATTGGGTGCTCCTCATCCCCCACCATCTGGGAAAGGACGGCCCCAAGTCCTACCTCCGAGGCATCTGTTTTTAGGATGAATTCCTTTTTGAAATCGGGGGCTATGAGCACTGGATGGCTACAAAGGGCAGTCCTTCGGTCGGTGAAAGCATCTTCTGCCGCCTTGGTCCACTTAACTATCTCTGGGTCCCGAGTTCTTATCAGGTCTGTTAGAGGCGCTGCCCTTGTGGCGAAGTGAGGGATGAACCGGCGATAGTACCCCACAATCCCTAAGAATGCGCTGACTTGCTTCTTGCGGATCGGGCGGGGCCAATCCTGTATTGCCTTTACTTTGTTCCACTTGGGCTTCACCAGGTCCCTACCGACTACATAGCCAAGGTATCTGGCCTCAGCTAACCTTATTGAACATTTGGATGGGTTAGCAGTGAGACCAGCCTGTCTAAGAGTATCCAATACTGCTTCGACTTTCCCCAGGTGCGTCTCCCAGTCAGGACTATGGATTACCACATCGTCTAAATAGGCAGCAGCATATTTGGTATGGGGTCGAAGTAATCAGTCCATCAGCGGCTGGAAAGTCACAGGGGCCCCATGGAGTCCAAAAGGGAGGCCTTTTTTAAAAAGGCCATCAGGTGTAGAGAAAGCAGTTTTTTCTTTGGCATCCTCACCCAGGGGGATCGGCCAGTAGCCTTTTGTGGTCAGGTATCGGGCCTTGCCTAACTGATCTACCAACTCATCAATAAGTGGTTTTGGGTAGGCATCGAACTGGGATACCTAGTTTAACTTTTGAAAGTCATTACAAAATCTTTGGCTGTCATCAGGCTCAGGGACCAAGAAAATAAGGCTGGACCACTGGCTGTGTGATTCTTCAATCACCCCAAGTTCCAGCATCTTTCTTACTTCTTCCCTAATTTCCAATCTTTTTGCCTCTGGCATGCGATATGGTTTCATCGTCACCCTTGCTCCAGGAAGGATGACGATGTGATGTTGGATAAGCGTTGTCCGTCCTGGTTTCGTGGAAAACACATCTTGGTTCCTCTGAATCATCTCAATGACCTCTGTTCGCTGTTCTGGGGCTAATTTGGGGGATATCTTTACCTGCTCTTGTGGGCCATCTGCCTGAGACAGAGCTGGCAGGACGGCCAGGCACATCTCCCAATCGATCCAGGGTTTCAGTAAGTTGACGTGGTATATTTGCTCTGGCCTTCGGCGATCTGGCTGTCTCACCTTATAATTCACTTCCCCAACGGCTTCTACTATCTCATAGGGTCCATGCCAACTGGCCAACAGCTTACTTTCTGTTGTTGGTACTAGCACCAGCACCAGTTCACCTGGTTGAAATTTCCTTGTTTTTGCTCGACGATTACAGTAGGTTCGTCGGGCTTCTTGTGCTTTCTCTAAATGCTCTCGTACTATGGGGGTTACTTGGGCTATTCGCTCTCTCATCTGGGCTACATGTGCAATGACATTCTTTCCTGGGTTGGGCTGTTCCTCCCATTCTTCCTTCGCGATATCTAATATGCCACGTGGGTGGCGTCCATACAGCAGCTCAAATGGGGAGAAACCGGTAGATGCTTGAGGAACTTCTCGCACTGCAAACATCAAATAGGGTAGGAAGGTATCCCAGTCTTTACCATCTTGGGCCACTACCTTTCAGATCATGCTCTTGAGAGTACAGTTAAAGCGCTCTACCAGGCCATCTGTTTGGGGATGATAGACCGAAGTCTGCAAGGCTTGGATGTGTAGCAGGGTGCATAAGTCTTTCATCACTCTAGACATAAACGGAGTCCCTTGGTCTGTCAGGATCTCCTTAGGGATGCCTACCCTAGTAAAAACCTGCACCAGTTCCTTTGCAATCGCTTTGGACGAGGGGTTTCTTAGAGGAATGGCTTTGGGGTATTGTGTAGTGTAGTCCAGGATGACGAGTATGCTTCGGTGGCCCCAGGCTGTTCTTTCTAGTGGACCCACCAGATCCATTGCTATCCTTTCAAAGGGGACTTCAATTATAGGAAAGGGTACCAATGGGGCCCTTAACTGTGGTCATGGGCTATGCAGCTGGCACTCCGGGCAAGAGGTGCAATAGCACTGAACTTCTGCTCTTACCCCCGGCCAGTAGAACCTCCTTAGGACTCTATCCAGGGTCTTGTCTGCTCCTAAATGTCCCCCAAACAGATGACTGTGAGCTAATTCTAATACAGCCCTTGTGTGCTTCCGTGGCACCAACAGCTGCTCTACTACTTCCCCATGTATTGGAACTACTCGGTACAACAGATCCCGTTTGATTACGTAGTATGGCCCTGGTCCTTTAGTTTTTCCTTCTATTGGCACCCCATTTACTTCTACTACCTCCTCCCTCACATTTACATACAGTGGGTCATCGGCTTGATCCTGCTCAAAACACTCACATGCGGGACCAAGCTGGCCTGATTCCATTGGATTGGGCTCCCCTCCTTCTCTTGGGGTATTATCGCAAGTGCTGGGGGCTCTCTCTGGGTGTCTACTGGTCCGTACCACCTTGCAGATTCCCTGACGGGGCCTCCTCCCAACTAGGGTAGCTCTCTGGTTTGCCGCCAAAATCCTGGTTCCCAATTGTTTATCTACCCTCCTTTGCCGTCTAGATTTCCGGGACTTCCCAGGGGGTGAAAATAATTCTGGGGAAAACCCAGCAAAAATTGAGGTAGGGTCATCCATGGGTGCCTCAAACTCTGCTTGGGGTTTACTTCCCTCCCTTAACTCAATGTGGGGAAGCTCTCAAATCCAGGAAAGTCCCTGTCAATTAAGACTGGGTAGGGGAGCTTGGGACCACCCCTGCAGTCATCTTGGTAGTGTTTCCCTGGATCTCAATCCATACTGGAATTGTGGGGTAAAAATTTACTGTGCCATGGACACAGGTCACCCCAGTGGTTTTGGCCCGGCACAGTTGGTCTTGCCCCACTAATTTCCCCAAGATTAATGTGACAGCACTCCCAGAGTCCACCAAAGCTGTGGTCTGGATGCCATTCATTTTTACAGGTCTAGTGTACTCATGTGGGGCTGTTGCGACCCCCACCAGGCTGATTAGGCCACATTGGTCCCCAGGATCCCCCAGATTACATTGCATAGGCTCCTCCCTATTGGGATACTGGGCTGCTATATGCCCCAACTCCCTGCACTCATAGCAGCGATATCTCATCCTGGAGGTTGCCCTCTGTCTTAGACCCTCTGACTCGCTCCCCCAGTTCTCCATCCCCAGACCCTCATGTCCTCTTGGAGCCTCAGGCCGCTCCTTGGGGCTTGTTCTTTCAATTATGATTTTCTTGGAGTTCTCAGTGCTCCGGGTCCTCGGGGTTGGGACTGGTTTCCTGAAACGCTGTGTTCCACCGCCCGGGGTTTCGTACAGTTCACGGGCTGCCAGTTGTCTCTCGACAAGGGTGATCAGTTCATCATAGGTGGAGGGGTCATTCTGGCCTACCCAGGCTCGGAGGCCTGGGGGTAGTCCCCTCGTATAGTGGTCCAACACCAAGAGCTCCATCATTTTCTCTGAGCCACCTACACTTCCGGGCTAGGTGTATTAGGTCAAATAGTTGTGAGCGTGGTGTCTTGTCTCTGCAGTACTGCCACTCATGGAACCTCTGGGCTCTCAGGGCTGTCGTTACCCCTGCCCTGGCCAGGATCTCTGCCTTCAGTTGTGGGGAATCTGCTGCCTCTTCTGCGGTCATATCATAGTAGGCTTTTTGAGCTTCCCCGCACAAAAATGGGGCGAGAATGCCTGACCACTGGTCTCGGGGCCAGGCCTCCCGCAGAGCTGTCCTCTCAAAAGCCAGGAGGTATGCCTCCACATCATCCTCTTTAGTCATCTTCTGTGGACAGTAGCTGGCCCATATGGTCTGCATCTCGTCATACCCGCGGCTCTTCTCCGTAAGAGCCTTCACCTGGTTCATTAGTTCCTGCAGCAGAGTTCGGTCCTGGGCAGCCTGAGTCATTAACAGACGATTAGTCTCTTGCTGCACCCGTATCGCCTCCTGTTGGGCGGTTGCTTGGACCTGGGTGGCTTCCTGCTGGGCTGCAGTGGCTTGTATTAGGGCCTTGACCACGTTGTCCATCTTAGGGACAGGAAGGTTTGAGCAAACCCTAGTTTAAGTCCCCAGCGCGTGGATCTCACCCCTGACACCACGTGTGGCAAATTGCTGGCACTGTTATGACAGGTCCCGCGCTTTCTCTTCTTGTGGGGGGTTCAGGGAGCTATTTCTTGCCCCTGAATAGGGTATTAACTGCCCCACTAGTATCCTAGAGGAGGGGGAGTGGAAAGGGAGGGACCCGGGCCTGCCCTCTACTCCGGGTCCCAGGCCAGGGGCCCTGAGAATAGCGGTAAACTACCTGAAGTAGCTATTCCTTCCCCTGGGCTACTTCCTTCTCCTACCCTTCAGTTTGTGGGGCTTCCTGCCCTCTCTCTACACAGGTCAAGTGTCTCTTTACCTAGGGTCTGGGTGGTCTTGTTTCCAAACTCTCTTCCAACTGCTCCCTGCTCCAACTCCTCTAAATTGCTCACTGCTCCAACTCCCCCAAACTGCTCACTGCTCCAACTCCCCCAAACTGCTCACTGCTCCAACTCCCCCAAACTGCTCACTGCTCCAAGTCCTATCCTCCTCCCCGCTCTGCCTGAAGCAGGGGGTTTTATTAGGTTCTTAGCAGGGCCTTAATTGATTGCAGGTGTTCCAATCAACCTGCAACCTTCCCTAGTCCACAGGGAGCCACGCCTCAATTAGCTCTGAGCTTACATATCTCCCCTCAAGCACTCTACCGCAGCTCCCTGACCCTCTTCTATCACACTATGTTTATAGCATGTAGGGAGCTACATCTAAAGAAGAATATAATCCCCTGACTGCACAGTAGGGTCAGCTATAGGGAGACGGAGCAAGTGATACTAATTCCGCATGGACTACACTTTCTTCTTATTCATTTCCAGATGCAATTCACCATGTTGGTATTAGTCATTAAAGTCCTGTGTTTGAAGCCTAGCTTCTGAGAGACCAGAAGGCAGTGCTAGGCAATGCCACGGCAGTAGAGACCAGCAGATAACAGTTAATTTATTTGGACAGCTAGATAGGTTGAAGCAGGATATATTCAGTACAGGACCCTTGACTCTGGAACTCACTTCAGATGTTGATCCAACAGAGTCTGGATTTGTTAACAGACACATACTTCTTACCATTTGTTACACTAAGATTTTTAAAAAATACACAGCTATACCCAATATCAATACACAGAGAGAAATACACACTCAATACATCTGTAGCTATATTATATATGGACATCTAAGTACATACAAACGTGCTCAGAAACAGTAAAGGACACCTTTTAAAAGTTGATAAAATATTACCAAAACTACAGATCAAGAAATGTTGGCAATTAATATTTTTGTCAGTAAATACTTAATATTCTTTTCTATCATTTGCTAAACTATGTGGTTTTAGATTTCTTTTTAATTTTATCCATATGCACATATGCTTTTTGTAGTCTGTCACAGAAGATTACTCTGAATGTTTCAACAAAATTTTTTACTGGTGCAAGACCTACTCAAAAACACTTCCACAATATTTATCATTAATACATGTTCCAGACGAAACAAAAACCAGGATTCAAGTTTATTTGAAAAAATTACAACTAGAAGATTGACAGGGAGTTACAAGAATGTACCACACAAGCTGAAAGCATTTATTCTGCTTCATGACAAAGAACAACAACAGAGAGGAAGTTAAAGTAATTATTCACTGCTGAGCTGGTATACATGTTACTGGGTCAATAGTTAGCACTGTCTGATGTGCAGAAGTTTAAAGTGGCATAAAAATAATGTTAGTTCACATTCATGTCACTATGAGTAGTAGCTTGAAAATGGAATAGAGAAAAGGACAAAGATTTTTGTTTTGTTTTGACATTTATGAGTAAGTAGATTCGTGAGGATGTGGAATTATATTTGGGAGTCCATATGATAAGACTGAAGGGAAAAGAGTGGGATGAAATTGTATATTATCATCAGAACAGAGGAACCTGAGATCATCAGAGGGTACTGGAGTACAGTAGGATGCCTTGGATTGTACTATAAATTAGGCTGGGAGAATTTTCCTGTGGAGAACGTACTTTCCTGGGAGCCTTTCCCTTGGTTTCCTAATTTAGGTTCTGACTCATAACTACAGCCTCAGTGGCAGAGTAATAGGATTATGTAGCAACTTCCCACTCCAGTAGAGATGAGAGAGTCATGAGGGCTGGACTTGAAGAGTGATTTGTTTTAGGTGGTGGGCTTTGATGGGACAGAGTTCCAGTTTGTATTTTCCTATTTCATTGTGGGGTTTTTTTAAGAGTAATTTGTTGTCCACACACAGTAGATAAGCTTTGGTTCCTGCCCTAAAGGACACTACCTTTGTTCCACTACAGTAGATACAACTCATCAATGGCTACTTAGTGGTGGCTATAAGGGTGGTGCCCATAGGTTTGGGATGTGAGGCCCACTGTAGGCTCCTGAGACATGGGTTCTTGGCTATTTGTTGAGGTGAGTATGAGAGGATTCATAAGGAAGAGACCATTTTCTAGATGTTGACCAGGTATTTAGCATTTAATATCAGACCCAATGGTCTTGTTGAAAGTGTCTCCTCTGAAGCACTCACAACATTGGCTAAAAGAGACGCTACTATGCAGTTCATGCTAGTAAATGCAAGGTCATTGGTTAACAAAAATGCACTTTCTGTTTGTGGAGTTTCCAACAGAGGTTGTCCTTTTGGACTCTTGATTATTCCTGGATTCCCAGACAGCAGCATTAATACCGAAGACAGACCTTTCTTACTGAGGGATCTTGGGCTCTGAATTTTATTTTCCTGTTGATCTGACAAAGTCTTACCCTGTTAAACCATAGTACAGCAGCAGTGATTCCTAAGGGACCCTATAGGAGACAGCTTTTTAGCTGCCGTATCACCACCAAATGAAACTTACTGTACTGGAAATGCAGGAGTGGAACCACTTACAGTTTGATTAGTAATGTCTTATGATGAAGGGTAGCAAAAGCTGCAAACATATCTGAAATCAGTAAAGAACACGGTCTTTCATCCATCAGTTGAAGAGTGCTCACTGCACAAACTAATGCAAACTACACACTCTGTTAGGACAAGTCCCTAGACTGAAGGTAACAAAGAACCTTGTTCCATGCAGAGGCCCCTGAGATTGATTATCCAACTACTTTCTTGATCTTTCCTCGAACAGGGAGGTTTGAGATGATGTATGACTGTATGTAATTAGGTCTCCAATTTCATGAGGTCGTTTTTCAAGCAAAGGTTGCACTTCAGCACTTTTTAAACAGACCAGCATTCTGCCTTCCTTAAGAAAGCACTGATAACAGGGGCCCAGCTAACGAGACAAAGTTCCTAACGGCCAGCCCAAGACATGACAGGTATGGAATCTGACCAGAGCTTGTCACAGGGCAAGATATTGTCTCATTCATCCAGGACAGTGGATGCATTCATGACCTCTTGCTTAGTGCAAAAGTGACAGGCTTAAAACACAACTAATCTCCTCTGCAAAGAAGATGGAAAATCACTCAAAGCACTCAGATAAAGAGACAGCCCCAGGGGAAAAACAGTCAGTCTTGATGAACCAGGCTGTTTACCATTCTGAACAACTCGACGGGCAATTCTTCACTGTGTCTAATTTGGACACAAAATTCTGTCCCTTTATTCTAAATAGATAATAAAGAATATGGGCCAGATCTTCAACTGGTGTAAATCAACATACTCCATTGACTACAACAGAATGATGCTGATTTACACCCGCTGTGGCCTGGCTTGATATATTCCCATGAAGTAAGTAAACAGATACATACACACACAACTATAACTATTTTACATTTATGGCCAGAATGAATAAAATGTGTCTTAAAGATAATCTTCATGCAGTCTTCTTAGAACATTAAGTATCCTGTAATGTTTTTTATTTGCATAAACATACATTTAATTTGTAATAAAGGTTTTAGTTAAGACCACACAAATTGTTTCAATGTTCTTTTTGTTAATTATATTCTGTTTTGAATGCATCAATCTATATAGATTTCAATATTTTTACAAACAGAATATTATAATCTCCCTCCTTACAAATATAAAATAAAATGAAAACAGTGGTAATCCTTTCACATCCCACTGCGAGCAAGTGTCAAAAAACCAGAATATTTCCAAGGTCCTCCAGAGTTCCACTATCTGCATCTGACCCATGTTAAATATTCTTATTACAATTACTTCAAATGAATACAAAAGCTTTGTTTAATCTTAACCCTGGGGAAATGATATACACTAGGCACAAGATAAAAGACCCTCTGCTACTGTGCTGTTTGAATGCACTGCATGTTCTTAACATGGGCTGTACAAAAAGATCTGTTTTAATATCTCAAATATCATTTAGCTGCAAAATAAATATCATAAACCTGATGTGAGAAAAGGAGGACACAGAAACACGCCTTTTCATATTACTGAATTTTTGATATTGGTTTATGGCAATATTTTTCAAAATTATTAGTTTTCTTTTGATAATATGTCCAATTATATTAATTAAAATGTAGGAAATCTTCTCAGCAATGTAAAAGTAGCAGAGTTTAATCTACCTGTCATTTTACATCTTTATAATGTTCATTAACTTCTGTATCTTATATTTCAATTATTCTCTTTGTAATTACCAGGTGAAGAAGGGGGTGACTTTAACTAGCATTTCCTATACACTGGTCTACAGGTCAAAGTATATAGTATAATTTCAAATAATGTTTTATATATATTATAAATATTAATATAAAATATACAAAAGTACATTCACTAAAATATGTATACAAACAAATTTTCCTGGGCTATTATAGCTTTATAGCATCTACTCTGGATATTGAAAGAATACATATCATTCACACAGATCTAAATCTCACAGTGGAGCCCATTTTTCTTCAAAAGTTTCCATACCCTCTTTAAGATAAAAGGTAATTTACTCCATGGATAAAGAGGATCTCAAGCTTCTGTCCAATTCTTTTTAGCAGTAGTCCCTGTTGTCCAGTGTTTTAATATAATCTCTTTCTGTTCTTATTAGGATAAACAGCCATGGCCATTTACAAATTGTATTCAAATTAACGACTGCCAGTATACTAAAACACCAAGGGCCAGATTTACAGGCATGTCATGTCTTAGGCGTATTTAACATATGTGATTTCAGCTTTATGTGGTCGGCAAAAAAAAAGGGGGATTTTTTTAAAACTTCCTGTAGGGGGCGCAATTTCGCCTCCCACTGAAGTGAATGGGTTCTGGCTATACACGGTTTCTGCTTTACGCGGTAACTGCAGAACAGAACCCTCGTGCAAGACGCGACATGCCTGTACAAAGAAATTGAAAGATCTTAACAATGAAGATTGGCCTGCAGAGAAGGTACTTTCCTGGGAGCCTCTCTCTTGGTTTCCTATTTTAGGTTCTGACTCATGACTACAGCCTCAGTAGTAGAATAATAGGGTTATTTAGCGATTTTCAAAATTCCTTAAGCATGTTAGGTGCCTAAATCCCATGGAAGCCAATGGGATTAGCTTACTAACCTGCTTAGGTGCTTTTTGAAAATCCCACTAAATAACTATTTGCACCTTTTGGTGCCTAAATACTTTGTAAATCTGCCTTCATGGCCAAAAGATTCACATTTGGGCACTAAAGTTACAGTCCTTAAATCCATATTTAGGCACCCTAATAGAAGTGGCTTGATTTTCATAAATCCTGGAGCACCCTTCGAATTCAACTGGATTTGTTGGTTCTCAACACTTCTGAAAATCAGGACATCTCTATTTAGGAAGCAGCACTTGTATTAAGGAGCTTAGTTTGGACAATCAGGTTTGAAAGTTTTGCCCAAAATTTAAAATGAGCCAAGTATATAGACATGATACCCATCGGATAAAATATGGCAAATCTATTTCCTCAGCTTCTACACAATGTGCCATTATGATACATATTGTCAGTAACTCGACTGGTATTTCTGGCAGAGTAAAAGTAATTAGTAACACTTATTGCTGAATTTAAAGCAATCGTGGACTCTCACAACCACTCACACTGAATGAGTGCCATAAATAGGCATTTGGGGAACTCCTTGTAGGACTCCTCCACAGCACAAAGGCAGTAAATCTCATGTTACTGTCTTTTAATTGGTGCAATAGACTCCATCCTATGTGCTGAGGACAGAGTATGTTTTTAGTTTACTACTGTCTTTGTTGGACAGTATTTAGTGGAGTGAGATAAGCAGTCCATGCCTGAAATTTTGTTTTCCCAAATCCAAATCTGGCAAAGACATCCAGCATGTATATACTTTTTGATGCCACTAACTGGATTTTTCTATGCAAAGTTCATTGATATTGATGATGATGATGATGATGATGATGAATATGCTGGGAACAGTCAAAGCAAAAGAATTAACCCAACATGGCACTAACACATTCAACCGTAATATCATAATTTATAGAAAGAAAATGAAAATATAAAATGAACTGCTTGAATCAATGGATGTAGACTAACTGGTGTTAGAGTTAGCAATAGATCTTGCTATGATGTTAAATGCTATCTTACTCTATAAAGTTCACCTTTATTCCACATTTTGTCATGGAATATTTGTTCTGCTCTTTCCAGTTCTCTCTGATCCCTGTTTCATCCATTTTCTCAAACTCCTCATTCACTATTGCTTCATTATCACTCAAAATGTACATAATCATCTAGAAATTCTCACTTATTACTCAAAGTTTAGAATGAAGTTTACAATCTAAATTTAAATCCTGTAAAAGTAAAAAACCACTCTTGACATCACCACATATATTAAGTGTTTAAACAAATATTTCCCTTTTTAGGACAAGGAAAAGAAAAAGATAAAATTCTATATGGTTTTGGCAAACCTACCACCTGAAGTTTTGTATATACCATCAAATCTGAATAAGAGATGGAAACTACTTTCCCTATCCAGCTACCATTTGTGGGGAACAACATTTCAAAAGTAGAGCACCCTTAACTCATAGATGAAATCCAACTAGGCTTGGCTTAACAGAGAAATTTTCAGTGATCTTAAACACAAAAAGGAAACTTACAAAAAGTGGAAACTTGGACCGATGATTAGGGAGGAGTATAAAAATAATGTTCGAGCATTCAGAGGTGTAATCAGGATGGCCAAAGCCCAACTGAAGATGCAACTAGCAAGGGATGTGAATGGTAACAATGAGGATTTCTACAGGTATGTAAGTAACAAGAAGGAAGTCAGGAAAGTGTGGGACCCTTACTGAATGGGGGAGGCAACCTAGTGACAGATGATGTGGATGAAGCTGAAGTACTTAATGCTTTTTTTGCCTCGGTCTTCACAGACAAGGTCAGCCCCAGATTGCTGCACTGGATAGCACTGTATAGGGAGAAGGTGAGCAGCCCTCAGTGGTGAAAGGACAGGTTAAGGACTATTTAGAAAAGCTGAACATGCACAAGTCCATGGGGCCGGATCTAATGCATCCGAGGGTGCTGAGGGAGTTGGCCGATGTGACTGCAGAGCTATTGGCCATTATCTCTGAAAACTCATGGCAATCAAAGGAGGTCCTGGATGATTGGAAAAAAGCAAATATAGTGCCCAACCAATTGCCTTCTGTGATGTGATAACTGGCTCTGTGGATATGGGGAAAGCTCTGGACATGGATATATCTTGACTTTAGCAAAGCTTTTGATACAGTTTCCCACAGTATTCTTGCCAGCAAGGTATGGATTGGATGAATGGACTATAAGGTGGATAGAAAGCTGACTAGATCGTCAGGCTCAACGGGTAGTGATCAAAGGCTTGATGTCTAGTTGATAGCCAGTATCAAGCGGAGTTCCCCAGGAGCTAGTCCTAGTGCCAGTTTGTTCAACATCTTCATCAATGATCTGGATGATGGGATGGATTGTACCCTCAGCAAGTTCATGGATGACGCTAAGATAGCAGAAGAGGTAGGGATAAGTTAGAGATGGGATCCAGAGTGACCTAGACAAATTGGAGAATTGGGCCAAAAGAAATCTGATAAGGTTCAACAAGGACAAGTGCAGAGTCCTGCACTTAGGACAGAAGAAGCCTTGCTACAGGTTGGGGACAGACTGGCTAAGTGGCAGTTCTGCCAAAAAGGACCTGGGGATTACAGTGGACGAGAAGCCTGATATGAGTCAACAGTGTGCCCTTGATTCCAAGAAGGCTAATGGTATATTGGGATGCATTAATCGGAGCATTGCCAGGAGATAAAGGGAAGTGATTATTCCCCTCAATTCGGCACTGGTGAGGCCACATCTGGAGTACTGTGTCCAGTTTTGGGCTCCACATTACAGAAAGGATGTGGACAAATTGGAGAGAGCCCAGCAGAGGTCAACGAAAATGATAAGGGAGCTGGGGCATATGACTTAGAAGGAGAAGATGAGCAAACTGGGCTTATTTAGTCTGAAGAAGAGAAGAATGAGGGGGGATTTGATAGTAGCCTTCAACTATCGGAAGTGGGGTTCCAAAGAGGATGGAGCCAGGCTGTTCTCAGTGGTGGCAGATCACAGAACAAGGAGCAATGGTCTCAAATTGCACTGGGAGAGGTCTAAGTTGGATATTAGGAAAAACTATTTCACTAGGAGGGTGCTGAAGCACTGGAATGGGTCGTCTAGGAAGGTGGTGAAATCTCCATCCTTGGAGGTTTTTAAGGCCTGGCTTGACAAAGCCATGGCTGGAATGATTTAGTTGGTATTGGTTCTGTTTTGAATTAAGGCTTTAAATGTCTTTAAATAAAGATTATTATTGGTTGGACTAGATCACCTCCTGAGGTCTCTTCCAACCCTAATCTTTATGAAAGGAAAGAAAAAACACATTTAAAGCCTTAATTCTCACCAAGAGATGATTAGAATCATTATATTCTTATTGTCCCTACTATACCCACCTACACTGTAGCTGCCCCATGAATTGGAGACACAAGGAGTTGTTGAAACTATCTTAATGCACACCCTTGGAGAACAAGATGCCCCAAAGCAAATGGGGACAGATGGAAAGAAGGTTGGGCCAGGACTTTGCTAGACCACCCAGCTGAGCTGGCTGGGCACTCATGGAGGAGTATAGTGCACCAATTGAAAGGGAGTAGTATTGGGTTTACTCCCTTTTTGTTGTAGGGACTCCTGCAAACAGTTCCTCCTGAAGTTCCCCTCGGGGCAAAGAAGCTCTACACCACACAGTTAGAACTGTGCCTAACACACACAATTCAACCCTTTTCTGAGTAAAGTACTTAAACAGATTAAATTAATAAAATTTTGCAGCCAGAGTCACTGTTATATCATTATACAATAAATACTTGGAATATTTCCATCTATCAATAATGCCATCTGTCCCATCCAATACAAATGGACTACAATCCATATGGCTTATTTTTTCTATTGATTACTCTGATGAATGAGTTAGCAAAACCACTCACAAAATCATCATATTACATGACACTGTCATTAAAAATATGCGAAGAAAAGAAAAACACAAGATGATACTTCTCTGGAAAACTGTCAGTTCAATCAAACAGGAAGTTTTAGAAATGTTATGCTATAAACTTAAAAGAAAAAAAAGAGGGAGAAGCTCTAAATGTTCTGGGTTAGCCAGAAACTGCTCTAGCACCTGAATATACAAAATTATTACTGGTAATTATGTATATTACAGTAACTTGTAATGCGTGCTACTTGCTTTACAGACATTCAGGAAGACACAGTCCCTACCCCAAAGAATGTACAAGATGCATAAAAAGTGGGGGAACAGAGGAGAAGGGTTACAACATACAAAGTGATTTGGGTAATGATTCCACATGGCTTATTAGTTCCAATTATATTTTTGCCTTTGACCATTCATATTGTTACTCTTGTCTATATTCTATTTTAATTGCTTCTGCTATTCTCTTTTGTTTCATCTTGGCTTTAACCCTTGCCTACCTCCCAGCTATTTACTTCCAGCATAATCACCATGTAATAACAATCCGTATGACTTGCTGACCCATTGTTGGGTCAGCAAGTCATATGGATTGTTATTATCAAGTCCTGCTTGGTCCCTGTGCAGGTGGCATAAGCAGGGAAGGAAAACTTTTTTGCCCCACAAACTTCCCCTGTTCCTCATTGCTGAAGAAATAAGTACTGGTGCTGACTCTGACGTCCTCTGACTAGCTTTTCAAAAAGTTCTCAATGAAACCTTGTTTGCGAAGAAACTCAGATTTTCACAATGTCAAAAGCAGTAAGGAAAGATTTTCAATTACCACCATGCAACACTCAATTCTTCATTAGGCATATTGTGATAACTAAACAATTCTACATCTGTAACATATTTCAGCCAGAAGGATCTCAAAGTGCTCAACACTGCACAGGTAAGGAGTCACTCACCAGCACTGAAACGCTGCCATACTCAGTGTTGAACACAGCGGCTGTTGAGCAGCATCCAGCTATGATACACAAAAGCTTACAGCAGAAAATGGAAATTCCTGTTGCCATCTAAATCACAAGTGAAATTGGCCTAGATACTGGGGTTAGCTTCCCTATTCTTACAAAAAATACCCTTTTGATCTTTAATAACCACAGATGGTCAGGATCTTAGCTTTCTGGTTCATCTGAAAGACAACACCTCCAGCAGTACTGTCATCTGCTAACACCATCCTGGGGCACTGGTTCAGTACTGAATCACAGGGAAGAGTGTGATGAGCCACTATGGAATTCATGCAGTATCTGTGCTTTCCTTGGAAGTCTAATAAATGTACTGCCCAGGCCCATCACTATTTAAATTATAAAATCTGGTAAAATTACAGACAGAAGAAGCTATGTAATTGCAGGAAATTGATGGTACCCTGGATGAATGTTCTTAAATAATCTTATAACAACACCTCCCTTTCAAAATTCAGTATTTCTGACGTTATCTTGCCTTTGGATCAAATGGAACAACAGATCGTTATTTACTGAAATAGACAAAACCAAAAAAACAGAACAAAAACACCTAAAAACCTGAGCCGGAAGTGACACCAGAATATTACTGATACGTAGTCCACTTTCTAAAACAATTCAAAATCTTAAAAACTGATGTATTTCAAAATCGAGTAAATTTTACACAACGTTCAAAAGCCCGATTTATGAATTTATTTTGTGATTGACACATTTTTAAAGATCAAGATAAATGAATTTTCTTAGAATATTATGCAATATATTTCACAACAGCAGGAAGCTGGTTCTTAATCTGTTTTCCTCCATTTGAAGTTAAACTATTGCGTAAGTAGAATGAGGTGAGAATCTTTTACCAGGTATCAGGGGTTTTCTTCGCCTTTCACATTCTTTCAGTCTCATTTTAATGTAATATCTATTAAATACTTGCCAATTGTCAGACATCCCCAATAGCAATTATAAATAGAATTATAATTCTATCTAACAGAAGCCAGGAGAAAGAAAGATATAATTTAATGCTAGTGATCTGCTCACTGCCTTTTAAGTTAGAGACTTACAGAGCATAATTGTAGAGCATAAGATCAAAGGAGAAAACTAAAAGTTCCTAGTGATACTTCTGGATAGAAGGCCAAGGGATGTAGAGTGGGATAAGAGGGCTATAACAAAAAGAACAATCAGTATGTAGTCTTCTTTTGCTGTACACCCATCTTTTCCCATTTTGTCTAGCAATAGCAACTGCAGATTGCTGAAGTCATAAGAAGTGGGATAAAGCATGTGGCTTATTTTGCAGTGAAAAAGTCAGCAGATAACTCGTAATGGCAGATGTAGATGCACATTGACCAGGTAGTTAACTCACAAATTGCAAATGCAGATGCCAACCTTTAATTGAACATACCTCTTACAGAATGGCCAGGTCTTTCTGGGTGATAAGTCTTTAACCTTATGCAGAAGTGACAAAGAGTCCTGTGGCACCTTAAAGACTAACTAAAGTTTTAGAGCATAAGCTTTAGTCGGCTAATACCCACTTCATCGGATGCATGCAGTGGAAGTATCCAGGGGCAGGTATAAATAGGTAGGCAAGAACCAGGTGGGAGATAACAAGGTTAGTCCAATGAGGCTGAACCAGCTTGTTATCTCTCATCAGGGAGGGTGAGGTGTTCCTCTAGCAGCTGAACTGGAGGTGTGAATAGCGAGAGAAGAGAAGCTGCTTTTGTAGTTAGCTAGCCACTCGTAATCTTTGTTCAATCCTTGATTGATAGTATCAAATTTGCAAATGAATTGCAGCTCTGCAGTCTCTCTTTGCAGTCTGGACTTGAAGATTTTTTGCTGCAAAATGCTGACCTTTAAATCTTTTATGGTGTGTCCAGTGAGGTTGAAGTGCTCTCCTATAGGTTTTTGAATATTGCCATTCCTGATATCTGATCTGTGTCCATTTATCCTTTTTCGTAGGGACTGTCCAGTTTGGCCGATGTACATAGCAGAGGGACATTGCTGGCACATAATGGCGTATATTACATTGGTAGATGTGCAGGTGAATGAACCAGTGATGGTGTAGCTGATCTGGTTTGGTTCTGTGATGGTGTTGCTGGTGTAGATGTGTGGGCAGAGTTGGCATCGAGTTGGCAGCCCAGCAGAAGAGTCTGTCCTATCTCGAGGACTCTCATTCTGCCCCACCGCCCCCACAAACATCATACAATTCTGCGGTGATCTGGAAGCCTACTTTCGTCATCTCCGACTCAAAGAATACTTTCAAGACTACATAGAACAGCGCACTGATACACAGACACCATCCCACCAGCAGCACAAGAAGAAGAACTCCACATGGACTCCTCCTGAGGGTCGAAATGACAGTCTGGACCTATACATAGAATGCTTCCGCCAACGTGCACAGGCAGAAATTGTGGAAAAACAACATCGCCTGCCTCACAACCTAAGTCGAGCAGAATGCAATGCTATCCACAGCCTCAGAAACAACCCTGACATCATAATCAAAGAGGCTGATAAAGGAGGTGCTGTTGTCATCATAGGCAGGTCTGACTACTAAAAGGAGGCTACCAGACAACTCTCCAACACCAATTTCTACAGGCCACTTCCCTCAGATCCCACTGAAGAATATGCTAAGAAACTGCACCGTCTAGTCAGGACACTCCTTACACTAACACAGGAACAAATGAACATACCCTTAGAGCCCCGACCGGGGTTATTCTATCTTTTACCCAAGATCCACAAACCTGGAAATCCTGGATGCCCAATCATCTTGGGCATTGGCACTCTCACTGAAGGACTGTCTGGATATGTGGACACTGTACTCAGACCCTACGCCACCAGCACTCCCAGCTATCTCCGTGACACCACTGACTTCCTGAGAAAACTACAATGCATTGGTGACCTTCCAGAAAACACCATCCTAGCCACCATGGATGTAGAGGCTCTCTACACAAACATCCCACACAAAGATGAAATACAAGCTGTCAGGAATAGTATCCCTGATGATGACACAGCACAAGTGGTTGCTGAGCTCTGTGACTTTATCCTCACACACAATTATTTCAAATTTGGTGACAATATATACCTCCAGACCAGTGGCACCGCTATGGGCACCCGCATGGCCCCACGGTATGTCAACATCTTTATGGCTGACCTGGAACAACGCTTCCTCAAATCTTGTTCACTCATGCCCCTCCTCTATCTACGCTACACTGATGACATCTTCATCATCTGGACCCATGGGAAAGAAACTCTGAAAGAATTCCACCATGATTTCAACAGCTTCCACCCCACCATCCACCTCAGCCTGGACCAGTCTACACGGGAGGTCCACTTCCTGGACACCACGGTGCAAATTAATGACGGCCACATCAACACCGCCCTATACTGAAAACCTACCGACAGCTATGCCTACCTTCATGCCACCAGCTTCCATCCCAGGCACACCACATGATCCATTGTCTACAGCCAAACACTGAGACACAATCGTATTTGCTCCAACCCCTCAGACAGAGACCAACACCTACAAGATCTCCACCAAGCTTTCTCAAAACTACAATACCCACACAAGGAAAGAAGAACACAGATCAACAGAGCCAGACGTGTACCCAGAAGCCTGCTGCTGCAAGACAAGCCCAAGAAAGAAAACAACAGAACACCACTGGCCATCACCTACAGTCCTCAGTTAAAGCCTCTCCAACGCATCGTCAGTGATCTACAACCCATCCTGGACAACAATCCCTCACTTTCACAGGCCTTGGGAGGCAGGCCAGTCCTGGCCTACAGACAACCTGCCAACCTCAAGCATATTCTCACCAGCAACAGCACACCGCACCATAATAACTCTAACTCAGGAGCCAATCCATGCAACAAACCTCGATGCCAACTCTGCCCACACACCTACACCAGCAACACCATCAAAGGACCAAACCAGATCTGCCACATCATCACTGGTTCATTCACCTGCACATCTACCAATGTAATATACACCATTATGTGCCAGCAATGTTCCTCTGCTATGTACATCGGCCAAACTGGACAGTCCCTACGAAAAAGGATAAATGGACACAGATCAGATATCAGGAATGGCAATATTCAAAAACCTGTAGGAGAGCACTTCAACCTCACTGGACACACCATAAAAGATTTAAAGGTCAGCATTTTGCAGCAAAAAATCTTCAAGTCCAGACTGCAAAGAGAGACTGCAGAGCTGCAATTCATTTGCAAATTTGATACTATCAATCAAGGATTGAACAAAGATTACGAGTGGCTAGCTAACTACAAAAGCAGCTTCTCTTCTCTCGCTATTCACACCTCCAGTTCAGCTGCTAGAGGAACACCTCACCCTCCCTGATGAGAGATAACAAGCTGGTTCAGCCTCATTGGACTAACCTTGTTATCTCCCACCTGGTTCTTGCCTACCTATTTATACCTGCCCCTGGATACTTCCACTGCATGCATCCGACAAAGTGGGTATTAGCCCATGAAAGCTTATGCGCTAAAATTTTAGTTAGTCTTTAAGGTGCCACAGGACTCTTTGTCACTTCTGCAATTCCAGACTAACACGGATACCCCTCTGATTCTTAACCTTATGCAATAACTATTTAATCTACTGAGCTACTGTAACTTTCTGTTCTTCTTTTAACTTTAACAACAAACTATTATTGTTTGCAAAATTATGAGTGCAAACTCAGTAAAACTTTAGAATTCACTTTATATCCACGGAGGCTCTCCCTCTGTTGCAACAAAGAGGGACCAGGAAAATAGGAGGCTAATTAACGTAAAAATCCAACAGGTGAAAAAAATAACCCAGCAGGGAATATTTTTCCATATAGATTCTTTATCTCCTTGTTCACAGCTTTTCAAGGGCGGGGACCTGAAACTATAGAAAAAAGGGGCAAACACCCAAGACACTCCTTTTTCTTTCCCTGCCCATCATGTTCTCTGCACCTGAAGAGAAAAAGGAAACAGCTGGAATGGGGAGTGGAGGTGGGAAAGGGGGTTCTGATCCAAAGATCAGACCAGTAATTTTGCTGGAAGCATATGATGAGAAATTATGCTAGAGTTTAGTATAGTTTGTTAAATTAGGCACTAGTAAGCATTTGTTGCATTTTTCTTGTAACCATTTCTGACTTATATGTCTCATTACTTATACTAATTTAAAATCTCTCCCTTTGCAGTTAATAAACTAGTTTTATCATTTAATCTAATTCAGTGTTTACATTAAAGTATCTGGGTAACTTCATTTATCATGATTATCTTAAAGGAATAACAAACTTAATATATCTGGACTGTCGGGAAGAGGGCTGTATAGTGCTGGACATACATTTCTGGGAGAAAATCTGGGTCTGGAAGTGTGTTGGGACCACTTTCCAGTATAAGCAAGACTGGTGAAAACCAGGGTGTGACTGGCAGGCAGCAGTTACACAAACACATCTGGGAGTGGCCTGCATGCTGATGGCTGCTTATGAGCAGTCTAAGCTGGAAGTGATAACAACAAGTTATTACAAGGCAGCTCAGGCTCCAGTGCGAGGTAGAGGGGATCTGGACTATACCCTGGTATGTCACAGGACTCCTAGTATTGCTGTGCCTATTCAGACAGGCCATAGTCATCAGCCTGTCACTCCTCACAAAGTGCTGGCAAAGAGGTTCCAGGACTTCAGGACCAGGCATAAGGCCTAACCCTCCAGGGTGTTCATGCTGAGTCAGCAGTTTTGGAGGTGGGGAGAGCCTAGAGACCCTGGACTAGAAGGGAAGGCTCTATGATTGGAAATATTAGTGTCTGTCATGGTACAACAGGGGCTGCCTGTAGAGGAGAGCTCTTAGCAATCTGCTACAAAGTCATGCCCAAGTGGAAATTACATATGATGGCATGAGAAGTCTGGAACCTCTGAAACCAAAGAAAAAAAGCCTGCACGATGACTTTTTGGTGGCAATGGCACTAGCTGAGAGTATGTCTACACTACATTGACTATACTGGCATATCTACGGCATCATAGCTATGCCAGCATAACCCCGTACTGTAGATGCATGCTGTAAGCAACAAAAGGGGTTTTACCATTGCTGTAGGAACACCAAGTCCTCAAGCAACAGTAGCTCAGTTCACAGAATCACAGAAAATCAGGGTTGGAAGGGACCTCAGGAGGTCATCTAGTCCAACCCCCTGCTCAAAGCAGGACCAATCCTCAACTAAATCATCCCAGCCAGGGCTTTGTCAAGCCTAACCTTAAAGGAAGGCGATTCCACCACTGCCCTAGGTAATCCATTCTAATACTTCACCACCCTCCTAGTGAACAAGTTTTTCCTAATACCCAACCTAAACCTTCCCCACTGCAACTTGAGACCATTACTCCTTGTTCTGTCATCTGGTACCACTGAGATCAGTCTAGATCCATCCTCTTTGGAACCCCCTTTCAGGTAGTTGAAAACAGCTATCAAATCTCTCCTCAGTCTTCTCTTCTGTAGACTAAACAATCCCAGTTCTCTCAGCCTCTCCTCATAGGTCATGTGCTCCAGGCCCCTAATCATTTTTGTTGCCCTTCTCTGGACTCTTTCCAATTTTTCCACATCCTTCTTGTGCTATGGGTTCCAAAACTGGACACAGTACTCCAGATGAGGCCTTACCAATGTTGAATAGAGGGGAACAATCACGTCCCTCGATCTGCTGGCAATACCCCTACTTATACAGCCCAAACTGCCGTTAGCCTTCTTGGCAACAAAGGCACACTGTTGACTCATATCCAGCTTCTCATCCACTGTAACCCCTACGTCCTTTTTTGCAGAACTGCTGCCTAGCCATTCGGTCCCTAGTCTGTAGCAGTGCATGGGATTCTTCCTTCCTAAGTGCAGGATTCTGCACTTGTCCTTGTTGAACTTCATCAAATTATTTTTGACCCAATCCTCTAATTTTTCTAGGTCCCTCTATATCCTATCCCTATCCTCCAGCGTATCTACCACTCCTCCCAGTTTAGTGTTATCTGCAAACTTGCTGAGGGTGCAGTCCACACCATCCTACAGATCACTGATAAAGATATTGAATAAAATTGGCCCCAGGACCGACCCTTGGGGCACTCCGCTTGATACCGGCTGCCAACTAGACATGGAGCCATTGATCACGACCCGTTGAGCCCGACGATCCAGCCAACCTTCTACCCACCTTATGGTCCATTCATCCAGCCCATACTTCTTTAACTTGCTGGCAAGAATACTTGGGAGACCGTATCAAAAGCTTTGCTAAAGTCAAGGAATAGTACATCCACTGCTTTCCTCTCATCCACAGAGCCAGTTATCTCATCGAAGAAGGCTATTAGGTTAGTCAGGCATGATTTGCCCTTGGTGAATCCATGCTGACTCTTCCTGATCACTTTCCTCTCCTGTATGTGCTTCAGAATTGATTCCTTGAGGACCTGCTCCATGATTTTTCCAGGGACTGAGATGAGGTTGACTGGCCTGTAGTTCCCTGGATCTTCCTTCTTCCCTTTTTTAAAGATGGGCACTACATTAGCCTTTTTCCAGTCATCCGGGACCTCCCTCGATCGCCATGAGTTGACAGAAGCATTCTGCTAGGGGTTAGATCGACAAACCTACGATGTTCAGGGGTGTGGATTTTTCACTTTCCTGAGTGCTGTAGCTATGTTGATGTAAACTTTAAGTGCAGAACAGGCCTAAGGCTCAAATCCAAGACTTCAGCCGTGCCTGCCTGGGGAGTTTTCAGGTGAGGAGCTCTTACGTAGGCTCTTCAGGCAAAGAAGTCTGACAGCATTGCAGTGAGACAGAACTGAGCTCTAGGATATCTGAACGAGGGGGATATATGCTTCAGCACAAATCTCTCCTGAGAGAGAGATGAACTTTTCCTGGTAATTCCTTGTAGGATTCACTCTTGCCTGGCCAGTGACATATTTAGCTGTGAGACGGCCATGAGGGATTTTCCATTCCTGATCATCCTCTCATTCCTTCCCCATCTGTCCCCATAATCCATATTATTCTCCCATAACTGAATTTCATCTCTGCTTTCTCTCTAACATAGGAGAGCTGGAAGGAGAAGAAGTTAGAGAAAATAAAAATGACAGCTGAGAACTAAAGCATAATGTGTCATTTCAGCTTTCCAGGTCAATGAAAAAGGAAATCAGTGAATTGGTGCTGATATACTAGTCTTGACTAAGCCTTGACATCTTTTACTTAATGCTTCTGGTAGGTGAAGCCATGCAATGTTTCTAATTATTGCTGCTCAGTACGGTGAAAAAGTATATATAACAAACAGCAATAGACATTAACTGTAAAGGCTTCTGAAATGACGAAGAAAACTAATATTTGGTAAATGATATCGCTTTAACTGAAATGTAATTATTAATTTGTATTGCAGTAGTGCCCAGAAGATCCTACAGGACCCATTATGCTAGCCACTTCACAAATACATAGTAAGAGACAGCTCTGGCCATAAAGAATTTACAATGTAAACAGATTACGTATACAGACAAAGAGTAGCAGAGAAAACGAGGGGAAAGAAAAGTAATATGGCTTGCTAAAAAGTAACTTAGCTAGAAAATACAAGAGCCAGCAACAGAAGAAAGGTCTCTTAGCTCTCAGACCAGATCCATATTCATTATATCATGCTTCCTCTGCATGATAATAGTTTAATATTTTGATACACGTTTGAAAGTGGAAATCATTGAAGTAATTTGAACAGTCAGAAACCACATTCATTTTTTTCAAGGTAGGTAACAATGGCTAATGAATAGCGCTCATTTCTATCACTGAGGACAGTGATAAGAAAGGGACTAAAAAGAACTATGGGTCTGATCCTGTGGCCCTTATTCAGACTAATCTCCCATCTACTTCATGTTCATGCTCTACATTATCACCTTCCTAGAAGTATATTGTTTATGTGTATTATGACAGAGTCAGACCAGAGGGCTACAAGAGTGTGATGGAAGGTAGATATATTAGCCCTAGATTAAGCCAGTCTCTTTTCCCTGAGTAAGATAACATGCTGTTCCAGAACAATCAGGAAGTTGCTTGAACTAATTGTGGCAGTCAGGCTAATTAACACACCTGGACCCAATTAAGAAACTACTAGAATCAATTAGGATAGGCAAGCTAATCAGGGCACCTGATTTAAAAAGGACCTCACTTCATTCAGTGAGGTGCGCACGAGGAGCTGGGAGCAAGAGGTGCACAAGGCACTAAGAGTGAGAAGGTGTATTGCTGGAGGACTGAGGAGTATAAGTGTTATCAGGAGGAAGGTCCTGCGGTGAGGACAAAGAAGGTGTTGGGAGGAGGCCATGGGGAAGTAGCTCAGAGAGTTGTAGCTGTCACGCCGCTCTTACAGGAAACACTGTAGACAGCTGCAATCCACAGGGCCCTGGTCTGGAACCCAGAGTAGAGGGCAGGCCCAGGTTCCCCCCATCCACTCAACTCCCTATTTGATACAAGAGGAGGTTACCTGGACTGTGGATTCCGCCAGAGGGGAAGATCCCTGGCCTATTCCTCAGCTGACTAAGTGGGTCAGCGGGGATTGTTCTCCTCCCTTTCCCCATGTTGGCCAGTGACCAGGTTAGCTGAGTGAATGGCAAAAGTGGGCAAATGGAGGGCTGCCGTGAATCTCTGAGGCAAGCAAATCCGCCAATAAGCACAGGACCCACCAAGGCAGAGGAGGAATTATGTCACAGTATAAAAACATATATAGATGTTCACTCACACACTTCTCCATGGTCCCTTTCTTTAGACCGAATTCAATTCTGTCCTACTTTTTGTACTCTTCTATATTATTGACATCAAATATATAGAATTATTCAACTGAAGTTTTAGAAAAATGTTATTTATGCAGGAGAAATAAATCTCACATCATTATGATGCTCTACTAATAATTTTTGGTGTTCCATAAATAAGCCTTGGCAGTTGAGAAGTATAAGGTATATTATTTAGGAACAATGTTAAATACAAATACCTCGATAATCACAATATACTGTCATTTCTCTGTTAAATTCAGAACATTTAACAATCAAACACAAGTCTGAAAGCCCTCGAAAAATGTAATTAAATCTGTGGAAGGAATGAGCTCTGAACTGAATAATTTTATTTGCACAGCTACACACAGTCTGTTTTTCATAGAATGACTGAAACTGAATAATTCCAATCTATGCACTGTTTGCTCTTATTAGGTAACCAGTTTGTTGCAATTCATTCATGCCTATATTTGGCCATTGCTTGAAATGAAGAAAACTCTTTTGAATAAAAGAATGTTTTTGTTTGGCTGGCTGTTTTATTTGGCTAAAATAGAACATTATTTCATGCTATGGTGCATGAAAGTGGCCCACGGCTGTAGTAGTGGGACACCAGCAAGGAAAAGGAAACCACAATAAAAGGGAGAGAGAAAATCCTGTCTCTTTAATGCACACACCTTTTAGTGTGCAGCCACAATGTCCTGGTCTGTTCACAGAAAAGTAATACTAAGGCTTTCTCCAGTCTGGTTCAAAGGGATTTGTTAAGTAAGTGCCAGACTAAGGAAGGCCTAATCCTGGCTTCCTTGCCTCCAAACATTAGGAGAAGGGGAAGAAGTACAGCTTTCTAGTTTCCCAAGGCCTTCAAGTCTTCTGGCTCTATTCCTTCCTGGTCAGAGGAGAGAGAGAACACTAGATTCTCCCTAAGAATGCCTAATGTATTATTCCCCCTTCCACACAAATCTTGATGGGCTAAGATGAGACTCTTCTGTTTCCAGCTGTAGGCCAAGTAGCTTCTCAGGGAAGAATAGGCCTTCCTTTGACAGAAGGGAGTTACCTCCTTCCTTGCCTCATAAACCATCCCAAACTAATAAAGGCCCCAACACACCAAGAAAAAACACAGAATCCAAACCTTTCTTTCCTGAACATGATTATTGAGGAAGGGGTAGGAAACTGGTTATAGCAACATTTAACTTCCACTAATATTTTTAAGATCCTTCCAAACCATCTTCAGGCCAAGCCAGGGCACAGAACTGTTGCAATGACCGACAATCTCCCAGGATGACTCACAGGACTGAAAAATGTTGATTTTTAATCTTTTCTCTGTTTTTGACACTCAGGAGGGATTGACCTCCTTATGGGACCTGACAAGAATTTATGAAGGAGCTCTAAATTGGCGTAACAAATCCCATAGAGTGCTTTTGGGGAGCTAATCCTGCTCCTCAAAAGCTCTCATATATGGAGTCCTGCAAGGCTCATATATGTTACTGCTCTTATTTAAATTCTCTTTGAGACAACCATGAGTTGACATGGACTATGAAACCAGCAATATCCTGACAACATGCAGTTCTCTATGCATTTTTTCACCTTGCCCAGACAGCCCTATCTCCCAGCAATTTCAGTACATGGAGGAAATATTAGAGTGGATGAAGAATTTCTGGGTCACATTGTAACCTGTAAAGATTTAAAACAGACTAGGAGGAAAAGGGAAGCATTTCCAAGAATTGGCAACCACCATCAATTTGCCTTCAAATGAGGGCACACACTTCCCATAGACAAAATGGTGTCTAGCCTCGTAGCCATTCACTCATCATTGCCCTTGACAAATAGACACACCAAAAGCACCTTCCTCCAGTTGTCAGCTAACAAGAAAAACTTGACTCTTCTCTCCCTGACAATTCTTGTGGTCCTGGAATGGGACTGCATAAGATGTCTGTGAAATTGTTGCACTGGTGTATCACAAGATGATCCACCTCCTAAATGATTCCAGCTGAAAAGAGAATATTACTCTGGTGCTCTGGAATCTGCACTGGATTTCCATTCACTAATAGTTCCACTGTGAGGTTATGATATTGATATACAAAACTCTTTAATGAGTAGAAGCATATTATCTCAAGAACCATGTTACCTAAGGAGATGTCATGGCAGCTGCAACCCTTTGACATAAATATGACTAACAGGTATAAATTCAAAGAAGAAAGAGATAGGGCACATTCTCCAGAGGAAACGGGAAGAGTCTAAGGGCTTGTCTACACTTAGAAATTTTACAAAATACCTGTTATGGAATAATTTTTCTGGACTAGCTCTTTTGGTAAATTTCCAAGTATAGATAAGCCATAAACCAGCTTATTCAGATCATGATGTAATGAGTAACCTCTTTGCCAGTACATCCCCCCAAGAAAGGACTGGAGCAGATGAAAAAAATCTGACATTATGCCCCCCAAAAAGAAGCTACAGAAAGTGTAACATGCAAAAAATAATACAGGCTGAATTAAGAAACTGAGACCCAAGGTTGGTAGAGCTAAAAGAGTAGTAGGCGAAGGCCTGGAACTCCAGAGAGGCAGCACACTCATTCTCAGAGAAATGGAAGGCATTATTCATGAGAGTTCCCTTCCAATAAATGAGAGAGAAATGTGATGGGCTTTGAGTAAAACTGTGTGCATCCCTCCTCATTCAGAAAGAGAGTTCCACAGATACAGAGGGGCTAAAAGTGTGTGTGGCGGGGGGAATAGGGTGGAAGGAAGGTTACTGAGCAGAGTTCAGAGGATTATTTGAATATTTGTATCATACATGAACTCAACTTCAAAACAGTTTCTTCTGCTTCAGCTATGTGTTCCCCCTAGAAGTCAGAACACTTTGAGTCACTTACGGTAATTATGAGTAATTATCTCAAGTTTATCCACCTGTAAAATGGGTACTATGTAGAAGTGTAGTGACCATTTATTATTTAATGCCTGTAAAGTTCTTTGAGGTCATTCAAGAAAAAATGGAACAGGAATATAAAGTATTATTATTGCATCCTAAGAAATCATTGTGCAAATTATTATATTGTCAAAGAGGATATGAGTCACTAATAGCCATGCAAACTTGCTCAGGACAGAATTTGGCCTTATATGTTCAGGTGAAAAATATGCAGCAAAAGCCAATGAACTCCATTTATATGAAAATATCGTTTATAACACTGCTGTACAGCAAAAATGCTTCTGAAATAAATGTAGTCAAACTTTACTAATTCTGGGTCACTGAGAACGAAAATGATGCTTAAAATTGTTGATTGGCTCTAGTTTTCAAGATATGCTATTGGGTCAGTATATACGACCCTCGACATGGGAATGGCGGAGGATATAAAGGGAAGGGATCTCAACTGAAACCAGAAATGACTAAAATACATCTTTGACTGGATCTATGAATAAATCTATGACTGGGTTTGGACAGTACTTGCTTTTTAGGCAAAACAATGAATGATGCAATCTGAAGCTGGGATTGCGTCATACATGATATGAATTGCATCATGTTATTCCTAGACGTCATGGATGATGCAATCATAACGAAGCTTACAGCACTCTGCTGAACAAATTGCCCTATATCAGCTCCAGAAATCATACAGTGTCGTGCTCTCTTATTTGTCAGTGTTTGATTTTGCAAAGGGACACATTTCTGTTTAGCCAAAGTGAGCAGAGATGCCTCGTACTTGTGTGAACAGTGCAGATAACTTCTGCTATGTTTGTGGTGAAGTGACTTTTGCATCACAAAAGCGCAGTATAACCACTATGGTTAAGAAAGCCTATCACCTTTATTTTGGCTGCAAAATTGGAGATCAGGACAAGAGGTGGGCCCTACACATATGCTGCAACACTTGTGCAACAAATCTTCGCCAGTGGTTGAACAGGAAAAGGAAATCTATGCCTTTTGCAGTGCCAATGACTTGGAGAGAGCCAACAGATCATACCAGCAATTGTTACTTCTGCATGGTGCCTCCAGTTGGGAAAGGTGTATCAAAGAAGAAAAAGTGGACTGTGCATTATCCAAACATTCCATCAGCTATACGCCCAATACCCCACGGAGTAGGACTGCCGGTTCCTGATGCACCAGAATCATTTTCACTTGAGTCAGACGAGGAAGAGGAAGAGGATGAAACTTCTGGTCCTGAACCATCAGTGTCACAGGACCCACATTTTCTCCCATCCTCCTCCTCTGAACCACACCTCAGAACACAAGCTGAACTGAATGACCTGGTCAGGGATTTGGAACTACCCAAGAGTAAGGCAGAGCTGTTGGGCTCCAGACTACAGCAGTGGAATCTCCTGGCAGGTGATGTTAGGGTTTCCATGTTCCGTGACCGTCAAAAGGATCTTGTCCCATTCTTCTTCATGGAAGGTGATCTTGTAGCCTGCAACAACATCGATGGTGTGATGGCAGCCCTCAACATCGTTCACGATCCAGATGAGTGGAGACTCTTCGTTGATTCATCGAAGACGAGTCTTAAAGCTGTTTTGCTGCATAATGGCAATGTTTTGCCATCAATTCCAGTTGGTCATGCAGTCCATATGAAGGAAACCTATGACAACATGAAACAACTTTTGAGGTGCATAAACTATGACCAACATCAGTGGCAGCTTTGTGGCAATTTGAAGGTTGTTGCTCTCTTGCTTGCTCTGCAGACTGGAGACACAAAGTACTGCTGTTTTCTCTGTGAATGGGATAGTCGTGCAAGAGATTCCCACTACATCAAGAAAGATTGGCCACTCCGACAGTCATTGGAGCCTGGAAGGAAAAGTGTTCAGCATCCACCACTTGTTGAATCAAGGAAGATTTTGTTACCACCCTTACACATCAAGCTGGGTCTGATGAAGATCTTTGTCAAGGCCATTGACAAAACACAAGCAGCTTTCAAGTACCTCCGTGGAAAATTTCCAAGTTTAAGTGAAGCTAAGATAAAGGAAGGTGTCTTTGTTGGTCCTCAGATTCGTGAACTTCTTCGAGTTGATGCATTTGACCATGCACTGCGTGGCAAGGAAAAGACGGCATGGAAAGCCTTCCAGTCAGTGGCAATACATTTTCTCGGAAACAACAAGGCAGACAACTACACGTTGTTGGTGGAAAACCTCCTCAAGGCATACAAAAGCCTTGCTTGCAATATGTCACTAAAGATACATTTTTTGCACTCTCATCTAGATTTTTTTCCACCAAACTGCGGAGCAGTGAGCGACGAGCACGGTGAGCGATTTCACCAGGACATTGCAACAATGGAGAAACGCTATCAGGGCAAATGGAGCCCATCAATGCTTGCAGACTATTGCTGGACAGTGACAAGAGATGCTCCATTTAATGAATACAAGAGACAAGCCAAGAAGCGCCGAGTAGACACTGAATAGGACTAAACCATGTACATAATAGTTTTTTGCCTTTTGTTTCATAATACATTTTATTTATATAACCCTTTTGCTGATTTTTAAAGTGTTACATAAACAGGACAGGTGAAATATTATCATGTAAAGCAACCATAAACACATGAAAAGACCTAGGTTTACAATTTATGACTAAACTCTACTATCTACAGAATATACACTGACATAAAATGTAAAAAGTTAAATATCTTAGAAACAGTAGCCAATCAGTTGTTTTAATTGTCATATCTGAATTCAGCACATCAAAATACATAATAAATATCACATTTTATCTCTGAAGCAGACGACTTCTAAAAAATTGTAGACCAGTGTAATAAACACGGAAACGAGAAAACCAGCAGAATAATTCAAAAAATGTTCAGAGAAACTGCCCAACACCTTTATAGAAGATACAGACAGAACTACTTCAAATTGAATACTGTTCAAATTTTTGTTCTGGAAGGATTGGGTGTTCTTAAAGAATTCTTTAACTTATTGCTTTGGGGAATTAAGACAAAGTTAGTGATGACTATAACTTTGTATTAAGCAATTTTCCGCCTCAATTGTGCACAGCCACTTATGAGCCAGAACATAGCAGCTCAATCAAACCTTATTATATCAGTTTTATTTGAACCCCTTGTAAATGCACTAAGAAAATTATGATATTACTGCAAGACTTAGAAAAACCTTTTTTATAAATTGACTTTTTAAAAAAAAATAGGAAGAAGAAAATGGATCTTACCTTTTTAAGTTCGCTTAATTTCTTTTGCCATATAGCGCGAGCAACAGGAATGTACTTGCTGTCAGTTACATAACAATTTGCCATAAGGATGTGGTGGAGTTCAGTGTTTTGGCTCATAGCTTTAAGGACTTTCTCGACGTGGCTTAGAGAGACTGTAGTCTCAGTTTGTATGCCACCATTTACAAGCTGCATAGTACAAGGTACTAATGCAATCTGTCCAGCACAGTATAGAACTTCTCCAACCTAGAAGAGAATAAGAACAAAAATAAGTTTGATTTTTTCTTTCCTTTTTCTAAGCATTCTCTTTCAGCACTTGCTGTTCTCTGTCACCAAAGAAGCACATCTTACTTTGCCACAAATGGAGCAAATATGCAAACCTAAAGGTCATTTTTGACAGGGATTTAGTTACACTACAAAAGCTTCACACTGTAATAAACTTTAACCTAAGAGTTAATACATGGATGGTCAAATGTGCATAATCTTCAAAGAATCAGCCATGAACTGATGAAGTAAGTTTAGAAATATGTAAATTTAACCTTTTACAATGTCACAATATTTCTCTGCAATCACTGAAAGGGTTTGTGTCAAGTTAAAAATAAGTTGTTTACAGCCTGACAACTCAGTTACGCAGAAAAATGGATCTTTTTACTTCTACAATTTACGGACAACAATATTTTTCATTATTTTAAGGCAATCATATCAAGGTAACCATTTCCTACAGCGTATTAGCCTAACAGTTCTGTTTGACGTTAAATTTTGCTATTGTTTCTACAACATACCAATCCCCAAATATGCTGAACTGTTGGCTGCTTCTGCTTTCTCCAAGTACATTTGCACAATCTACAAAATTTCCATGAGTTTAAACAGGTGGAGTTATGGGCTACTGTATTTTATGGTTTGGGGTTTTTTTACACATATGCATAATGAATCTGGTTTGCTGCTGCTTACATTTTTTTATTTTATTTTTATTTCTTTAGATGTACATGAACAGTCCAAAGGCAACTCTTGGTGCCATTGGCATTATGGGCAGCTGAACAATTCATGATAAGCCACCACCAAGGAACAGCACACTGATGATTGCTAAAGAAGAAACTTACTGGGACCTAGGATGTTGGGTTTACCTTCCAGAAAACTAACTAGAATGCCTATTTGCTTCAAGAGCTAACTGGTTGCCAGATATATTGTTCAGACAGGGTATGTGATCAACATTGTTATTTTGTAGCTAAAACATAGCTACTTTGGGCTGCTTTTCACAAGCTTCACCAGTCAGCATTCTCAAGACCTACAATCTGAACCACAGCTAACAGAGGAAGCATTGGTTCCAACTGTTCAGACATCTTCAGGACGTACAAATTTAATGTCAACATCAAGATCCGTCATTCCCTTTTTCTTTATTTCTCTAAAGAATCTATACAATTTCTGAGCAATGAATGTTACTCTATGTGATAAAAAAACTAAGTACAGAAGTTGGATGTATAGTGGGTGTAAGCAGCTTTGAAGCCAGCACAGGAAACATATTGCTGTAAGTAGAGAGAACTGGGGAAAAGCTCTGCTTCACTATGCAAAATGGATTGTGCAAGAATTCTTTATGAGAAATTTTGCAGAACCTTTTGTATAAACTGTATAAATTCCTCAGAATTAAGGCTAAGTAATAAAGAAATCTGTGTCCTGGAAGACATGGCAATCAAACCATGTGACAGACCCATATGCAACTCCAAATCTGTCCTCATAACTGTCTGTGTCTCACAAAAGACTCACACATGTAACTATTGGAAGAGTGTCTTACACAATTTGGCAAACAAATTCTATGATTAGCAGCTGAAGAGGGGGAGGAGGCACAGAGGAAGCATAATAGACTAGCTGACATCCATCAAATGATCTTTTAAAACTGTATAAGATGTCTAAAATATTGTTTTGATAATGCTATATATAACCTCGAATTTTGAAAAAAAGAAATGCAAGCAATATTTTGGTTAAAAAGAACAAATGGTCTTTTTTTTTTTTTTAAAGACTCTTCTATTTTAAAATATGTGCCACTGAACAAGGGAGTCCAGCCAGCTATCAAGTGGCATATTGACAAGATAGGAAGCAAATCCAGGAAGATATGATTCAGAGGGGCACAGGTTTATTTTTGAAAAAGAGGCCTTTGTTCTCACTTTCGCTAAATTAAATCTTTGGATAAGAAAAAGCCTCCAGTGCAGGTAATTTGTAATCTTCTATAGAGAAATCTTCCCAGCACCACTTCTCCTTCCCCTTTTAGGCCCCTGGCTTTACATGCATCTCCCATGTTAATTACTAGATAGACATAAGAGCTGTTCAACCAGTTCATTTCCTCTATTCTTGAACAGATTGTTTGAGACATAATATGAATACTAATTAATGATAAAATATCTGTCAGTGTTTTGAAATATGCACTAAGACAGCATTTTCTTAAAGTCTCCTGGATATTTCCAATACAATTAGCCCTTCTGGTCATAAGCAGGGTCAAAACAAAACTCTGAAAGATTTGAGCAAAACTGGCAACACTTTTGGCTCAGATTCAGTGGGAATTGTGCAGAGACAAAAAACAAATAACAAAAACAACAAAAAACGACAACCTTTTTTTTACCCCTCTGTTTTTAACATACTTGTTTGTATCTTAAGACATAATTATTAGAAAAACTGTATTCCCAAGATGCCACCATGTTATAAAAAGGTGAGTGCCAGTGGGGAGAAGAAGAAGGAATCAAAACAAGGTCACAGATTTTCAGCAACTATTTTGCAGAGGGACATAGCTTAAGTTAAAAGGGGTAGGGGAAGGACATTCCTCTCCTCCTCTTTCCCAATGGCTTGGTCGTGGCATATTACTATCAATAAACAAATAACCAACAAGGGCAAAGCAGCAAAGAACAAAACGTTTTAGCAGGTTTCAGAGGGCTGTCTGTACAGTGTTTTAAATATTCTACAGAAAGGCGATAGCAGAGTAAAAACCCATCTAAAGCTGGGAAGACTCCATAATATCTCATTTACAGTATTGAAATCATACAACAGGAGATGTCACAATCCTTGTGTTGTGAAAGTGCTGGGCAAAACCCTGCTAAAGCTTTGCAACAGTTTCCTTGGAACCTCTATAATGACAACAGAAAATTTAACAGACTAGTTTCACAGAATATCGAGTCCAGAGAACCAACATTATCAGTGGAAACAGAACTGCAACATAATTGTTATGCATTCACACACCAATGTCATGATTCCATTTGCACTATGAATTTTATTTCCATTGTAGCCCACTGAAATATTTCCTTTATTAAAATTCCATTAAAGATCTGATAAACCAACAAATGAAAGCACTCTCTGACTTAACGCTTGTCCTTCTGGGCCAGATTCTGATCTCAGTTACGCCAGTCTACATCCAGAGTAACTCCACAGGAGCCAGTGGAGTTGATTTGGATTTAGACTGTCATTAATGACATCATTCTGATTCTACAGATTCTTGCACCTTGTGCGCCACTTTACACCTGTGCAAAGTGGATCTAATAAACTATTATTCTATGTTAATTTTGCATAAGTATAAATGACTACTTAAAGTACAAGGCAAAGGAGAAATAGGCCCCCAAAGTCTTTAATTCTCCCTATTACGGCTAGGAATGCCTACCTTTCACATGGGTAAATTCTCTTATATATTCTAGCTGTGCTGCAACATCTAAGCACAATATGAGGCCAGATCATGGCACATTCTATGTGCTGGAGCAAAGGAATAAGGAGGTGTAAGGTATCCTCTTAATTCCAGTCGCCCTCTTACTTCCAGTTGCTACCCCTAACACTGCTCTCACTGGTAGAGGGAAAATAGACTGCAGAGCTGAAATGTAACCCTTTTCTTTCTCCCCCCATAAAAATAAGGTGAGCAGGAAGGAATGGCTAGGGCCTTAGTTCTGCCTCTCCAACATGCCAGCCAGTATAGCTGCATCAGTGCATTAGATGGTGGATGCTGTACCAGATATAGATCTGGTACAGTGTGCTCTCAACACAGAGAAGCCCACAAATTGAGTGTGTCAAATTCCTCTTTGGGCTACTTCTGAGGAACCATAATAATGCACTGCTCCTTACTCTGGCTCAAAGCAAATCTATGGGTGAGTCCACAAGGGGTGAGATATACAGTGCCAAAAATATTTGTCCCTTTAATTCAAATGCAATATAATTGTACTTCCCTGATTTGTTATATCATAACAAATAGCTGATGTGTATAAAATTGAAGATTGCACTTAATAAAACAGGTGAGTGAATAAGCCACAACGTATTATTTCACGTATTCAACTTTTTGAGCAGGGCATGCCGACTTTTAGCTGAAGTCAGACTTCTTTTACACTAGCACAGATTGTAAATCAGTGCAATTAAGACCCATTTGTAATTTATACTCATTGTCTAATAAACTGTTACCAGCAACCTACACTTTCCTTCAATAAACAGGGAGGGAGAGCTAATAACTGATGACATCAAGAAGGCAGAGTTTAATGCTTATCTTGCATCAGTCTTCACTAAAATGGTTAATGGTGATGAAATACTCAACACAATATTGACAACAAAGGGAAGAAACACAAGCCAAAATAGGAAAAGAAGAGGTTAAAGAATATTTAGATAAGTAAATCAGTAGGGCCTGATGACATTCATCCTAGGGCACTTAAGGCACTAGCTGAAGAAATCTCAGAATCATTAGCAATTATCTTTGCAAACTCATGGAGGACAGGCAAGGTCCCAGAGGACTGGATAAGAGCAAACCCTATACCTATCTTTAAAAAGGGGAACAAAGAGGATACAGGGAATTACACCAATCAGCCCAACTTTAATAACCTGTTCTAGTGTTTTTCCAGGTATCAAACAATTAATTTGTAAGCACCTTGAGGATAACAGGTGATACATAATAGTCAACATGGATTTAGCAAGAACAAATCATGCCAAACCAATCCAATTTCCTTCCAAATAGGGTAAATATGGGAGGTAATAGTCCTGCTTTCTTTGGCACTGGTGAGGTGTCCACTGCAGTACTGTGTTTAATCCTGGGGAGCCACACTTTAAGAAAGATGCGGTCAAACTGGAGAGAGTCCACAGAAGAGCAACAAAACTGATAAACGGTTTAGAAAACCAGACTGATAGGGAAATGTTATAAAAGCTGGGAATACTTAGTCTTCAGGAAAGAAGACTGAGGAAGAACCTTATAACAGTCTTAAATGAGGTCAATCTGTTTATCTTAACAAAGAGAAGGTTAAAGGGTGACTTGATTACAGTATGTAAGTATCTACATGGGGAACAAATATTTAATAATGGATTCTTCAATCTAGCAGTGGAAGTTGGCTGGAAGTTGAAGATAGACAAACTCAGAGTGGAAATAGGGTATAAATTTTTAACTGTAAGAACAACTTACCAAGAGCCATGATAGATTCTCCATCACTAACAATTTTTAAATAAAGATTGGATTTTTTTTTAAAGAAATCCCCTAGAAATTATTTTCAGGATGCTCTATATGGTCTGTGTTATACAGAAAATCAGACTAGAGCATCACAATAGTGCCTTCTGGTTTTATAATCTATGCATATGTTAAGGGCTGTTATAAAGAGGATAGTGATCAATTGTTTTCCATGTCCACTTAAGGTAGGACAAGAAGTAATGGACTTAATCTGCAGCAATGGAGATTTAAAAGGTTAGATATTAGGAAAAACTTTCTAACGATTAGGGTAGTTAAGTTCTGAAATAGGCTTCCAAGGGAGATGGTGGAATCACAGAAACTTGATGGGATAATTCACATTACTGGAAGAAGGGTACAGATTTTTCAGGAAGAACAGGCAGGATAAAAGGGAGGAGTGTTGCTTTGCATATAAAAGATGTATACAGTTGAACTGCGGATGAGATGGAAATGGGAAGCAGACATTTGAAAGTCTGCGGGTAAAGATAAAAGGTAAAAAACAAGGGTGATGTAATGGTAAGTGTCTACTATAGACAACCAAACCAGAAAGAGGTGGATGAGGCTTTTTTAGAACTAGCAAAATCATCCAAAACAAAGGACTTGGTGGCAATGGGGGACTTCAGATGTCTGTTGGGGAAACAATACATTGGGACACAGATTATCCAACAAGTTCTTGAAATGCACTGGAAACAACTTTTTTATTACAGAAGGTGAAGAAAACAACTAGGAGAAAAGGTATTCTGAGGAACTGATTGAGAATTTGAAGGTGGAAGACAGGCTGGGTGAAAGTGATCACAAAATGACAGAGTTCATGATTCTAAGGTACTGTAAGAGGAAAAACAGCAGAATAAAGACAGTAGATACCAAGAAAGCAGATTATGGCAAACTCATAAAATTGGTAGTAAAGATCCCATGGGAAGTAAGTGTAAGACAGAGTTCAGGAGCATAGGTAGCTTTTTAGGGAGACATTATTAAGGGCACAAGTGTAAATTATCCCAACGCATAGGAATAACAGAAAATATGGTAAGAGATGACCCTTGCTTGAAACTCAAAAGACCATTGTACAAGAAAGGGGAAATTACAAAGTCCAAGACACAAACCAAATTTAAACTAGCCAGGGATATAAAAGGTAACAAGAAAACATTTTATGAGTATTAGAAGCAAGAGCAAAGACAGAGTGGGGCAATTACATATTGAGGAGGGAAAGACAATAACAGCAAATTGAGTAATAGCCAAAGCGTTAAGTATCTTTTTTGTTTCAGTTCTCACTAAAATGTTAGCTGTGACTGGACGCCTAATATCGTGAACATCAGTGTTAATGGGTTAACTCTTAAGATATGAGACTAAAATAGAAAAATAAGTTAAGAATTACTTAGACAAGATAGATATTTTCAAGTCAGCAGGGCCTGATGAGATACATCCTAGAATACTTAAGGAACTGGCTTAGAAGATCTCTGAGCCATTAGCAATTACCTTTGAGAATTTGCAGAGGATGGGAGAGAGATCACAGAGGCCTAGAAAAGGGCAAATATAGTACCTATCTACAAAAGAGGGAATAAAGACAACCCAGGGAATTACAGACCAGTCAGTTTAACTTCAGTACCTGGAAAGATAATGGAACAAATAACCAATCAATTTATAAGCACCTAGAAGATAATAGGGTGATAAGCAACAGTCAACATGGATTTATCAAGAAAAAATCATGTCAAACCAACCTAATATTCTTCTCTGACAGGGTAACAAGTCTTGTGGACAGGGGAAGCAGTAGAAGTCATATATCTAGACTTTAATATGGCTTTTGATTCTGCCTCATAAGACCTTTTCATAAACAAACTAGAGAAATACAGCCTACATGGAACTACTAGAAGGTGGGTGGAAAAGCATACTCAAAGAGCAGTTATCAGTTGTTCAGAATGAAGCCTGAAGGGCATATTGAGTGGGATCCCTCAGGGATCTGTCCTGGGTCTGATTTTAGTCAATCTCTTCATAAATAATTTGGATAATAACATAGAGAGTACAATTACAAAATCTGTGGATGATACCAAGCTGGAAGAGACTGCAAGTGCTTTGTAGGATGGTATTAGAATTCAAAATGAACTTAAATGGGAAATGACTGCCTAGGAAGGAGTACTGAATAAAAAGATCTGGGAGTTACAGTGGATCACAACTAAATAGGAGTGAACAATGTAATACTGTTGCAAAAAAAAAAAAAGACAAACATCATTCTGGGATATATTGCAAGGAGTGTTATAAGCAAGACATGAAAAGTAATTCTTCCACTCTACTCAGTACCGATGAAGCCTCAACTGTACTGTTTAGTCCTTGGCATCACACTTCAGAAAAGCTGTGGACAAACTAGAAAAAGTCCAAAGGAGAGCATCAAAAATAATTAAAGCTCTAGAAAATATGACCTATGTGGAAAGATGGAAAAAATGGGTTTTTTTAGTCTGGAAAAGAGAAGACTGAGGGGACATAACAACAGTCTTCAAGTATGTAAAAGGATGTTATAAAGAGGAGGGTGATAAATTGTTCTCCTTAACCACTGAGGCAATGGACTTAAATTGCAGTAAGGGAGATTTAGATTCAACAGTAGGAAAAACTTTGTAACATTAAGAGTTAGTAAGCACTAAAATAGGCTGTGGAATCTCTATTATTGCAGGTTTTTAAGAACAGGTTAGACAGAAACCTGTCAAGGATGATCTACATAATATTTAGTTCTGCCTCAGTGCAGGTGACTGAACTAGATGACCTATTGAGGTCCCTTCTGGCTCTACGTTTCTATTAAGACTATAGTATCGCTTTAAACCTCTAGTCTCTCCTCTTTTCACCAGCACTGAGCCTGTCGTACATCCCTCTCATTGCTATGGAGGGTCTTCAGATGTAATATTAGTCAGTCATCAGTATCACTGCTTGAGGTCTGACTAGTTAAAGCCCCAAGATCATTCCTGGATTTGGGTGTCCAACAAAATAACATGCCATGAGTGTATCAGAACAGAGAATATGTGCATTACAGTGAGCATATGCTATTAAAGTGTAAATATATTATTTGAATGTGCTATTATACGTTTAAAATGATATATTGGTATTTGAACAAGAATTTTTGAAATTTTTTAAGGGATATCTTTCATCTACTCACATAAAAGTGTTTATGTTGGTGGTAATATACTAATTGCCCAGCAGGAACAAAACACCTGTTTCCTAGGATTGAATGCAGTCAATACATAATAAACTAAATCTTTGATGTAAATGCAGTCGGGTGTCTGAATGACTGTTGCCCTTTACGAGATCACAGTGCACAAAAGATTCAGTGACCCCCTGACCTAACAGTCAAATAACCTACCATTATGGTCAGTCAATGTAAACAAGCATAACTGACAATGTGCTAATTGGCTGCCCCTGTTCAGCCAAGTGTATCTCTGACCTTAATGAGGACCTAAATCAATTAATACTTCAGGCAATAAAAACCTCTTGCTGATTAAGTTAGATGGAAATCATCTTTTTCTAACAGGATTAAAGCTGTAAGGTGGTGAACTTTTAATTTAATATATGATAATTCCTTCTTGCTAGGGCCCTCTTATTTAGGTAATGATGGTGAAATTGCTTTCTGTAATGTGGAATCTTTGATTCAACTATCTAGAGTGAATAAGGCTCTTTTTTTTTTTAAGATACCATTTAAACAATAATATGAAAACATTTTCAGTACATAACATGTATTTGAATTCTATATGACTCACTCTATTTTAACATGTTTGATCTTCAAATAGAAACACACATTCTTTCTTGAACTAGTATGTTTCATTTTAAAATTCTGTGCAAATGTATTAATGGAATGATACTCATTTAATTTAAGTTTCCTTTCTGAGAAGTGGCTACAGTAACAGTAGTTGGAAAATATATGATTTATTTTAATTGAAAAATGGAAGACCAAATGGTCATTACCCACTCCTACTACAAAAAACCCCAAATAAATATAAGAACATGCAGATTACTTAAAAATATCATAATCTAAACTCTAGAACTGTCCTTTAAATAAAAAAGGAATTTTTCTCCTGGCTAAGTTTGTAGAAGTACAGTTAATTACATTAGTATCCATTGGTGGTGTCTCCATTACAGACACAAAGTTTTCAAAAGTATATGACACAGCTTCAGAACATTGGCATCTCGCTGAAACTTGCCACATTTAATTTTGAGATGGAATTTTATATGTGTATTTTGAAATAGATATTTGGCTACATATGTTACAGGAACAGAAACACTATTTTCCCTGCATTCTCCCCCAGTACTGAAGTTTACTTTCTTGCAGTGATTTACAATTTGCTTTTTCAGATTACATAATCTGTGGGTTTTTAGTCCATTATGTAGAGCAGATCAGAACACTTTTGATATTAAAGAGAAATAAGAAAATTCAGCTTTACATATGCAATAATTATGTTTTATACATTTTTACTACAGTTTCATAAAATTTAAATGTGCCATACCATTAATACATACTTATAGTACATATTGTAGTGACTCTATAAACACAGCTAAACATCTTTTGTATATTTCAATTAATAAATATACACATTCCTATTCATAATGAAGACTGTATACGGTTATCAAATGGCAGCTATAGCAGAAAGCAGCATATTGTGTATACAGAGTAGCACAAATTTGGTAAATCTTACCACAATTATTAACTTGACTGGTCTGAAGAACCAGATACCTAACAGCATCATGCATGCCAAATCCACTTTAATAAAATAAAGTATGCCCTCCTTCCACTCCCCTCCACCACTAACCACACACTCAAACAAGCACAATAAAATGCTGAATCTATATATGGTTTTGAGCTCCAAATGACAGGCGGTCTTACATACGGGGCTTCATGTTGGCAAAACTCCCACACATTTCAATGAGAATTACCTGGATGCAACAAAAGTAAACTATCAGGCTAAAATGTTCAAGTGAGAATTAGGACAGCATTTTAGCTTCAGTTCTGAATTTTATTACTTATGAATGGTTAAATCAGACAAGTATATTGTTGCATATATACTGTTCAGGATGTAATAGTTATGTTTAAAGTTTGATCAAAAGGCAAATCAATTTTATTTTGTTCTACAGCATGGTTTCTAATTAAGGGATGTAGAAAACAGAAATTTCAGATTTATGTAAGACAAAGTTTCAGAAACTCAGGGTCTCACATAAAAGCATCTCATGGCTCTACATTCATATTTCTATTCCCAGAGTGTCGAGATCACAAAAAATATCAAAATTGTGCTTTAAAATGATGGCTGCACCTGTAGTTACAAATGGCTAGAATCTACCACAGAGACACCTGTAAACCAGACAGGCAAGGGCTACCTCCCCACCACATCCAAACCAACCAACCACAACCACTGAGGACATGACATTTGGCATAGGCCCACCCCAACTTACCCCTATCTCCACCCACATGGAGTCCCCAAGAATTTGGTGGGAAGGGCAGGGAGGAAGCAGAGCTGAACTATGCTTCCTTTCTTAGGCCAGGCTCCCAGGACAGAGTTTCTTCTTCTGTCTGGTTGGGCCAAAGCCCCACACAGGCACACAAGGTGGGTACTGATACTATCAGGAGTTCTTGTTGGCAATCTAAGTAGAAAGGTCAAGGGCTCAGTGGGAATAAAGGATGAACTATTCTCTCAAAAGGGGGTCCCTCCAGTACAGAAAGAGAAATCTCACAGGCAGGTAGGTCAGTGTGAAGAAGGCTGCACTGGCTTTGTCCTGTGATGTACTTTTTCTGTGGAAGAATAGAGACTAGACAGTCACCATGATTATCACTGTATCAGCCTTTCATATGGTCTATGTTTTCCTCTCACAACCTTGGAAAAAAGTCAAACTCCCACACTATCACATTTGCACAGACTGTCAACTGTAAATATAAAATACATTTCTGACGTCTAAAAGCTGGAGAGAGGTTACCAGAACTGGTTTACTCAGTTTGAGTGAAGATAGAAGAAGCAAAAAGGTACTGTAACAAATCTATCCCCATGACTTTACCGAATGGGAAACTAAACTCCGCTTTAAGTCAGCGTTTTACAAATAAACAAACAAATAAATAAAGACATGAAATAAGTTACTTTTTGGGGCAGATACTTTTTGTTATATGTTTGCCCAGCAGAAAGGGGCTGGTGTTCCTAGATGCCAGTCCAATAAACAAATAAAAGAACTAATTAGTGATTAGAAATGGACCAAATACAAACTCTGGAACTGAATATACCCAGAAGCTTGGGTATGTCTAGATCCAAACCTGAAGCTTATGTTAACCTCTTATAAAAAGTTCTTTATAAAAACAGGTGGGGGACATCTTCAAAACCTGAATATATATAAATCAAGAAGTTTCAATAATATGAATCTTAAATTGTAATACTGACTTAGCTATTTAGAAAATTCACCAGCTCTCTGACAACTATTTATTTATTAGAAATCATGGAAAACTGGGAAGAGACTAAAAAAATAAAACGGTTGTTCTTATATCATCGTAAAAGGAAAGAAAAGTGACTGACATTCACCATACTGTAAATCTAACTTTAACTCATTGAAAAACAAAGTGAGAGACGAAAACCAAACAAACACCCCCCCACCCCACAATCTGAAAAGTTTGATTAATATTAATTGTATTTATATAATAGCCCTTGAAAGAATGGTTAGCCTTGTTTGACAACAAATAAAGAAATATATAGATACAAACACCACCACCTTAATAGAGTGGTTCAACTTTTAAAAGGGAAAGAAAGTGATTGAAATAGAAGATAATGGTAATTATAGATGGGAATCTGAGAAATGAATATCAAATGTTTATAAAGTACATATCATGCCAGCCATATCTGATTGCTCTTTTGCTTTGAATATTTACAATTACAAAATGACAATAAAGTACATGTAACAGATCTGGATTTTAAAAATATTTGATATAAGGTCTCAACAAGTTAGTTTAAATTGGCTGGGATATAAATATTGTTAACTAGCTGAGGGATTGCTAGAAAAGTATAATGAAAAATGGCCAAGTACTGAGTTGGGATAAGTGTTTAGTGGGATGCTTTAGGTACTAGTGTTAGGTCAGATTTTGTTTAATATTTTTATTAAGTCAATGAAAGAAAAGATTAACAGCATACTAATTAAATCCACTAAAAAGATTAACTTGGAAGGCCTTATGAGCACCAATAAAAATACAAATATAATAC
Organism: Dermatemys mawii; assembly: GCA_007922305.1. Lineage (NCBI taxonomy): Eukaryota > Metazoa > Chordata > Testudines > Dermatemydidae > Dermatemys > Dermatemys mawii. The sequence continues at coordinate 49,551,605 of ML677332.1, read as the reverse complement.
AAATGGACTTAGATAGGTTAGAAATATGGCCAAGAAATAGCAAAATGAGATTCATTTTGGGAAAAATGAAAAGTAATCCCAGAACATATGGGGAAAATATATTCTGAAATACAGATATTCAAAGAAGGGAGAAAACTTGACAACAGTAGTGATGAAAGTGACTTTCAATTGTAGTGTAAGAAATTAGATGTGAGTTTGCAAGAAATTATGGGCTTTCATATACTAAAGCTTCATATCACAAGACAGAGACTCTAAATGATACGGGTGAAATAGCACCCAATATACTGTATTAAATTCTGGGCACTTGCATATCAGAAAGATGTGCATAAGTTGGTAGGAAGACAGAGAAGAGAAACAAAAAATGTTTAGTGGGACCATGGTACTGATTGATGAAAAGCTAAGCAATGCCTAAAGGATCTATCAGCTTGGACAATTACAACTGTATTTGGAAGGGTGTAAACACAAAGGAGGAAGATACAGCTGGTTGGAAAATTTTTGAAAAGTGACAAAATACAATAAAAACTATTTTTGTCTAAATTTTCCCCACATAAAATCTCAAGTTTTAGGCAAAAAACTGAAAACTATTACTCAAAACTAGAAAAGTTTTGGCCAAGAAGCTAACATTTTGATTCAGAAATACTTATGCAGGTGTAGTCTTGTTGCCTAATGCCCCAATGGGTCTGACTCTGTGGATGGAGAACAATCACCGTGATGCATCATGTACCCCTTCTTACTGCAGCAATGCATCATGGAAGGTCCAAGATGTTCCATCTTGACAAAGTCAAAATTTTTGTTAGAAAGAAGATACTTTTCACAAAAAATCATGTTTAGTCAAAAATCCAGTTTTCCATTGAAATATGGTTTTGATGGAGAATTTCAAAGAGCCCTAAAAGGAACAAGAAATATTGTGAGTGATGCAAAAGGTTTACTAGAAGTAATGGCATGAAAGCCTCCAAAAGAAAATTTAAGATGAATTAATATTGTTATTTACTAGGTGCAAGTATGTTCAGCAACTACAGAGCACGATATAGTCTCTGTCCAAAGACATCAACCACAGATCATACACATGGCCAAATTCAGCAGCACTAGCACAGGGGAGATGCTTGCTTCAAGAGACGTAATATTTAGTCCTGATCCACTGACATGTTTAAGTTCTCCACACAGCTAGAAATCAATGCATTATATAGTTGGAAAAGTGTGATTTTCATATTTCCAAAGTGCTACAGCTTTAAAAGGTGTTGCAATATCAGACTTCATATCTTTACTAAGCAAAAAGTGTATTTTAAGTATTTTTAAAACAGTTTAAAATTTGGTTGTTAACACTGGCATCTGCTTGTGAAGCTTTTGTACATGGGTTCATGGTATTATGGCATGATATTATTTGATTTTACTTGGGGAAAGGAGACAAAACAAAATAGAATGAATAACTTTTTTTCAGAGTCCTTTTAAGGTTATAAAATATGCAGCCTACACAGTTTACATAACAGTGTGGTGTGGTATCAAGGTTTTGTATACACTCATTTTGGGTGTCCTCCATGGATATATAATTTATGGTTTCATTTGTGCATTTGCTATTCATGAATCATGTCCCAAATTTATGCTGATATAGGTAGTTTTATATGACACAATCATGTTTGCTTTTTTTCTATAGATAGTGTGTGCTTGTGTGCTCTATATTTCTTTCCCACTGTATCTGCTTTGTCTATTTCCCAGTACATATCTGTATCATGAATATAGATATAGTGAAGGAGAGAGAATGAACAATGAGAGAGAGATTATGTAAAGCACACACACATACATGCTCACTATACGTAGGACAGATATAGGGAAAGAGACAGAGAAGATATGGCAATGTGGTATAAAGCTGATCTATTGGCATGAATTTGGGATGGTCAAATTATATAGATAGATTAAAAAATGTCTGTATGATCCGTCTCTCTCTCTCACACACACACACACAAACACACAATGTACTTAGAAAGGAATCTCATTGTACACTTATAGTAATGAAAGTTGCCACTAAGAATGTGTCTCCTTATAATAACTAAATTGTACATTAAAATATCACTCCAGAACTGTTGTTATAAAATAGTACTGGAGAAATTTCTAGACTGCTACCATTCAAGGCTATGACATTGTGCTGGAATCTGGCATCCAAGGAGAATCTAGATTGCAGTCATAAAATTTTATGAAGAATGAGTTAGGTTTTTGCCATTCCTACCTGTCTTTACAATCTTTACTCATGCCAACCATCTCCATAGATTAGTGTGATTATAAACAGAAGAGAGATGGCTAGGCAGCCAAAATACTCTGTATTGAAAGGTGAAAGCAGTACATCACACTACAGTAATTCACCGTGCATGAAATACATTAACAGTGACATTCCATTCTCATGGTAAAGATGCACTTTTCTAGCAGCCACTTGACTTTATTCAAAATATGCCTTTCATGAATGTCTGCCTTAAGATGCTGCTTTGGAATAACAGGGAGACAGTTAAGAAGCAGCCTCGGAAAACCTATTTGCAAACAACTGACCACACTATCAATATATAAGTGGTCACTTTCATATTATCAGAATAGTGTCGTTTCGAACAGTTCTAATCATGTTCTGTGTATAGCTAGTCTCACAGGGGCTTGATATATAGTAACTAAGCAAATTAAAAATTAAACAATAGCTTAATCAATATTAACACACTTCCCTGAGTCTTTAAAGACTATTCAGGACAAAATATTCAGTTCAACTGTTCACTTTATAGGCTGAACATTTTAATATCTTGAGTTTTCCATGAGAGAGAAAGAGAGTAGATAATGTCTTACACAACCGCATATACAACAGACTGTTCCACATCTCAGTTTGCCTCCTTCCCCCCCCACTCATACTTGACCATGTACATGGTCGTCTCTGGTATGCAATAAAGCCAAACTCCAGAAAGCACAAGTTGAGATACTAGGAGCCTCATCCTGCACTCTGTGAAGTCAATGGCTAAGCTCCCATTGACACCACTGGTGCTGGATCAGGCTATAATACAGGGTAGAGACTGAGCATATTCCCATGTATATGAAAATGCATTACTTTTTTTTTTAGCAGATATGTACAATACATTTTCATTTCACTCATTAGCATAGTCTTTCTTAGGTTGCAATGCAGGGGATGAGTCTATGAAGCAAACTTAACTAAGCACATATAATTGTCTATCGTATACACTCAATATCCCTGACAATTAATTTAAAAACATAATGAACTTAAAGCAAAGACAGACAGTACCTACCAATCCCACAAAAGATAACAAATACACATATATTATATGTATTATATCCTGCCTCAGGATCCGTTAGTGTGGATTTCATTACCTGTGTGCAAACTTACTGAATTCGTTAACACAGGATCAGTGTCTTAACGGGTAGTATGCTGTATAGCTAAAGTTTATTTCTCTTGTTGTCTGGAATGTCCACTCCCCATCTCTGCAAAAATCATGACCATCCACAAACTCTTCATATGCAACTCACTCCAGCTCCTGGCCTCTGCTTTTGCACTCACTTCTGGAGGCCTCTTCTTTTCACATCTGTTATCAGACTATGGTGAGATGCTGGGCTTTTTCTCTCCTGTTTCTACTTCCAACCCCTTCCTCCTACTCCTTCCCACACTTCCTCCATTTTTATATAGCACTGCTTCTAACTCTTTTCTCCTCTCTCCCTCCACTGCTGTCATCTACAATCCACTCAGCTCCTCCCATCTTCTCCCTTTGCTAATTTACACTCCTGGCTCTCTCTCTCTCTTTCTCCCTCTTCTCAGCTTCCCACACTACTCCTAGGTGACTTCAACTTCCATGTTTATGACCCATCTGACCCCTGACCTACCTCACCTTCTCTTCTTTATTTGGCCTGAAACTTTGGTTTAACTCTTCCACTTTCTACAAGAGCCATTCATCTGACTTAGTCTTCACCATGCCCTCTCTCTCTCCCTCTAAGTTATCTGTTTCTAAGTTCTCTCTCTCTCTCTGACCACCACCGGGTCTTTTTCAGTATTATCCATCAACCCACTCACTCAAGCCCTGATACTCAGCATTTCTGTGATTTCCAGTTCATCAACGTTGATGATGTCTCATCTCATCTCATCTTGGCCCCTTCTGTAATGCCTTCTCTTTCCCTTTTTCCACTGATATGGTTATTGATTTTCTCCACACTTCACTCTCCTCCACTCTTGACTATTTTGCTTCTCCCTCCCATTTTAAAGTCTACTCTGCCAAAACCCAGCTCTGGCTCACCTCCAACATCTTCTTTCCATCTCTCACTCTCATGCTATTGGGCATCTCTGGCAGAAATCTTTCTCCTCTCTCTCCTCTACGCTCTTCCCCTCACAATAAAAGCATGCTCCCATCTTAAAATACCCCATCCTTGATTCCACTTTGCCTCTCCAACTACCGCTCAATCTCTTTTCTCCCTTTCTTTACTAACCTTACTGACAGCACTCTTTATAATCATTGTCTGGAGTTCTTCTCCAATTCCATCCTACAGCCTCTTCAACCTGGCCTTTGTTCCTTGCACTCCATTGAAACCACTGTTGCCAAAGTCTCTAATGACCTCTTCCAAGCAAAACCTCAGAACTAGTACTTCATCCTCCATTTTCCTTGACCTGTCAGTCTCCTTTGAAACAATCATCAACTACACCCTTCTTAAAATCTTGTCCTCCTTTGGCTACATGACTCTGTCCTCTTGGTTCTCCTCCTACCTCTCTAATCATTCCTTGTGCATGTCCTATACAGGATCTTCCTCATCCCTGACCCCAGTCTTCTGTGGGAGTTCCACAGGGCCCTGTCCCTGGTACCCCCACCCTAAATACTTTAGTATTGGGGAATTTTATCCACAAACACAATTCAATTACCATATTTATGCTGATGACTCACAGATCCACCTCTTTACCTTAGACCTTTCTGCTTACATCCAAACTTAAATTTCTGCCTTCAAATATGTTGAACTGTCAGATCAAACTTAACATGGCTAAAAAAGTTTTTAACCTTTTCCCAAAGGCCCTCCCCATTACCTCCTTTCTTGATCACTGTGGACACCACCACCATCGCTCAGGTACATAACCTGAGCATAAATTTTGACTTAGACCATTCTCTACAACCTCACGTATAGGGTGTGCTGAATCTTGCTGATTCTTTCTGCGTAACATCTTTATCTATCCATCCACACAACTAAAACTCTTGTCCCAGCTCTCATCATCTCTTATCTTAGTTACTGTAACATCTTTTCCTCTGGCCTTGATAAATGAAATCTTGCTCCAGTTATGCCCAGTCAGAATGATTTAAGAAGTAATTTTTGCTTATGTAATTAAAGACTGAATTGTAATATATACTCATAAGAGTATCAAATTAAGCTTCAGTGTGAAACCTAAACTCCTTATTTCCCAAATGCAGAGTGTTCAACTATGAAACATTATGGTTCTCTTAAAAAATTTGCATGGAATTCCATAGGAGTTTGAAGCTCTGCTGGTTTGCAATAAATTGGCAACAGCAAGAGCAAATTATGCAATCTGGTATTATTTGCCAAGATACCAACAGAAAATCTTCATGTACTTTAAGAGGTCTCCAGGAAAAAGGCTCGACTAGATCAAAACATGGTTAAGATCCATCCTACACCATAAATTGGAGCCAGAATCCTGATTTTGAAAACTTTCTACCATGAGTAGCCCTGTTGGTGTCAATCGAACTAGTCTTTTTCTTCTTCTTTCCACTTCCCTCTTTGGGATTGGAAACTTTTATAGCTTTTCCTCCTCCACAAAACTCATGATCGTATGCCACGCTATCATGCTGGCTAGTCTTTCTGAGGCCGGCTGATATCCAGGAAATGTATCATGTCTTTGGTCTCTGCTTTTGTCATAATCTGTCTACAATCACTGCAAGAACTATTTTATCGATACAGTTCTCAGATCTCTGGTAGATGTGCCCATATCACCATAGCATGGCCTCCCTTTACTTGTTCTCAGTTGTCGCAACCTGCACTAGGCCGCTTACAACCTCATTTTGTTTCCTGTCATGGAGTATCCAACCATTTGACCTCCTCAACATCTTTATTTCCATCGTGGACAGCATACCAATTTTCCTTTGTTGTAGCTGGCCAAGTCTCTATTCCATACATTAAGATGCATCAAATTACAGTTTTATACAATATTTTTTAACTTTACTGCCATCTTTTTGTCTCAGAGTACTGGGGTCACAGCAACCATTGATCCTAGTTATTTAAATTCTCTCTCTCTTCTAAGTTTTCAGCCTGTGATATTTCCTTCATGGTGCATCCTCCTGCTTCAGTTATTATAGCTTCACTCTGAGTTCAGCTTGCTCAAAACTGGCTTGCCAGGGTCTCACAATCTTCCTCACCTATCAGTAAGCCATCAGCAAATAGCGTGTTCCAAGGCAGCTCCCCGGGTAGGAGCAACCACCTCTCATCAGGTGCAGATATCCTGGGAATATCCTGCAAATATGCAGGACAGTTGTAAATATTCAGTAAGCAGTCACAGACCAATGGGTGACATCACCTAGGAAGGGAAGGGGAGGTATCTGGTGGTCTGGCTACTTCTGTAAAATCCTCCTTAGACCTTGTGATGAGCATATTAAGATAAATAAAAAATGACTTTAACAAGCCTTGAGAGGGACGTGGGATTTGTTGGCCTTCTAGGAGAAGGAAAACTTAGATTTCAAACCAAAGGTGTCAGGCTTGGACAGCTGACCTGTAAAACACATGTGAACTGAAGTCAGTGGAACTACTCATAAGAGTAACTGCTAAGTCCAGCAAGTGTTCGCAAAATTAAGCCTTAGGATTTGAAACTGGATTAGGTACAAATATGTTATAACTAGGATCCCTGACATGACTGCATTTATAGTGTATACGGAGCCTCAGAAAATTATGAGCAAATAAAAACAGGGATCTAGGATGGAAATTGTTATCCATCCTTAACTATGTCTATTGCTAGTGCTACTCCTGTTAAAATGATTTAACTACCGGACTAAACAATCCAGTTGTCTGAGCCGTGCTCATTATTAAACAGCTAAGAAATCAACAGTGTTTTGAAATATTGACCCTGTTTAAGAATCAAAAGTGCTCAGCATGTGCTACGTCTCATGCTGTAGAACAGGTAGGAAAAGATGGCTCTGTATTTAAAACAACGAAACGTAGTCTCCATTTAGGGTAAAATGCCTCGCTCATCCAATCTCTTTTGGCTTGTGAGACATGATGAGGTCAAATGAAAATGATAGGGGGAAAATCTAAATAAAACTGACATGAAAATAAAAGGAAACCGAAACACTTACACGAGGTTCTGGGCATTATAAGATGTTCTCAATAAGTTTTTCATAACAAGTACTACTTGAAATGTATGTGAGGAACAGAAACTAAAAGAAGAAGAAAGTTATCACTGATATTAAGATAGGAAGTTATTAGTATTATACCTGAAAATTTGAAATCAGCTCAGACAAGATCTTTTAATTCTTTATGCTAAAACCAGACACTTCGTCAGAATTAATATATACAAAATATTCTGAAAACAGTTTAAAAGAACTGTTTTAAAAATTTAATCTTATAGTGAAATTACTGGGTCCTTTCATTATAAAAGTGACTTCCAGTAACCAATGCATATTCAGATATTATATTCTACCCATTAGGAAATAGCTTTCAATTATGGCCTTCAATGTCAGTCAAAATAATGCATAATATTTATAAACCTCTGTCAAAAAACGTTAAAACTGAGGATGCAAAAGTTAAATTAGTCCCCAAGAGACTTTATACAATATATATTTTACATGATCTTTTGGATTGAAATCTAATGGGGCGTTAGTTGTTCTACTTGTGAGTTTTAATTAACAATTTTTTACAAATAGATGTAGCCAATGTTTTAGTTGTGAAATAAGTTTTGCTCCAGATGAAACCAAATGGAACTATTTTTATTAATATGGAGGTTAGTTTGTTAAAACTAATGCATACTGTCTTTTAATCTTTTATGTCAAAAGGTACACAAAAGGCATGACATTCAACAACAAACCACGGAGGTTACTGCTTTTCTGGCCTGAACATGTTAATTCATGTGGCTCTTCAACAAAAATCACCTGCTTTGGGGGATGGGTGGGTTCACATGATAGTGAAGAGTTAAATACTCAGACGCAAGTGAAATGAGCTATTTTTGTGATATACATTTTGAAGATTTTTACTTGTTAATTTGATTCTTAAAAATAATATCTGAGTTATACTCAGGAAGGAAAGCAACAGGGAATGAAGAAAGGTACATAAGAACAATGTGTATAATGTGGAAGAAGGAGAAGGAAAAGAATAACTCCAATGTGATTTTTCCCCCTCCTATTTTGACTTTATTGTTGAGAATGAAAACCTACTCATTCCTAAGGGTAAAGGAGTTTTATATAAAGCTTCATTATCTCAAGTCCAGACTCTGCAAAGCCCCAGGACTCCAAGGGAATTGAGAACACACTGTACCTTGCAGGATTTGGGCTTTTAATGGAGAAAAGGGTGATGTTGAAAAAAAATGAAATATGCTCTATAAAATACCATTAGAGAATAATACAGGTTGATAGCTCAACAGCTTTCCTAGCACAGGAAACTGAAAGTTAACCTGTGTACCCAGGATTTTTTGTTTTTGTTTTGTTTTTAAAGGAGAAATAACTCTGCTTTGGGGAACTGGTTTGATAGATCTTTGAAGGTCTTCAAAACTCTCAGTAATATGTTATTCACTAAAAATATTCCCATAATTCTGCTGTCTCCCATCATTCCCTGCCTCAAGATTCATCTGTCAACTTTGATGCATCTTTTAAAGTACCCCTCCAAGCCTAAAAAACCATGACTACAGCCCACAGAAGAGAACTCTTTGCTTTGAAACTATCTGATCAATCAGAAGATCATTTACCTGCAAGCATTATTTGGTGAAGCTAAAGCGGCATATCAACCAGCAGCATCTGAAGGCTGAGGCAGCAAAACGTCAATAACAAATTGTCATTGGCATTCCATTTATGAACCTTCAAACAGCATCAGATCTTTTCCATGGGAAACCAGATCAGGTCAGACTGGAGCTGAATATTTCTTAACAAGCTAACCATCAAAAGAACTTACGTTTTGAATAAAAAGGCTATCATTTGTTGATTTGAATATCAAAGGGATCCACTGCAAACTCCCAGTCTAGAAAAACCTCCCTAAGCTACACCAGACAGGTGTTTAATAATCTATTATTAAGGCACTATTTTAGGTTACTCAGAATTATAAAAAATAGCTGTAACTGTGAAGCTGCAAATGGGACTGCACAAAGAAATGAATGCTATTAACATACTATTAACAATTCAAAAGAATGAGTTGACATACCAATCAAACTTGTTAATTGACTGTCAATGGCCTGTCCCTGAATATACAACATGACTGCATTATAGATTTCAAATGCTGACAGGAAGACAGTTTCATTTGCATTAACTTCATAAACTGATCAACAACCAAACTGCCACATACATTTATTATGGGAAGCTGAATCATTTCAATATTCATGGAGCTCTGTAATTGTAAATTAGGTACTGGCAAACAATACAATACTGTACATATTCTAAAATATCCTAAATTTCCCTGACCTACTTTCCTTTTTATTTTAAAAGAACAGTGGAAAAAAGTTGCGTCTTACAGAGATGATTATTACTTTAATATATGGTTCATGTCTTAAGCAAAGTTTGTTTGCAATCTAATTTGCAACCATAGTTTATAACTCTACTTTAGATGCATAACTGGGCTACAATATATGAGGTATGCAAGGTGATGCAACATTTTTCTTCCCTTAGTTCTATGATCAGTAAACACCATTAACAATCACAGAGTAAATTTAAGAACAAAATGGTAAATGCAAATCTGTACTGCTTCCTTGCTATGCCTCAAAAGTAAACTGTGAAAAAAGAACTTTAAAATTAAGCATTAAAAACATGTAACCATGGGGGGAAAAAAGAAACACTCCCAAACCAAAATGAAAAACAAAACTTACTTTCTTCCTCCACATACTAGAATCTGAACTTGCTGCCCTTAAAAGCCATGTCTACACTAAGAACATTGTCTAAAAGTGTCTTACAATTGCTCATACAAGTTCAGCTTCACAGGAGTTAACCAGTGTTAGGAGCCCTAGAATAGATGAGCTGCTGTCTGTTGGAGCCATTTTAAGCAGGATCTGAGTCCAGATACGTGCCACGGTGCTTAACACAGCAGCACAGAGGTGGTCCTTCCAGATTGTGGCTCCAAACATTGCTACATACTGTGAAGCTTAACTGCTGTTGGTAACAGTGTGCAGAGACATGGCACAACAATCTTCAGTTTTCTTAGTGTCTTCCTTCATCAGAACTTTAGGGCCCAGTCCTGCAAAACTTACTACCTTGCACAATACCTACTTCAGAGCATCGTCCTACCCAAGTCAACTGAGACAGCGCTTAATTATAGTCAATAGGATTATACCTAGCATTAAGCACTCTCCTTGTTAGTATGTATTTGTAAGATAGAGTTCTTACACAGTAGAGATCAGGTCGGAACTTACTTGTTTATAAAATGCCATGTGTACATATAGCGTACATCAGTTTGAGAATCAACAAAATGAAAATGAATACAAATAAGTGAGGATTAAGGGGTTGTCTACATGGTGCAGCAATACACACTACACAAGTTTGAATTCTAAAGTGCACTAGCCTGTTGCGCATAGTACTGACTATATTAAAGAGCAGGGAACTTTTAGTGTGCAACAACAAGGCCTACATGGGCTGGTTAGTGTGCAATACATTAGTATGCTTCAAAATTCCTCTCCTCCCTATGGCCACACTGCGTAGACAAGCCCTAAGTCATGGAGTTTCGAAAACGATGTGCAGAAGGCTGGACAACCTAAAATTCAAGAATTGTCTGGTCAGTAACACTCCTTTTAAAGAATCAGAGAGGAAGCTGTGTTAGTCTGGATCTGCAGAAGTGACAAAGAGTCCTGTGGCACCTTAAAGATTAACAAAAGTATTGAAGCATAAGCTTTTGTGGGCTATACGTAAATATGCTCCAACAGCCAGCAGCTTATCTCTTCTAGGGCTCCTAACATTGGTTAACTCCTGTGAAGCCGAACTTGTATGAGCAATTGTAAGACACTTTTAGAAAATGTTCTTAGTGTAGACATGGCTTTTAAGGGCAGCAAGTTCAGATTCTAGTATGTGGAGGAAGAAAGTAAGTTTTGTTTTTCATTTTGGTTTGGGAGTGTTTCTTTTTTCCTCCCGTGGTTACATGTTTTTAGTGCTTAATTTTGAAGTTCTTTGTTAGATCCAACGAAGTGGGTACTAGCCCACAAAAGCTTATGCTTCAATACTTTTGTTAATCTTTAAGGTGCCACAGGACTCTCTGTCACTCCTTTTAAATATCTTTGTGACCTGGAGGAACTATGAGTAAGTTTTTAGCTGTCTCAGCACTAAAATAACATTGTTCATTCACCCCTATCTACTACTTTCTTCTTGTCAATGCAGCAATCACTTCTCCAGCTTTAAAATTATTTTAAGTGCATTCTACTGCCACACAGTAGCATAACTATATCACTATTGCATAAAGCCCCATTAAATATACAGCCTGGACAATCTTTTCCTGCGTTTCCTTCCAAAAAATCATATCAGAGGACAAGTTCTTCGAGTTGCTATATTTTAGACTTTATTATATCTGTAACAGAAATATAAGACTAATAGAGAAATAAGAAATGATCACTAGTATCGTAAAGGCAATTAAAATATAATGTGGAAAGATTAACAAAAAGAAACAAATCCTTGGAAATGCTGAATATAGTGGAAGCACTGGGACAATGGCAGTCCCAACTAATCCTAAATTATACCCTTGGAAGGTTATTTACACTACAGATTAGGTATTAGCTTTGATATCTTTCCCAAAGTATAACTGTCAAACTGAACAACATCACTTGATGGCTATTGCTAAGTTCTTACACTGACAAAACATAGATCATTAAGGCTTCAACATTCTTTCATGTAATCAATGTAACATATGTAATACCGGATGACAAGCATTTCATATGTAGAAACTGTCAAGCTGAAGAAGAGTAGTTCATCAATGAAAGGATGAAATCTGTATAAAACCAGTGATCTTAGAAAAGGATGAGCTGCTGAAATGGTTAAGATAAACCAAAGATAGCTATAGCTAACTTAATAATTTTTGCTGAATTCAGAGCTCCTCTGTGTTGGTTTATGAACCCCAAAAGGTGGCTAAACTTCAATAGTACCTGTAGCAAAGCAGCTGTCTCTCAAGCAACTCCCTGTGGCCTGAGGTCACTGTCGCATCCTGCCTCTGTTTCTTCTCTTGGTTGCTCAATAGCTCCACATCACAGTCCAAATTGTAGTTTAAACCACTTCCTTCTGGGATCTAATTTATTTAATCTTTACACATACTGACCCTCCAAGCCCCATTCTTATTTCAGTGTCTCTTTCTCCCTTTGGTAGGGGTTGCCAGGTCTTAGTCCTGGAGCAGGGTTTCAGTTCACCATCTCTCAAGCTTTCCCTGGCTGGACATCAGCCTTCAGGATCTGAATTCGAAACATCCTCTTCCTCCTACGTTAGCAGGCTACATATAGTCCTGCTAGTTGGGGCAGCTCAGATAGTCTACGGGTTTTCCACATGCTCTGCAGCTTCCTGTTGCTCTTTATATGGGGTATTAGCTGTCCTCCATCAGGCCCCATCAAGCCTTTTAATGTGGCACAGGTGGGTTGCAGCAGCTTTTTCAATAATCAAGGCAAGTTGGCTCCAGGCCTTCAGTCCTTATGGGACAAACCACCCTGTTACAGTGCCTTTTTAATGTGACTAAACATTCATATATATATTTGGGTTCAAGGTTCTTCCTTGGAGATCTGTTAATCATCCATACAATTGGACACAATTTCTGAATGTCGCATTTGCATTTTCTTTAGTATTTGTAAAACTTCTAAAAAGTTTTGCTTCTTTTAGTTTTCATTAAGGAAACTTGACATTGATATTGTGTTGAGTATGGGAGTTGCAAGGCAAAGTCAAAGAAGCAGGAAATAAAAAATCTCCACTGTATCTTCTCTGCGTCTCTGTCACAGATTAAAAATATTACCTCACCCATCTTGTCTCTCACAAAACAATAATAACATATGTAAGCCATATTAGACGCATGACACAAGAAACAAAAACACTTTGCAGTAACTCAGCTGCAGTACAAGTGTTAATATATTGTTTACTATTCTTATTCCAGCCTCCACAGGAATCCCACCTTGCCATATGCTATTATGACTGGCATTATTATAATCATCACCCTTCCACATGATTGGGGCACAAGCAGGTGTGTGGGGGGGGGGGACACAAAGTACAAGCAACCTGGTCTAGTATACCTGGACTAGGATACTAGTATATCTCTCCACATTGCTAATCCACTCTACGGAATATTTGGGCAGTGCAGACAACACAAGGGGTGGCTTTTTGGGTTTTCTCCATCATTAATAATTTTAAAAATCTACTTTTGTCCAGTTTTTCAGGTGGGTTCAAGCCAGAAATGTTTACTGCTTCAATATATCTGTGAATTCAATCAATTTGAAGTGAGGCTGTTAGTTTAGCATATCCACTGGACATGTAAAAGTTACAGGGATCAGTGCTGTGGTATTGACTGAATGGTTTTGGTTCCTCGTTGTAGGGGAAATTTAGAAGGATCCTTTCAAAAACACAAGACACAAACTGAAAAGGATTGAAGAAACAGAAAAATTACAGGAAAAAGCTTTACCATTGTACACAGATACGGAGTACTCAATAATACATGTGAAGATGATGACAAATTAGAAAACATAGACACCAGACCAACAAGAGTAGAAATATGGGCGCTTGTTAATATATGTTGCCTTCCATGGTAAGGTATACATGATGATAGGGGGACTATTCTGGAAGTTAGGTATGTAAAATATATACATTAAATTTCAGTAAAATTGTGGTACCCTGTCTTTTTTCTCTCCAAACCAAGTGTCCTAGATTCTCTTCAGCATAGTACATAGTGGTAACAAGCAATACAGGAATTTGAATGCAAATGACAGTTTACAATGAACGATGTTATAAAGCACCACAACAGCACAAATATGCAGTTAGGTTGCTGAATTAAAATGTAATTGCAAAGCAAAACTATACCACTGGATGCTATGTCTTCACAAACGATAGCAAGGCTAAACAAAAAAGCAATTGTTTTAGTGCTTCAAGCCAGCATAGATATGTAGGTGGTGGTTCAGATCAAGTTCAAGGTCTCTGTCCTTATCTTCAAAGTGCTTCATGGCCTGGGCCCAGGAAACCCAAAACACCTTTTAAAGTTCTGGGATGAAGCCCATGTTTGACAACTTTGCTCCCCTGGCACAATAGAATTATCAACAATAAGCACAAATCTCACTTGCGTGGGAGACTGAACCTTCTCCAGGGTGGTCTGAGTCTGTGGAATGAACTAAGGACTATCACAAACTTGACCACTTTCTGCTTCAAGTGAGAGGTGCATTTCTTTGATTTTGTCTTTTCTCATGTAAACACATGGAAACAGACTAACAAGGTTACCTCTCTGATACATGGAAACAGGTATTTAAAATAAAAAAGCACAAAACCCCCAATAAACCACCTTACTGAAACAAGTCACTCCACTCCATACACTTTTCCCTCTGGGGAAAGGATGAGAGAACAAACAAAGAACATGCGGCAAATGTGTAGTCACACTGCTTAATGCATTGCTGGAAGGCACTCAGATACGACAGTGATTAGTGCAGTATAAAAACCTATATAGAATAGAATAATGGAAACATTTATGTAACATTCTGGTCATTTCATTCTTACATCATGCCTCATCTCTACTGTGGCACACCTAGTAGATGAAAGTACTTTTGTGAATATTCAATTTCTAGAAGCTTTCCATAATGCTCAGAATCAAGCAATTCTCTGAATATTTTTAGGGTTGAAATATTACATTTTCTTTATAATGTCTTGACAATTTTGCTAAATTTATTTCAAGTTGTATTTCAAAATATGAAAGCCTATAGAGTATAAATTACTGATTTAGCTACCTGCTTCAGTGCTTGTTCATTATACAAGGAATAGGATTCTTCAGCCTTCCTATCCTGCAGAACCATTTCTTAGTGGCCTTCTGTGGAGAGCCTAAAGCATATAAAATCTTCATTGTATTCTCTCTCTTCACTCTCAAAGAATACTAATTCTGATTAAATTTGGTTGCAATCTTACAGTATACAGCTGCTACATCCTTAAGTTTATCAATTAATTTATTTTGTGCTGAAGAATAGCAATAGACATGGATGTTTAGGATGGAATACCATGTTTGGAAAGGAGTATTTTTTTGAACGTGTGATTCTCTTATGTTGTCTCTCACTGTTTAACACTTCCTCCAGGAGCAAATGTCTGTTTTGCAAATTTCACCAGGACAAAAGAGGAAACTCAAAAGTGTTTACATGATTTTGACTCCTGGCTTTCTCTTTTTCTCTCCTCATAATCTTACACAGTCATACATAGTGACTTCAGCTCCCATGCTGGTGACCCATCTGGCCCTTTATCTGCATGTTTCCGAGTCCTCACCTCTTCATTCAACCTGCAGTCCAGGTTCAACTCTCTTACTTACCAAAATGGCCATTACATGACTTGGACTTCAATAAGCAATGCTCTTTTTCTGATCTCTATTGCTGATTTTCCCTTCTTGACCATCATCTGGTCTCTTAAAGTATTGCCCACCATACCACTCTTTTACTCCCTGTCACTCAGCCTCTCTGCCACTTCCATTTAATCAGCATTGATGACTTCTCATCTGCTTTCTGCTCTCCCCTTCCTTTCTTCCACTGATATGATTGTTGATTCTCACCATGCTTCACTCTCCTCCACTCTTAGCTCTTTCGTTCCTCTCTTCCACCACAAGATCAACCCTACCAATTGCCAGCCTTGACTGACCCCCAACATCTGCTTCTTTCACCACTGCCCTCATGTTGCACAGTGAAAATCCTGTGACCAGGATGATTTCCTCCACTACAAATTAATTCTCTCCTCCTTCACTCAATTTTTATTTGTAACCAACGCTCCTTCTCCAACTTAATTAAATCCGAAGTCTTCAGTCTATGACTCATTCCTTCAACCCTCCCCTACTCCAGCTTCCACTTTTCTCTCTACACAGGATTTCGCCAATTTCTTCCAACAGAAAACTGACAAAATACCTCATGACCTTTCCCCTCCCCATGACTTGCCTTTCCTTCCCCCTTCCACTCTAAATTTCTCCTCTGTCTATCCCAGGAGTCGGCAACCTTTCAGAAGTGGTGTGCCAAGTCTCCATTTATTCACTCTAATTTAAGGTTTCGTGTGCCAGTAACACATTTTAACGTTCTTAGAAGGTCTCTTTTTATACATCTATAATATATAACTAAATTATTGTTGCATGAAAAGAAAGATTTTTTAAATGTTTAAGAAGCTTCATTTAAAATTAAATTAAAATACAGAGTCCCCCTGACCAGTGGCCAAGACCCGGGCAGTGTGAGTGCCACTGAAAATCGGCTTGCGTGCCACATTCGGCACCCGTGCCATAGGTTGCCTACCCCTGATCTATCCTAACAGATCTGAGCTCTCCTTATTCTCTCTTATTCTCCTTAGACTCTTCCCACTCAAAATATAAGCATGTTTTAGTCTCCTCAGTCTTAAAAACAAAAACAAATAAAAGCCACCCCTGACCTAACTTGCCTCTCCAAATAGTGTGTGACCTCTTTTCTTTCATATCTAAACTCACTGTCTACAGTTCCTGTCCTTCAGTTATATCCTACTCCTTCTCCAATATAGCTTCTGCTCCTCGCATTCCACAGAAACCACTCTTGCCAAAATCTCTAATAATCACTTCCTAGCCAAAGCTCAAAATCAGTATATCATCCTCCTCGACTTGTTGGCTGCCTTCAGCACCATCAACCATGCTCTTCTTCTTGAAATCTTGTCTTTGGCTTACATGACTCTGTCCTGTCCCGATTCTCTTCCTGTTTCTCTAATTGTTCCTTCAGTGTTTCTTTTGCAGGATCCTTCTCATCCCTTCTCCAGCTTTTGTGTGGGATCCACAGGCCTCTATCCTTGATCCTCTACATCTTATTTCTGGGTAAACACATCCATAAACACTATTCCAGACTGGTCTCCTTCTATACTGACTAATATCTCAGCCAGTCTCCCTGACATCTCCTCACAGACATCTAGCCATCAGCTCAATATCAATTTGGCTAAAAACAGAACACTTAATCTTCCCTCCAAGCCCTTCCCTCTACTTCTTTTCTCAATCGTTGTGGATAACACCACCATCCTGCCTGTCATTCAGACCATAATCTGGGTATCATCTTCGATTTGGACTAGGGCTGTCGATTAATTGCAGTTAACCCACGATTAACTTTAAAAAATTATTCACGATAAAAAAAATAATCACCATTCATCACAGTTTTAATTGCACAGTTAAATAGAATGCCAATTGAAATGTATTAAATATTTTGGATGTTTTTCTACATTTTCAAATATTTGATTTCAATTTACAGCATAAAATACAAAGGGTACAGTGCTCACTTTATATTACTATTTTTTATTAAAAATATCTGCATGGTTAAAATGATAAAAGAAATAGTATTTTTCAATTCACCCCATACAAGTACTGTAGTGCAATCTCTATCATGAAAGTGAAAACTACAAATATAGATTTTTTTGTTACATAACTGCACTCTAAAACAAAACAATGTAAACCTTTAGAGCCTACGAGTCCACTCAGTCCTACTTCTTATTCAGCCAATCACTAAGACAAACAAGTCTGTTTACATTTACGGGAGATAATGCTGCCCATTTCTTATTTACAGTGTCACCTGAACGTGAGAACAGGCATTCACATGGCACTTTCGTAGCCAGCATTGCAAGGTATGTACATGCCAGATATGCTAAACATTTATATGCCCCTTCATGCTTCAGCCACCATTCCAGAGGACACGCTTCCATGCTGATGATGCTCATTTAGAAAAATAATCAAGTATATTTGTGACAGAACTCCTTGGGGGAGAATTGTATGTCTCCTGCTCTGTTTATCTGCATTCTGATATATTTCATGTTATATCAGCCTTGGATGATGACTCAGTATATACTGTTCATTTTAAGCATACTTTCACTGCAGATCTGACAAAATTCAAAGAAGGTACCTATGAGAGATTTCTAAAGATAGCTACAGCACTTGACCCAAGGTTTAAGAATATGAAATGCCTTCTGAAATCAGAAATTTAAAAAGAGCAACACTCCGATGCAGAAACTACAAAACCTGAACCACCAAAAAAGAAAATCAACCTTCTGCTGGTGGCATCTGACTCAGATGATGAAAATAAACATGCATCAGTCTGCACTGCTTTGGATCGTTATCAGAACCCATCATCAGCATGGAAGCATGTCCTCTGGATTGGTGGTTGAAACATGAAGGGGCATATGAATCTTTAGTGTATCTGGCACATAAATATCTTGCAACACAGACTACAACAGTGCCATGCGAACGCCTGCTCTCACTTTC
Source organism: Dermatemys mawii (assembly GCA_007922305.1). NCBI lineage: Eukaryota > Metazoa > Chordata > Testudines > Dermatemydidae > Dermatemys > Dermatemys mawii. The sequence continues at coordinate 49,533,026 of ML677332.1, read as the reverse complement.
AGGTGACATTGTAAACAAGAAGCAGGCAGCATTATCTCCTGTAAATGTAAACAAACTTGAACAATAAGCAGAACTGAGTGGACTTGTAGGCTCTAAAGTTTTACATTGTTTTATTTTTGAATGAAGTTTTTTTTTTTTTTACATAATTCTATGTTTATGAGTTCAACTTTCATGAAAAAGAGATTGTACAATAGTACTTGTATTAGGTGAATTGAAAAATACTATTTCTTTTGTCTTTTACAGTGCAAATATTTGTTATAAAAATAAATATAAAGTGAGCACTGTACACTTTGTATTCTGTGTGGTAACAGAAATCAATATATTTGAAAACGTAGAAAACCTCCAAAAATCACAATTTTTTTAATCGCTTGACACCCCTAATTTGGACCTATTTTTGAGTCCTCACATCTAGGCCATGTCTAATTCTTGAAGATTCTTTCTGCATAACATCTCCAAGATATGCCCCCTTCTTATCCATCCACATAGCTAAAATTCTCAATCTCATTTCTTGATTTCTGCAACATCCTTTTTTCTGGCTTTAACAAATGAAATCTTGCCAGCTCATACTCATTCAGAGGGCTGCTGCAAAGATAATTTTCCAAGCTCATTGTTTTGATCCTATCACCCCTCTTTGCAACCCTCCCCGTCTCTTCTTTCTCTATTGCATCAAACGTAAGCTACCTGTCTTCATTTTCAAGGGCCTTCGAAGTCTATCCCCATCCTACTTATCAACTCTGATTCACTATGGAAATATCAATAGCTGTCTCCAATCAGACAATGTTGTCAGCCTACATTGCCCACTTGTTAAATTTTCAAACAAGCACTTTCATACTTTCTCCTCGTGCTTGGAGGAAGTTCCTTGTAAACATCTGCAAAACTAACTCATTCTCCTTCAAATTAGTCCTTAAAACTCTTCTTTTGTTGTTGTTATTTGATGTCTTCTAAAAAACTTCACAACAATTAGGGCACTGACTGCTTATACCACTGCCAACTGAGCTGACTAATATTGTTTCCTTGTACTCACCCATCTGTTTGTATCCATCTGTTGTCTCTTGTCTTATCTTATATTGTAAACTCTTTAGGGCAGGAGCCCTCTTTTTGTTTCATTAGTACATTGCCTAGCTTAAGGGGGCCCTGGTCCATGAATAGGGCTCCTAGCAGGTAGTACAACCAACCAAATAAATAATGTGCAATAGGCTGAAAAAACTCAATGCTTGGTCTCAAATCTCTTTATTTTAGAGGTTATTGAGAAAATAAATGGAAGGCAACTATAGAACTACCTACAAGTCTTAGATTTCTGTGACATCTCTCAATCTTCTTGCACTGAACTGATTAGTCAATCTTATGCTGGTGATGAGGATAAAGAGTTCAGTCTGACTTTTTCAGAACAGATTACTTTGATCTATTGACCATGAGGTACTGTTGATACTTCTTTGTATATAGACATAGTTGCTTGAGTGTCTTCTTTCTTCGCTGTCTGGGGTGACCCAGTATCACAATTGAGATGTGGGTGGTTAGAGTAGGAGTCAGGGTGAGTCAGGAACCAAGAGGTCAGAGTCCAAGATGGGTCAATGGGAAGACCAAGACTAAGGAATCAGGAAGGATCAGATTACCAGGAGATCAGAGGCTGAGTCAGGCCAGATGGTGAACCAAGAGTCAGGCATTAGGAGGCAGGCGAGGTCAGATTACCAGGAGATTGGGATTGGGTGCCAGGTTACAGAGAGCAATCTAATAGTGAAGCTGGGGACAAACCAGTGTCAGAAGCTGGAGTCTAGGGTCTATCAGAAGCAAGGTGTGAAGCAGAGACAGGCAGGCAATCTGTGTTGTTGCTCAGACAGCTCCCCTTCATGGCTTCCTGGTTTAAGTACTGGTACCAACTAATCAGTGGGCTGTGAGGAACTGCCACTCAGGCCTTGCAGGGCAGCACTACCTGCTCAGCCCAGCCTCTCAGGATCCTCCCACAAGACCCGTAAGCTTCCTATTGGGATGTGGTTGTGTCACTGGCCCAGTACCGCTGGGGTCTCAGGTTCCAGCTCTGAAAGTTCTAACATGCCTAATGTAGCACAATATATCCCTGTGATACTATTATGTTCACCACTTTTACGAGACTGATACATTTTGTAAAAAGTATGCTTTGTGAGGTATCATTTGAAATGGCATAATCTGCTGAACATTATGGTTCTGGTATAATTATATGTGTATGATTGTTACTTAAATATATTGTAATTCTGGGTAACACCCACAAACCAGTTTTTCGAAGACAAAACCACAGAAAGTCACCCAGCTAGGTTTTAAAGAGCTATCACTGGCTTAAGCAGCCATTCTTTAGCAATGGGAAATTGTAAACAAAAAATTTACATTTCATCACAGAGATAGGTCAGCCTTAACATATGCAAGAGACTACTTGTCGCCTGCATCCCAGTTGGGGTTAATCCTCAAAGAGTGGAGGGTGGTACAAGAGAGAGACAGTGGCCTCCATTTCACCTCTTCTCTTCCCATCTCTTTGCTCAGGCCTGCACAACTCAGAAAGCAGCGAGGGCCATATTACTGCAAAAAAACCAGCTGAGAGTCGAAAAGCCCTGCCCCAATCCGCTTCTCCCCACCCCACCATTTGGTTTGCCCCACCCCTACTCACCCACCACGGGCCGCACAGTGAGCCCAAGCGGGCCACATGTTGTGCAGGCCTGTCTTTGCTTATGACATCAACAACTCTCAAAGAGGGAGTGGTCCCAGGCTGAAAGGAGACAGTCTGTGAAATTTACAACAGAGTTACTGACAACTTAGGTTCTTAAATTATGTATTCACTTGCATCATCACTTGTAATCAAACTATCTTTCTGCAGTTAATACACTTACCTTATTGTTTTATCTTAACCAGTGTGTTTGGGTTCCAGTATGTGGGAAACTCCATTTGAAATAACAATGCTGATGCATATATCATTTTCCTCTGATGAAATGACAGACTTTCTATGAGCTTGCATGGTTCAGTAGTGTGTCAGACAATACAAGACACATATTTCTGGGTGTCACCCTTTATGTAATTCATGAGTGACTGGTCAGAGTCATGCATTTAGTTGAGAATGAATCTGCATGCTGAAGACTGTGTGAACAGGCCAGTAGTGGTGTTCTGACAGCAAAGGAGTGTAAAAGACACCCCAGGCTAGAGAATTAAGGAGGGATAGCTATTCAATGGTCCAGATTGTACCCTGGCTAATGTCACACTTCCATTTAGCCAAAACCCTATTATTTGAACTTCAGCATTTTCTGAATTCCTTCCTTGTTTCCTGTATATCTCATGCTCGGGGACAAAGGATTTGGATAATGCAGAGGTTCAGATAATAGAGCAGAGACCCCTGGCCAGGATTGAGAGGAGGAGGGGGAGTCCGTGGGCATGAGGGAAGCCTCTCGAATAATGAATGGTTCCTGCTGCCGAATAGGGAACCCCCTGCAGCCCTGCTGTCACAGGAGGCAAGTAACTACCCCTCAGCTGTGGGGTAGGCTACCTACTGCTGAATGGCGCCTGCCTTCTTTATTATCCAAATTCCCAATTATTCTAATAAAATCTGTGTCTCCAGTGCTACTTGGGTAATCAGGAGTACACTGTAATCACTAATTTCTCATCAGCTTCAAATACTCCCTTTCATGTGGAAAACACCTTTACCTCTGTCAGGAGACTCTTCCTCCTTCATAATGGCTTTTTCGAAGGAGGAATGAAGCTGATGACAACTTCTGTTTGAAGTTTTTGGTTGTATGACATCAACCCATTGTTTTAACCTGTTCATTCTCCTTTTCTATCCTATTTTTCTGGTTTGGGACTCTGAAGCTGAGATTGTAGAAGATGAGGATCTGGACTGCTTTTTCAGAATCTCTTTTTAAAAAATATTTTTGGTTTTGTTGTGCTATCAGTGGCTAGGCCATCTGTCTTTTGGAAAAAAGAGTGAGCAAGTGACTCAGTTTACCACTTAGGAATCTGGGATGGAATTCTAGAGATTTGCTCTGAAGATGTGGACTTAACTAGAGTGCATGAGAGGAGTTTTGCTCCTTAGCCTTTTATATTTATCCCAAATGTGTTAAAGAAGCACCTCTGTTATCTGAGATGAAAAAGACACTAGCAATGAGAGGCAGTAGAGGCACTTGTCATGTCCTCAGCAAAGGCAGACATGCACTGCCTAGTGGCAAGACAGCTTAATGGCTTTAGAACTTGGAAGCTATGGGAGTTCCTTCCAGTCACATATTGAGTAATGTATCGTTAGGAGAACCCCAGAATTATTACAGACATACTAAAAAACTACGTCCACCAGAATGTTAAAGATGCAAGATGGAGTATCAGAAGTCAAGAATTCTCAAAGTTAAGTCTTCCCGCACACCCTCAATGCTAAATATTTGTTATGTATATTTTACAATGTAGTATTTAATTATATAATCACGTACTACATTTTCTGAAGGAACTCTGTCTCATTCAATGTGTAGGTTGGATGGTGTTCAGAGAACAGGCAATCATTAATATTTATTTTTTTATCCTTGTTGATCCACATGTGGCTTTTTTGGTTCATTCACTACACACTATCAAACTTCTGAAGTGAGTGATTTAGGGATTTTATGGGCAAGCACTTCTCATGCTCAGGCCTTTGGTCAGCAACTCCTAGTCCAGCTCGCTCACTCACTCACTCACATGGCATCACCTGGAAAGGAGGTAGATTGATATTGGAACAGATACTGCAGCATTCCTTCCACTTAGGTGGTGCTAAGTAGATGGAATAACATTCAGTGCTGATAGCTCCTCTTAGCCTCAGTCCCCCACACTTCTCAATCTCTCAAGTAAAGCAACTAATGGAAGGACCTGTGGAACTCAGAGGAGCTGAGATAAGAGAACAGAAGAAATGGAGGAACATTCTCCTCCTCAGGCATACTCCTTTAAATTAAAACATCTTTCCTACTTTCAAACAAATTACAAAAAACAAAACAAAACACCTGATCGAGATATGCCCATGTATTGAAACTGGTTTCTATAGTATCATTTATGACTGTTTACATTAGAATAGCATCTAGTGATCTAGGCTCTAGTGTGTTAGGTGCTGAATAGACAGAGACAATTCCACTTTTTAAAGAGAATAAGTGTCTTATCTATTGAGACTGTAGGAGATGTGTAAGAGGTGGTCTGCCCTTTAAGAGCCAAAGGCTAGTCAGCCCTGTTTTCATACCCAGCTGGAAGGGGTCAGGTGATTGATGTGAAGAGCTCAGTGGAGGAGGAGAGCTGAGGAAGGAAGATGGCTCCTGTGGCTGGCTCTAGAGCAGGGGGAGAGAGGTAAGAGGAAAGATCTATGAGATTCTTCAGCCTGATATGGTCAGAGGAATAACTTTGTGTTACTTTGAAAGTTTTATTTCTGAAGAATAAAACTGTCCCCGAAAGGAAGAGCCAGAACAGACTCTGGGCATGGGATTAATCCTTCCTGGGGGAGCTAGGCCAGTAGACTTCTAGGGTGGGAGGAAGAAAAAGATGGTTACCTACCTACCTATCTTGTAACATCAGAAACTTTTTCCCTCAGCGGCTCCCGTCGGGCCAGCAGGGCAGCCTCCTAGAGTGGCACCCTTGCAGCAGTGCATATATTACCCTGCCAGCTCTGGGGTGCTGCGCACTGAAGACGGGGGTGCCGATGCCGGGTGGCCCAAAGCCGATGGCTGTAACGCAGCCTCCATGAGCAGCTGCTTCAGGCAAAAGTCCCTTTCTTTCTTAGTTCTGGCCTTACAAATCTTGCGGCGCTCAGTCTGGTGTGATTCCCCCAAACAAGAAAGGGAGGCATTGTGGGGATCGCTGATCGGCATGGGCATGTGGCACAAGCTTTAAACTCCTGGGATTGCGGCATGCCCCTCAGCCTGAGCTTGGTGTTGGAAGTAACTTCCAGACACTTCTGAACAAAGGAATTACTAAACTACTGCTAACGAACTGATAACCACTCTAACAATATGCTAAGGGATCACTCACTAAGCGAGAGAGTGAGAGCTGTTCCAACATCACCACGGATGGTAAGGAGGAACTGAAGAAGGTTGGGGCTGGCAGGGTAATAGACGCACTGCCACAAGAGTGCCACTCTGGGGGCTGCCAAGCCGGCCCGATGAGAGCTGCTGAGGGAAAAAGTTTCTGATGTTTGTGCATGCACAAACACCTAATTTGGAATGGACGTGAACAATCACTCAAAGAAGAAATATTATTATTCCCATTTGACAGATGGAGAAGTGAGATGTCATGAGTAAGTGACTTGTCCAAGGTTACACAGGAAGTCTGCAGAAGATCTGGGAACTGAACCCAGATATCCTTTGTCCATTGTCTTAGACTCAGGACCATCCTCTCTCTCAGGTCCTTTCATGGCCATAGATGTTTTCCAGTTCTATGAAGAATTCTTTAGCCCAGGCAATTTTGAAGCACCAGTTTACAATGATATACAACAGGAATATTGGACCGGAATGGCGAACCGTGGCCAGTGGGAGCTGCAGTCAGCAAAATGGCAGGTAAACAAAGCAGCAAGGCCTACTAAGGGTGCTTACCCTGCGGTCCCGTGTGCCAGCATTGATGATCCCTGATATACAACATCAGCCCCAAATAGTAATTTCACATGGAAATTATGAGAGAGTTAACAGTGCTGATTTAATGGTTCTTTCAGAATTGATATGATCTAAGATCTTATTTGCAAATGCATATTCAGGGAATTCTTGAAATTATGAATTAGTGACCTGGCACCGGAACAGGTGCACAAGTTCATTATAGATGACTGTGTAGTCATAGTGTTCAGAACTTAGTTCTATCTTGATCTCTATGTCACTTTAGCTCTCACAGGATTCTATGCTAACCAGTTCTTGTTCATTCAAAAGGATTGGCAGGACAACAGAAATGTTAAACAAAACAGTTCACTGCATTTAGCACATATTTCCATCTGCCACAGCGCAGTTTTGTTCCTTGGAGACTACCTGCCTGACTGGTTTCTGACCAACTTACTCCCTGCCAGTCTAACTCTAACCAACTGGCTCTAATTGCCACACTCTTTGAGACCCTGCTCTATGATATCACTGTCCAGTTCCTGCTGGACTGTAAATTTCTTGTTAGAAATTTAGAAACAATAGTTTCCCTTGGTTACAAAGCCAAAAATCCATATAGAAAAGTTACTGAATGAGTTAACTAGTTGCTTTCTTTTGTTTATTCCTATATAACATTACATATTTTGAAAGAAAAAAAGTGGTTTGTTTTTTTAATTGTAAATTTGTATTTTCTCCCATTAGAATTGTACATCTGCTTATTCCTTTGCTGAATGTACTCTGGTTTAGTTAACGAAAAGGATGGGGAACAGGTTGATAGTCATAATCAAGTATCAGAGGGGTAGCCGTGTTAGTCTGGAATAGCAGAAGTGA
>ML677332.1:49505473-49525226 GCA_007922305.1 Dermatemys mawii | reverse complement strand
GGACACTGTACTCAGACCCTACGCCACCAGCACTCCCAGCTATCTCCATGACACCACTGACTTCCTGAGAAAACTACAATGCATTGGTGACCTTCCAGAAAACACCATCCTAGCCACCATGGATGTAGAGGCTCTCTACACAAACATCCCACACAAAGATGAAATATAAGCTGTCAGGAATAGTATCCCTGATGATGACACAGCACAAGTGGTTGCTGAGCTCTGTGACTTTAACCTCACACACAATTATTTCAAATTTGGTGACAATATATACCTCCAGACCAGTGGCACCGCTATGGGCACCCGCATGGCCCCACGGTATGCCAACATCTTTATGGCTGACCTGGAACAACGCTTCCTCAAATCTCGTTCACTCACGTCCCTCCTCTATCTATGCTACACTGATGACATCTTCATCATCTGGACCCATGGGAAAGAAACTTTGGAAGAATTCCACCATGATTTCAACAGCTTCCACCCCACCATCCACCTCAGCCTGGACCAGTCTACACGGGAGGTCCACTTCCTGGACACCACGGTGCAAATTAATGACGGCCACATCAACACCACCCTATACCGAAAACCTACCGACAGCTATGCCTACCTTCATGCCACCAGCTTCCATCCCGGGCACACCACACGATCCATTGTCTACAGCCAAACACTGAGGTACAATCGTATTTGCTCCAACCCCTCAGACAGAGACCAACACCTACAAGATCTCCACCAAGCTTTCTCAAAACTACAATACCCACACAAGGAAAGAAGAACACAGATCAACAGAGCCAGATGTGTACCCAGAAGCCTGCTGCTACAAGACAAGCCCAAGAGAGAAAACAACAGACCACCACTGGCCATCACCTACAGTCCTCAGTTAAAGCCTCTCCAACGCATTGTCAGTGATCTACAACCCATCCTGGACAACAATCCCTCACTTTCACAGGCCTTGGGAGGCAGGCCAGTCCTGGCCTACAGACAACCTGCCAACCTCAAGCATATTCTCACCAGCAACAGCACACCGCACCATAATAACTCTAACTCAGGAGCCAATCCATGCAACAAACCTCGATGCCAACTCTGCCCACACATCTACACCAGCAACACCATCACAGGACCATACCAGACCTGGTTCATTCACCTGAACATCTACCAATGTAATATATGCCATTATGTGCCAGCAATGTCCCTCTGCTATGTACATCAGCCAAACTGGACAGTCCCTACGAAAAGATTACGAGTGGCTAGCTAACTACAAAAGCAGCTTCTCTTCTCTCACTATTCACAACTCCAGTTCAGCTGCTAGAGGAATACCTCACCCTCCCTGATTAGAGATAACAAGCTGGTTCAGCCTCATTGGACTAACCCTGATATCTCCCACCTGGGTCTTGCCTACCTATTTATACCTGCCCCTGGATACTTCCACTGCATGCATCTGATGAAGTGGGTATTAGCCCACGAAAGCTTATGATCTAAAACTTTAGATAGTCTTTAAGGTGCCACAGGACTCTTTCTCACTTCTCATAATCAAGCGACATTCATATTGACAAACCCAATATTCTGGAAATGTCCACACCGCTGAATATCCCTAGTTGTGCATCCTTGTCTCCTGTCTGGGGCAGTCTATCTCTGGCTGAGAGAAAGAGAGGCCCAGTCACTTATTCTCAACTTGGTTTTTCATGGAGGCATTGAGGACAAAACTTAGGCACAATGAGGTAGATTAAGTAAGTTGATCCTGAAAGACACATAATGCTCACACTACAGTATATTTCACTCCATCCATGAATTTTCCGTCTGCTCTTTTGGTGGCAAACATTTCTATATTCATGAAAACTGCGTTTCTTCCTTTAAAATATATATATTTTTAATCCGCAGATTAAAATTCATCCAGGTGCAATTAAAATGGTTTTCATTAATAATAAAGGAATCAGAGAGGTAGCCGTGTTTGTCTGGATTTGCAGAAGTGACAAAGAGTCCTGTGGCACCTTAAAGACTAACTAAAGTATTGAAGCATAAGCTTTCGTCGGCTAATACCCACTTCGTCGGATGCATGCAATGGAATACCCACTTCACTGGATGCATGCAGTGGAAGGCTTCCACAGCATGCATCCAACGAAGTAGGTAACAGCCCACGAAAGCTTATGCTTCAATACTTTAGTTAGTCTTTAAGGTGCCACAGGACTCTTTGTCACTTCATTAATAATACAGATTTACAAGTAAATGTACTGTTTCTCAAATGTATGTGATTAATAGCCCTGGTGACTAAACTGCCGTATTTACTCACATGACAGGTATGGGCAGAGGGGGCAACTGCAGGCTCCCACAATGTCACAGTATTGTCTCATGTCTCTGCCAATATGCCTCAAACATGTTCTGGATGAACCCTGGAGTTCATTCTCCAGGCTAATTTAATCCTCGACCTCTCTGCTGAGACAAAATGGTAGAATGGGTAGTATACCTGCACTCTGAATCTGCAATTAAAAATGGACCCGTAATAGTAAATATAAGTACAAATACTTGCTACGTGTAGTCAGGACAGTCACAATTTTTTTACATGAGTAATGACTTTTTTTTTCTAAAGTAGGATTGTTAAATTGCCCAAAACAGCTAAATGTATGTTTATATGAAGTTAGAAAGAAAATTTAAAAACTTATTTTTGGTGCGGAAGGGATTATAGCAGTCATAGATGGGTAAGATGCCTTTTAGGTAAATGAGTCTATTCCCCAGAAAAGGCAGGGTATATAAGTATCCATGTATCAAATTATAGGGCCCCCACCAACATTTCATGTGAGCACTTCCCAGGCAATTTATGGACTTGATCCCAGAGTTACTCCTGTGAGGTATTATCATTCTCGGATGGGAGCTGAGACACAGAGAGTAAAGACCATATACCACAAAGCACTTGAGCCTATGTTTAACTTTAAGCCCACAAGAAGCCTCATTTCAAGTCTATTTGACAGTCTTAATTGTTGAGTCTTGGACAAGGACCATCCCTTCAATAACGTTACATAACAATAACATCATGCATGTAAAAAGTATGTTCATGTATCCCTGATTACAGAGGGGAAAAGTAGACAGCAACATTAAGTGACCTTCTGAAGGTGACATAGCAAGTCCAAAGCAAGCCCTGATATAAAACTCTCAACTTTCAGCCCTGAATACTCAGTTCCATAGGTTCACAATGCTTTGTGGTATACTCCTTTTTAAAAATAGTGATTGATACCTGAAATTTCCAAAACCTAAACTATGGAAATAAAAGCTATATTTATGAAGACACTGGTCACAATGCCATAGTTAAGTTTGAGTTGCATTTATACCCGAAGAAGGGCTACAATTTTTGCTTTGTGTGAATAATATAATCTATCCTCTCCAAAATTACAGCTAACTTACAAGTACATCTTTTAATAAGTTTGAGTGAAAAAATTAATGTCAAATGCATCCCTTTCTTCAATTTTATAGGTCTTGAAGGTTTTGAATAACAGATCTTTAAAATATCCCATACAGTTAAATATCATCAAAAATTACATTTGAATACATCAGGTGGTAATTAAGATAAATTATTGTTTGCTGCATCTATTGTTAAGATTATGGAGGCACTTGATTGTGACAAATTAGAGACTGCATTCTGAAAAGAATAAAAGTGGGGTAGGTATTTCTGTTCTCTACACAATTATGGGCTTCCAAGGAGAAATTTTAATGTCATAATTTTTATGCCTGAATTTTGTATCTAGTGTTTGTTTTGTTAATGGATTTTAAAAGAAGTATATTAAATTGGGCTGTGGCTGAAATCTCTCCATGTCACTTTGTCTGTTTTCCCTTTTTAAGGGGAGAGAGAGGTGTTAACTTTTTATTTATTGATTTTGAAACAGACTGTTACACAAAAATTGGCAAATTCTGAGTAGAGCCAATGCAAGAAACAATGTTAAAATTAGAGTTAATGTTTAGCTTTTGATGCACATCTAAATTTGTTCTATACTAGTCTTTTGTAGTAGTACCATCCTCTATCTTGATAACCTTTGTCGGGTCACTCAGAGAGCAACATTTTTATTAATCTTAGATTCAGCTTCATGGCTCCATTTCCTGTTTGAAATAAGATATCACGTATACAGTCACTTATACAGTAGGAGAGGAACAGAGAAGCATCTTAAATTTACTGGGACAGTCCAGTGACTACTCCAAATTCAGCCTTTGAAAAGAAATATAAAAGACAAATCTTCACATCAGGCTTTAGAACAAGGTGTTCCACAAATGAATACAGAAAAAGCCTTAATGAGCACTGAAATAACAATCCTCTTTTGCTTTTCCTAAATCAGAGAAGCTCCATGTAAACATCTGCATAGCTATCTCATTATTCACCTTCAAATCCCTCCTCAAAATTCTCCTTTGCCATGATGTCTACAAAAAATGTGACAACGTTTAGAATATTAGTGTGCTGAGACCACTGCTTCTCATGCTGACCAATATTGTCTCATTTACAAGTATTGCATCACCTGTCTATATCCATCTGCTGTCTTTTGTCTTATACCATGCAAGTCCCTGGGATAAGGGAACATCTTTTTGTTCAGTGTTTGTACATCGCCTAGCAGAGTGGAGTCACAGACAATGTAGGCATGAGGATAAAAATACAATAAAAACAAAGTAGAGGATATTTTAACTTTTGCTCATGAATGAATAGAGCCTTCAAGCACAGAAGAACTTCAAAACTGAGAATTATCTTCATTCTGGAGACACTATACTCCTACCAGTTAAATACGTTTTTGCAAAAAGTCCTTTTTTTGTGAAAAACATTTTATCCCATATTGTTGAATACAGAACAGGGGTAACTAGTGGTGTTCCCCAAGGGTCAGTCCTAGGACCAATCCTATTCAACTTATTCATCAATGATTTGGAGAAAGGGGTAAACAGTGAGGTGGCAAAGTTTGCACATGATACTAAACTGCTCAAAATAGTTAAGACCCAAGCAGACTGTGAAGAACTGCAAAAAGATCTCACAAAACTAAATGACTGGGAAACAAAATGGCAAATGAAATTTAATGTGGATAAATGTAAAGTAATGCACTTTGGAAAAAATAACCCCAACTATACATACAATATGATGGGGGCTAATTTAGCTACAACTAATCAAGAAAAAGATCTTGGAGTCATCGTGGATAGTTCTCTGAAGATGTCCATGCCGTGTGCAGCGGCAGTCAAAAAAGCAAACAGAATGTTAGGAATCATTTAAAAAGGGAGAGAGAATAAGATGGAGAATATCTTATTGCCCTTATATAAATCCATGGTGCGCCCACATCTTGAATACTGTGTACAAATGTGGTCTCCTCATCTCAAAAAGGATATACTGGCATTAGAAAAGGTTCAGAGAAGGGCAACTAAAATGACTAAGGGATTAGAAAGGGTCCCATATTAGGACAGATTAAAGAGGCTAGGACTTTTTAGCTTGGAAAAGAGGATACTAAGGGGGGATATGATAGAGGTATATAAAATTATGAGTGGCGTGGAGAAAGTGAATAAGGAAAAAAGTTATTTACTTGTTCCCATAATAGAAGAACTAGGGGCCACCCATTGAAATTAGTGGGCAGCAGATTTAAAACAAATAAAAGGAAGTTCTTTACAAAGCGCACTGTCAACCTGTGGAACTCCTTGCCTGAGGAGGCTGTGAAGGCTAGGACTATCACAGGGTTTAAAAGAGAACTGGATAAATTCATGGAGGTTAAGTCCATTAATGGCTATTAGCCAGGCTGGGTAAGGAATGGTGTCCCTAGCCTCTGTCTGTCAGAGGGGGGTGATGGATGGCAGGAGAGATATCACGTGATCTTTACCTGTTAGGTTCACTCACTTCGGGGCACCTGGCATTGGCCACTGTTGGTAGACAAGATAATGGGCTAGATGGACCTTTGATCTGACCCAGTACGGCCTTTCTTATGTTCTTATGAACAGTTAGCACGCTACTTGAAATTTCTCTGCTTCTCACCACACAGTGGGCAGAATCCTGAGGTGATGTGTCAGGTGGTGCAAATTACATCTTCGTACATTACGAGAGTCTGGGAGAAGATGTAAGTTAAAGAGTGTTTGCATAAATCTGTATTATTTTAACACACCTTGAAGGGGAAAAGAGAAGTTACTTCCTTAGACTCAGATCTGAATTTGGCCTAATATGTTAAATGTAAGGATAAGAGCTGACAAGATGCAAGTGGAACATATAAACATGGCAAAAAAAGAATAAAAATGTAATGCTTAATAATGCCCTTAGTAATCCCTTGACTATTCCTAGCTATATTTAGTCAGAAAGAAGAGATTCTTTGTGTTCTCAAATATTAAGTAAGGTTCTGGCCAGAAAGAAAGGGTCACATGGTTGGGTAGGGATCAGGAAGAGTGTGTGTGAGAGAGAGATGCATGATACTCTAGCTCCACTTAAAAATTACTCTAAAAATTGTTTCTTTCAGTTTTTTTTAGCTTGAATCTCAGACTTATCTAGATATGAAAGAGATTATAGTTGAATGAATGTAATCGGTGACTAATGAAGGGATTGACAAACATATTCAGATAAAATAAAAATGAACCTGAACTTTGCTCAAATCAAACCTAATTTTTATCTGGGAGTTCAAGTAACTTGGTATGTTTTACTGTACTTTCTGAATCTAGTTGGGATGCGATGACAAAGTGCTGAATAATATGAAAAATATTCATTAATAAAGCTATAAAGAGGAGGGTGAATCAAATAAAAACAATAACAAAACTAATATTAAAGTAGGGGCATAGCAAAGTTTACAGGGATTAAAAACTCTGTGCGTCATTTAATGGCTGAATTAAATACTGTGACTTCAGCATTCTCTAAAATCTTTTCAGAAATCCATACTGCTATTTTCAGAATGATATCTTGACTATAAAGAAGCATTAATGCTACTTCAGATGTTTTGGGCCATATGTACAACCTAATCCATCACCTATTGAATTCAATGGAAAGGCTCCCATAGATTTCAATGGAGCTCCGTTAGACCATCAATGTGTGTTACTCTTGCATTGTACATTGACAATTGTGGATATGGTGGTTTCTGTGGTGCATAAGGGTGGTAAGCTAAAGGAGGTTCTTCTCCTGTTCCGAGCTGTTGGAAGAGAAAAAGGCAGATCCAGTTTCTAATGAGAGTATCATCAAAGCTGGTGGAAGAGCGTAGAGCATTGGGTGAGGGGCCCTCTTTTGGAGGCATGTCCCTTAGTGGAGATACAAGCTCTCTAGAGATAGAGGGCTCAGAGGAGGTGTGGGGAGTCTGGATTCGGGAAGACAAAGACCTTCTAGGGAGCAGCCATGGTTCTATAACTTCTCCACGTGAGCAGCACTCTCCCCTTCATAGTCTCATTGCCCCCTAACCTCTTACTGAGTTACTGAAGTCTTCAACTGATGATTTAAAGACTTCAAGTTACAAAGAATCCACCATTTACACTAGTTTTCACTTGCAAGTGACTCGTGACACATGCTGCAGAGGAAGGTGCTGGGGTCTTCCCAGTGCAAGAGGATCTTGCGGGATGCCTAGGATAGCGATACAGATAGGTCGGCACCTGGAACCGATGGGTCTCATTGTTTGGGCGTTTTTTTCTCATGCTTGTGCATCTTAGAAAATACTCTGTCCCCTTGGGCCAACGTAGTGAAAAGAATGTCCATCTTCTTCGATTTGGATGATGACTTTGTCTATGGCAAGCTCCATGACATGTTTCTGGAGGTAAAGTGCTGGCCTTCTCAGATGCAGCTGGGGAGGATTGACAAACACTGCACCACTCTGCAATCTGAGGTTCTCTCAAGCAGTAAAGGCAAGATTGGTGGTTATCACTGACCAAGAAGGATATGGACAGGAGGTTCAGAATTTGAAGCTCAGAGTCCTGAGCATAGTCCGGTATCTGCACGTAGGTACAGGGGAAGGAGGGGGAAGGGAAGGGGAGTAAAAACTCATATCTATCTAAAACAAATGAAGCTAAGTAACTATTAAAAAACTTTTAAAACTAGAAAAGAAATAACTTATAATCTATTGTAAAAACTCTTTAAAAATATGTACAACTATTGTTTCTAGAAATGCATCAGAGACAGGGACACAGAGTTCCGTTTAAGACCATGCAGTGGTAAGAAGGAACTGACAATGTGGGTTGGCTTCCCCGGCTCTTTATTGCCTCAGATGGAAGCACAAGAGACCAACAGGCACTATACTTTTGAATTCTCCGATTCTGGATGCATAGTGCGCATATGTAATCCTTCAGTCAACTACAATAGGGATCATCACTCTAAGAAGAAATGCATATCAAAACATGGTGGGAAAAGCAGAAAAAGGAAAGGCACAAATAGCGATGTGTGTTCTCCTTTCCAAAATTCTTAGATGTCTAGTTGAAACTAATAGTTTTTCTAATGTCAACTGTACTTCCTGTGGGAGCACATCACCTCATTTCTCTGATCGGGGCAGTGTTACCAAGATCATATTTTCATAAAAGTAAAATGATCTTGAACATCTTCACGTTAAGTAAGTAGTTGATAAGCTATAAAAATATGCTTTCCATTAATATCAGACTTCCATTCTTACATGATATTGTCTTTTTAGAAGGTTCCCATTTAAGATCCTAGTGACAGAGAACATCTGGCAGTGTTTATCACCCTTTCCCAAAAACAGTTTAAAGATGGGGCCTAGAGAAGCCACCATACAAGAAAATATTGATTCTGTTAACTTCCATAACGGGACTTTGACACAGTTTCTTAGGAGTCCAATGCATACAGATACCATTAACAAAAAAAAAAAGAGGACAGGTGGAGGGACACATTATCAGAAGTGGCTGCAGACTGAGAAGACTATGTTTAGGAAGCTGTATCACCTATTTCTCATATATCCAAACTGATTCTCTGAATCACTCATTGATGGAGGATATTTCTTCATAATGGAATAGTCTGTAAACTGTACATTAAGCATTATATATTTTGTATCGTTCTTTTCTCCAAAGGATTCTCCTTGGCAATGCTTTAAATCCACAATCAAATATATCTCGGGTAACATTCCAAACAGGTGAGTGTAGAAACATTTATGTGATGTTCCTTACGTAGGTTAAAATAAACTTAATTTAACATTCATGGTGAGTGGAGAGACTGAACAATGGAACACTGTTTATGCCATTAGGTCAGCTTTGCAAACATTTAGACTATCTGCTTATGATCTGTCCAACTATTGTCTCCAGGGCCCTCGATTCTACTATGCAGGAAATTATTTCTGCTACATAGTGATTCTTGTTGTTGATTTGAAGACTACTTGCTAAATCCATGCTTATCCGTTTACTATTATTAGTTCTCAAAATTCACAGAATCTAACATGGATGAATGACGAAATGTAAATGGTTGACAGTGTGTAACATTTTCTAAATCAGTCACTGAAATTATACATATCATAGACACCTGTTGCTTGTGTGTCACAATGTTTTCAAAATGGGCCTTCTGAAAAATATAAGCCATATTTTGAATGCAAAAATGAAAAGAAACATGTAATCTGTAATTTAAAAATATATTTACCATACTATCTTCTAAAATATACCTAGCCTTCTGAAAAAATTGTTCACTGAACACAGTGCAATACTAATGCATAAAGATAGGGGGTTGAAAGTCAACAAAAGTCCAAC
Organism: Dermatemys mawii; assembly: GCA_007922305.1. NCBI lineage: Eukaryota > Metazoa > Chordata > Testudines > Dermatemydidae > Dermatemys > Dermatemys mawii. The sequence goes on along the minus strand of ML677332.1, from coordinate 49,515,590 downwards.
TTCTTTTATGTTCTCACAGAGAATGTTTTTATGGGAAAATTTTCTTTTTATGAAAAATGATTTTTTTTCATTGACACACATCAATTATTATCTCTGACTAGGATCACAGTTTGTCTGAAAACTTAATCAGAGTTGTAAACTATGGATGAGAGAGAGAGAGAGATTAAAAACCTCATAAAATGTATGTATATAAAGGGCTATTCCTTGAAAGCAACAAATGATTCAGAATAACCTAATCTATTATTATCAAAACCTCTTTTTAGGCTGCAGAACCCTACAAATAATCCTGCTTTTCTTTTTCTTTACACAGTTCTTCTTGATCTAGTTACAACTGTACAGCATTATTAGTTGCACATGTATCATGTTTCCAGATACTGGGTGTTGAAAGATTTATTCATGTTGACCTGCACCCTAAGGTAATTCAGTTTTCAAAAAACCTAATTCTACAATTATAACCATCTGAAAGACAGAACAGTCTGACTATCAACCTTTAGGTAAGAAAAAACGTCTGTACACTACAGATTGTAAGACTGGTCTTACAAGTGACAAATTTCTTTTCATTTTCCCCCTTTTTTATTTTATTTTCTTATTAGACCCTCAACTCACAAATGCTCAACTGTCACAAAAGATCAGTGTTACTGACCCGCCAACATTAATCTTTTGTTTGAAATGCATAAAGAAAGACAAATAAAGGAGACACCACAAAATGTCTTCTTGAAGTAGAACCAGATATTGAAATGATAAATAACATAACATATAAGCACTAGTTATAATGTTCTTGGGCGGAAGAAATTTCTAAATATCAAAGACAGTGGCATCGTTGTCAGGTGGTCCATGAATAAACCCCGGTCAATTCATGACATTGGACCTTTTCTTCTTGCTATACTACTGTAAATAAGCGTGTTCCCCTTGCCTGTCTGAATTCTACATGCCCATTTCCAGAAATGCCGCAGCAGATAAGTAACATTGTCATGTCCGTTTTGTCAACTACATGCTGATTATCCTTTTCTATCTGCAATTTGGGAACATTATCAAGGTCAGAAGCAATCGCTCAGAAAACCCCTCCTGATGCTCTTGTTTTCTATAATTTCTGAAAGGACCTTTCAAAGGTAAACTTTACAGTGATGTTCATATATAATTAGCAAGAAATTCACCTTTCTTATAAATTGCAGACAGAGAAATTATGCCAGTAACCACTTTAACATCTAGTCAGAGTACACATCAATTGTATGGTAATCACATCTTACTCCAAATGATACAATTCTGATTTATCATCAATGTATCAAACTTCTCCTGTTTGGGCAAATGCCCACCTCGTTCAACTCTCCTGACCTCCATTTTTTGACAAATTGGTTATGAGGCATTTACAACTGATGCACATATCGCAAAATTATTTCTGCCAAGCTTCCTCCATGACCTGCCCGTGGGACATGACATGCTCCGAGACGCATCGCTCTATCAAACAGAATCTTTCCAGGACAATGCAAATTATGACAAATTCCATCATCCTGAATTATGCGCTTCATGCTAATCTTCCTAATTCGAGAGAATCAGGAGGGCTTGCTGTTCTGCTGAAGGGCACGTTGTCTGATTGAATGATGGTGAAAGAATGTTTGCAATCCCCTTCATTTCCTAATCCCAGCTGTGGCCACCTCTGCCCTACAACTACCAACCTTTTCCGCTATATAATTCCTGCACCAGAATTAATTTACAATCTACATAGCCTTTGGGCAGTGCATGAAAATTACCAAAAAGGACAATTTTGTGGTCCTGAAGTTAAAGGGTATTGTATTCTCAGAGAAGTACTTTTACCAGATGTTGCACACTGACTCTTCTTGCTGACTTCTCCTAGCCTATCAGACTGTCACAATGGGAATGCAGCATCTCCGAGAAGTTAAGCCTTCTCCCACAGAGACTTTTGAACCAATCATTTTGATGATAAGATTCTAGCAATTTCTAATCTCAAGTGCTTTTGACTTTGGGAAGCTATGCTGCTGGCTTCAAAGTAAACGGCCAATCTGCAAAACATTCCCAAAAGAGTGCCCAGGAAAAAAGAAAAGGTGGGATGGGGAAATAGAACAGTAAATTTTCTGGACATTTGTTCACTGATTCAGTAGGTGGCAGTATTACTACACGAAACAAACGTACCATATACTTGATAGTCAATATCTACATTGCTGAAATAAACATGTTTAATTCCCACAGAAACATATATTTTATCCTGTGGCATAATTTACTTATAACATTAAAACTCAAACATGGAGCAATTTGTAGCAATAACTATGATTATGCTGTTAGTGGCCCAAATGTCACTGTCTAGATTAGGCTAAATGATACCTAGCACCAAAGAGCTTCCATGATTTATTTTTTATTATCACTGGTAGAACTTGCATGCTTAAAATGCTTCACAGAAAAATGCCTTCAATAAATAAAAAAGGATGAAAAGATTGAAATAATACAGTCTTATTGTTCACTGAGGTGATCATAAAAAAACTCACAGGAATGATGCAAATTTTAAATCACAGGCAAACTGTTAAGGCAAAATAAATATTGTGGGCAGCTAGACATTTTATTTTGGGCTTTAAAAATAAAAACTCACTACATGCAAATAATGCATATTACAGAATTTTGAATTAAAATGTACCTCAGTGTTTGTATCCCAGATGAATAAATTAAAAAAGATTTTAGAACTAAGAAAACAATTTTAGCTCATTATGCAATGAGACATAATTTTAATGCAATTCAGTTTCTGGGAAATTAGGTAAATTTATGGGGCTGTTTCATTTAAAATGATAGACTATTGAGATGTTTAATGCCTTTTATTTTAATGTACATCTCAACTAATAGACACCTTTTCCCACTATTTTTATATCAAAGTGTTTCAGTCTACAGGAACTGTATCAATATTACAGATATTATTTCTCTTCTGCTATTACTTTAAATAAGAATAGTTTTTTTAAAAAGAAAAACAAAGCATAAGCCATACTGTCTTTCTTGCTCAGCAAGCTTTTCAGAATGAATAAACACTTACAAAGTAACTAAAACATAGGCAACTTTTATTTAGCATTTACAGTCTATGCTTTAATGGAATCTTGCATAATTGGTTTGATGCTTTACTGAGTCTTCAGACATGCCTAATAAGTACATAGCACAGATCCACATTAAAGTATTAGTAAGATGAGACAGGAAGATCTTTAGCTTTATACTTCATTCCCAGTGAGACCCAAACCCTCAGAGGTAAATGACTATGTGAGCATCATTTCAGCAAAAGGCACCGGGCACACCCTGTGCATGCTGCGGCTTGTTGACATGAACCAGGGCAGGCAGACACCAATAATACATGAAGTGTGGTTCAGAGGCAATTAGGATCAGTTGTCAAGGCCAGGCCATTAATGAAAGAACATGTCAGAGGAGCTGGAGACTTCAATGGTTGAGGGCAAGAAGGCGATTTAGTGTGACAGATCGAGTCCTTCCAATGTCCTCAGTGGTACATGCTAATACCAGCCTTAACAACCTTTTGTGGCAGTGTATAATGCGACTAACATGGACTTTGATTCAGCAAAATGACTGCTGCCACTGTTAGTCTGTCTCATTCCAACAACAGTAAAAGCACTGCTACAAATAATTACCCACTTCCTTCTCCCCCTCCTTCACCTAATGCAGCCGTCTTTTATGCATGCTACACCGTTTTTCACTAGAAGGTCACAACGTTTATCATGATGTTTTCCTTTTCTTTATGTGATGCCCTTTCTATTGATTAATATAATATGAAATGATCCAATAAAACAGCTTTTTGGAAGTAAAAGAAAATTAATTAAAAACACAACATCCCCTTGTATGGTTCATAACAAACACAAATAAAGCAAATCAAACTGGTGTAAGGGACACATTCTTTATTCTGTGAATTACTTGGGGAGGCAGGTGAGAGATAGCAGGAGAGTTATTAACCTAGTCTACTGGATCAAAAGTGTATGATAACCTTAACCTCCATGAAAATGAAATGCTGAAGGTTTATAAATAACCTGACACTGCTGCCCTTCCTATTGTTACAGTAATCACAACTGAGCACTAACTGCTTATAAAAAAAGCTGCAGATCAGAAATTTCTAATGCTTAATCAGAGGAAGAAAGAATGCACTAATATTCTTATAGGACAGCAAAATCTTAAACAAGAGCTACATTTGATGGACAATATTTTAAAGAGGTTTTGTGGTATTTCTTCAGAAAAAAAACAAAACAAAATGACCATAGCTTTATTCTGATGTTCCATATGTTTTCCTTATAAAACATGCAACCTGACTTACAGCAAAGCACAGTTTTTATGTTACGGCCTTCAAGAAGCATTCAGCATTACCCAGAGTCTCAGCAGCTCTTCTTGTGTGCAGTCTTTCTTATGAATTTATTTCTAGCTTTTCAAATGTTCTAGTCACTTAAAAAATATACTATCAGGCATGTCTGGGTAGGAGAATCTTAGATACCACAAGATAATAGAAAAATGAATGGGCACTGAAACTTCCCACACAATTCCAGGATACATTCATAAATTTGTCAAAGTAGACAGAATCCTACAAATGACAAGAATTTGGGTTTGAGCCCTATTTTTCTTTTTATTTACCTTAGGTCAGATGATGCGGTATTCCCCTATCACTTCTGTCACTTGGTGATGTTTGAACTGACCTTCCTAGAAGCAACACTTACCTGTAACTGACAGGAGCAGCTGTATCTGGTAGGATGAATTTTTCTTCTCTCTTTTCTCGTCTCTCTTTGCCCTCCCATGGTTTCTGTCTAACTTGTGTTCCCTCACCTCTTATTTTCATTCATTTTATTTATTTGCCCTTTCCTTTCTTTGCCACTCTCTTCTCACCCTACCTTTGACAATCTTCCCCTTTTCCTCCAAATGTTTAACATTTTCCCCTCCCATTTTGACATATTTCTTTGTACCTTTACTGCCTGTCTGTTCCTTTGCCATGATATTCCAGCTAATCCTAACCTTTGCTATGTTATCATTTCTTTCTTCTCCTTTTTCCCCAGCACCTCCACATGAGTTCTTCTATGAAATTTTGTTCCCATTCAAGTTAAATGGTAAACTCCCATTGACTTGAATGCATTCAGGATTTCATCCCTGGAGTTTAACAGAAGTGCAGTGAGTATCCAGTTAGGGTTACCAACTTTGGCTGGATGAATTCCTGGAGGTTTCATCACATGACACAATCTTTAATTAAAGATTAATCTTTAATTGCTGAAGACTCCAGGACAATCCTGGTAGGTTGGCAAACCCTTTTCCAATGCACTTCTTGCATCTAACATCATTAGCAGTACTGGTAATTTTTGTGTCTGAAGGTAATAAAAAATAAACAATTCTGTCACAACGTACCACAGTTATATGTCCAGAGTGTGGTACTGCAAAGTGAAAGGAAGCCTGAATTTCCAAAAAAGAATGCATGGAAAAATTATAACTAGCACTACTTTTAAATATTTCAACTATATTCAATAATTATTTTGATTTATAATAAATATACACAAGGACAAGGGCTCTAGGCACCTTTGCCAAAAATTAAAACTAACAAAACTAAACTGACTGGCTGCTCCTCACCCCCCAAGCCACAGAGACTGACGAATCATAAGAAACACCAAGTCTCTTCCCAACAGGTGTCAGCTATTATCACAAACCTCCTTCCTCAAAAGCCTGAATAAAGAGATGGGTCTTGCAGGGTTTTTACCAAGTTAAGAATGTTTCAAAAATGTGCTTCATATTACAATGTTTCACTCAGACAAGAAGCCCTTGAAAATGCTACTTAAGAAAAAAAAAGACAAAGACACTGTGTGTTGAAAAGACGTTTTCCTAAGTATTGCACTCTTTCTGCTATATATAATGTTCCTGTGGTGCTGCCTTGTATCTACAATCTATCATACTTGTTTTACTTTCATTGTATCATTTGCTTCAAAATTATTATTCCCTTTTGGAAATGCTTATTTATAAAATGTCTCCTGCCTTTACACAAGCTCAATTAAACAGAGTTCTTCATTTATTAGCTCATGTTTTAATAATATCTTGCCATGTGGGGATGGCAATAATCATCACAATAAACATAAGGATCAAAGATCGCTGGATATATAGATGGCATGTACAATTAATAAAAAATATTCCACATCAAAAAGATCTAACATTCTAAAATTGAGAAATCTTACTTCAGAGTGAGATGTTCTAGATGAGGTATGTTTCTCTGTAATTATCATAAATCTTTTCACAAAAAAGAGTTAGTTTTAATAATAAATAGGAACACTTTGCAAGCAAACTAAAGAAGTGAACACAAATAAAACTCTAATACGAATAAGTTAGCACTTGCAATATTTCATAATGAAGATGTGTACTTAAACTGGAACTATATTCATCACACACACAAAACAAAGTTTCTTTCCTTCAAGTTCCTGATTTGATTCACATGCCACTGCCTGTAAAATCACAATGCGTTCCAACGATAACTGTTATGTTGTCACACACAAAGTATTGTAATTATATAAGGATCACACTGAGGGAGAGAACAATTAGGTTGCAAGGAAGCAAGCATATTTGCTACAACACACAAATTTTATATAATTAGTTATAATGAGTAGGAAAAATGGCTCAGGAAATGCAAGAAAGAAAATAAATGTTACAGCGTCTCAGTAATAAATTCCCTTTCTCACCAGCACAAAAGAACTAAGAATTACAGCTACACAAATATAAAAAATAATTAGCATATAAAAATGAATCCTCAGAGAACTACCAGCAAATCATCTTACATATATATTGTATTTTTATTCCCTGAGGCTCCCAAAATACTTAACAAATAGAACTAAAACTATATACAGGAAACTTCATCCACCACTGAGATGCAGCTACCTCTGGAATGAAAGGCAGTAGCTACTTGACAGCTCATAGTACTACTACGAAACAACTGAGAGAAAAAGTGAATATCTTACCCAACTGGAACTGAACGGGGAATTCAATAAGACAATATCTAACTATCCAACATGAATTATAATCAAGACCACACTGAAGTCAACACCTTAATATCTGGAAACAGTGCCTTCAATTTTGACCACAAGTTATCAGAATCTCAATTTTATTTCTGTGTGCAAGATGGCACCTCCTAAAGCATAGAGTCTCACACATACTGTAGAAAAGCATTGGTTCAAGTAGTGACTCAGAGAGAAGAATCCCACCTGCATCACAATGTAGATTATACTTTGTAATTCTATAAAGGGTTACACAGTAGTGTGATCAATATTAGTTGTTAAAAAAAATCTAATAGTTTATTAATTAAAATGACTGTCTGGGAGCCATCTTTCAGTCTCAGAATGCTGAAAAAGTAAAACCAACCTTTATGTCAGACATTATAATTCAGTAGCCAAATCAGACTAACATTCCTTTAATTGGCTAATGGAAAAATACTGCCTCTGCTTTGAAACAGAAATCATTAAAAGTATTGTCTATTCATTATTAGAAACAAAATTAACATTTTTTCTAGCCTCCCTAGTAAAGTTCTACCTTTTCTTGGCAGGTTCTTGTCCTGCCATAGAAAAGGCTGCATGCACTGCTCAATGAACATAGGTTTGCAGTGATGTGCCAAATTAATTTTCAGATACACAATCTTCTTTGACAATGGTTCAAGACTATGATCATCTTCCAAATCAACAACATATGTAAATACTTTTCTATAACAGTTGCAAAACATACATGTATGTTGGTGGCCAGATATATAGCACTTAAATGTCACTTACACATATCATAGAATATAATGGTTGGAAGGGACCTCAGGAAGTCACCTAGTCCAATGCCCTGCTCAAAGCAGGACCAATACCAAACTAAATCATCCCAGACAGGGCTTTGTCAAGCCTGACCTTAAAAACCTTTAAGGAAGCAGACTCTACCATCTTCCTAGGTAACCCATTCCAGTGCTTCACCACCCTCCTAGTGAAAAAGATTTTACTAATATCCAAACTAAACCTCCCCCACTGCAACTTGAGACCATTACTACTTCCTCTGTCATCTGCTATTACTGAGAACAGTCTAGATCCAGCCTCTTTGGAACCCCCTTTCAGGTAGTTGAAAGCAGCTAGCAAATCCTCCCTCATTCTTCTCTTCTGCAGATTAAATAATCCCAGTTCGTTCAGCCTCTCTTCATAACTCATGTGCTCCAGCCCCCTAATTTTTTTTTGTTGCCCTTTGCTAGACTCTTTCCATTTTTTCCACATCCTTCTTGTAGTGTGGGGTCCAAAACTGGACATAGTATTCCAGATGAGGCTTCACCAATGTCGAATAGAGAGGACTAATGATGACCCTCGATCTACTGGAAATGCCCCTACTGATACACCCAAAATGCCGTTAGTCTTCTTGTCAACAAGGGCACACTGCCGACTCATATCCAGCTTCTCATCCACTGTAACCCCTACGTCCTTTTCTCCAGAATTGCTACCTAGCCATTCAGTCCTTAGTCTGTGGCAGTGCATGGGATTCTTCTGTCCTAAGTGCAGGACTCTGCACTTGTCCTTGTTGAACCTCATCACATTTCTTTTGGCCCAATCCTCTAATTTTCCTAGGTCCCTCTGTATCCCATCCCCACCCTCCAGCGTATCTACCACTCCTCCCAATTTAGTGTCATTTGCAAACTTGCTGAGGTTGCAGTCCACACCATCCTCCAGATCATTAATGACGATATTGAACAAAACCTGCCTCTTGATTAACCCTTGGGGCACTCCACTTGATACCGACCGCCAGCTAGACATGGAGCTATACTTAGCTTTATATATGAAAATAGTCCTTTTGAGTTCAATGGGACTACTCACGTGTATAAAGGTAAGCACATGCATATGTGCTTGTAGAAACAGGGCCTAAATGTGAAATTCTGGTTCCACTAAAGCTAATGGAAAACTCCCATTGACTTCAATGGGGTCAAGAATTCACCATATGATTTTAATTAATCTTTGCTGCAGACAGGAAGGGATGGTCCAGTTGTTACAGTACTAGCTTGGGACTGAGAGACTGAGTTTCACTGCCCTGTTCTGCCACACACTCCCTGTGTGATCTTGGGTCAATCATTGCAATTGGAGGTGTGACTGCAGCTAGTGTAGGTATGTCCACCCTGGCTTTAATCTAACTGGCACAGCTAAAAGTGATCAAAAAAATGCAGTTGCATGTATCGGGATATCAGCTAGCAATGTGAGTATGTATCCAGGGTGTTGAGTGGGCTTGTACAGTCCACACCGCCATTTGTGTTGCCAAATCTTCACTGCTAGTTTTAGCTGTGTTAGCTAAATTAAAGTTAGTCTGGGTACGCCTACACAAGATGCAATCACACATCCAGCTGCAGTATAGATATACCTTTAATCTCTTTGTGCTTCATTTCTCCATCTGTTCAATGGGGATAAAAGCCATTCTTTACTTCACAAGGGAATTATAAGGAAAAATTCACTGAAGACTGCAAGCCACTCAGATACTATGGTAACGTGGGCCATATAAGTACTTAATATAGATGGCTACATATCTAGCCAACATATGCCTACTTTGTTCTAGTGTTTAGCTCTGCTGAATGAAGGCCTGAGCCTGACAGATTCTGAATACCCTCAACCTCTACTGATTTCTAAGAGTTCATTTAAATATCAGTGGGAGATGATAGTGCTCAGCACCTTGGCAGCTCAGGGCTCCTGAAAGTAGAGATCATGTGATAGGTGTCTTTTTAGCCATTTTTGCCATGTTTGCATATTTACTTTTTTGATCACAATACTGTACATATAGAATGTACCTCACAAGTGAATGAGCAATAACTGACCTTTTGGAAGACATAAGTTGCTTCTTTGATACTTGCCTTCTTTGTAAAATTCACAATGCTCCCTTGTTGTCAGGAATTGGGGCCTGAAACAGAGAGAGTCTCCAGGCAGCTGCACTGAAGTAGGCTGCCTGATAGGCCATGCCAGCTGATTGGTTAGAGTGAGCAGGAGGACACCTTTTAAGCGGCAGCAGTGGTTCACTGGCTGCTACGCATGCCCACCACTGAGACTGCCACTTCTGCCTTGCATGACTTCCTGTCTGCTACCCTGCTTGCTCCAGTTCCTGATCTCTAGCTTGACCCTTGGCT
>ML677332.1:49375473-49502973 GCA_007922305.1 Dermatemys mawii | reverse complement strand
TTACTGATAGGTAAAGTCTACGGGGAGAAAATCTAAAGGTTTCTCTGCACTAGAAATTTGTATCAGTGCACCAGCACCAATGAGTTCTCCCCTTGGTTTAATAATCCCACCTCTGTGAGAGGAAGTAGCTATGTCGGTGGGAGAATTTACACCAGCACTTCAGTCGATATAATCCACATCCCTGAGAGACATTGTTATACCAAAGTAATAACTGGATAGTTTACTATTCACTACAGCATTATCTGTAAGGAAAATAGAAGTTCGAGATAGCTGGAAGTTTTCAGAGAGACATTAAAGGCATCACACAAAATATCCTGACGTAAAGAAAAGAAAGAAAGAGTAGTCAGAGGCCAAAAAGGAATTTAACAAAAAGTGGAAACATGGACAAAATGCTACAGATGAGTACAAAAGAATACCACAAACATTTAGTGACAAAATCAGAAAGGCAAAGGCACAAAATGAATTACACCTGGAAAGGGACATAAATGCAATATTAAAAGCACGAGAAAGATAAAGGAAAGTGATGATATTAAGAAGGCTAAGGTGTTAAATTCCCATTTTGCTTTAGTTTTCATAAAAAAAGGTTATTGGTGATTAAATACTTAACAAAATTAATATTAACAACAATGGGGAAAGAACACGAGCGAAAATAGGGAAAGAACACGTTAAAGAATATTTAGTTAAGTTATATGTATTCAAGTCAGTAGGGCCTGAAGAAATCCATCCTTAAAGACCGTACTTAAATAGTATCAAGTGTGGTCTGGCAGGAATGTGTCCCTGATCTGGTACAGATCAATATTTTCATTAATGACTTAAATAATGGAATGGAGAACATGCTTATAAAAGTTGTAGACGGGCTGGGAGGAGTTGCAGACACTTTGGAGGAGAGGATTAGAATTCAAAATGACAATAATTAATTGGAGAATTGGTCTGAAATCAACAAGATGACATTCAATAACAACAAGTGCAAATTCTTACACTGAGGAACGAAAAATCAAATATGTGAATACACAATGGGGAAAAACTGGCTAGGCCAGGGGTAGACAACCTATGGCATGGGTGCCAAAGGCAGCACGCGAGCTGAATTTCAATGGCACTCACACTGCCCAGGTCCTGGCCACTGGTCTGGGGAACTCTGCATTTTAATTTAATTTTAAATGAAGCTTCTTAAACATTTTAAAAACCTTATTTACTTTACATACAACAATGATTTAGTTCTATATTATAGACTTATAGAAAGAGACCTTCTAAAAATGTTAAAATGTATTACTGGCACGCGAAACCTTAAATTAGAGTGAATAAATGAAGGCTCGGCGCACCACTGCTGAAAGGTTGCCGACCTCTGGGCTAGGCTATAGTACTGCTGAAAAGGATCTGGGGGTTATAGTGGATGACAAATTGAATATGTTAGTAATGTGATGCAGTTTATATCATTTTGAGGTGTATTAACAGGAGTGTGATATGTAACACGCGGGAAGTAACTGTCCTGCTCTAATTGGCACTGTCGAAGCCTCACCTGGAATACTCTGTCCAGCTCTAGATGCTGCACTTTAAGGCTATGTCTACACTACAATCTATGGTTTAGATTCCCCTGCATGAGCACATATACTCATGCTAGCGTTCTAAAGAGAAGCAGTAATAATACGAAAATACAACCACATGATAACATTCCAAGACTTGCCCATCTCTGAAGATCTCCAGCACCCTGCTCCTTGAGATGATGCCTTATGTTCAGGAATCTTTTCTGGATAATGAGCAAAGCTCTCAAAACTTTGGGATTGTTACCAAATGAGAAGGGGGAGGCTGGGGGGAGGGGGGAAAGGAGGCAAAAACAGAGAGCAGTCTAAAACCCTACGACAGATAGCAGTCCCTTACTTTCATAAGCACTAAATATCACACACACTGCTTTTAAAGGACTTTCAAAAAGAAAAATTAAGGCAGACATTGACATTTCTTTTGTCATTCTTACAGTGGATTGACAGATTCACCCAAAATTTCTGATCACATTAGTCTCTTCAATGGTTGTCAGCACTAACCATCTTTCACTGGGCTACTGAGGGAATGTCTACACTGCAATTAAAAAGCTGTGGCTGGCCCATGCTACTTCACTCGGGCTCACAGATCTCGGGCTAAGGTTCTTTTTAACTGACATGTCGAAGTTCAGGCTTCGGCTGCAGCCCAGGCTCTGGGGACCTAGGCTGCAGCCCAGACTCAAATGTTTTAGCCCAAGTCAGCTGGTAGAGGCCAGTTATGGGTTTTTAACTGCAGTGTTGGCATATCCAGAATGCCACATGACTTATGCTTCAGAAGAACTCTTGCTTTACTTTTTCCACAGCTATATAATTCTCTCATTTGTATCCTCATGAATTAATAACAATACTGAAAGGCAGATATTCAGTCTGTGATGACTCACTTTCAGCTTCTTTTTCCCTTAAAAATGTATCATTTGTACATTTGTATTATTTATTCAGATCAGTAGGTCTTGGTGTTATGGCTTAGCTTAGTTATCTAGTCCAGACATCTGTTTGGTGCATGTTAATATGCTAACTTGGAGTCTGATCTTACTTGAATGATTTGCTAATACTGGGGTCAACATTTATTGCCAGTTTTTCCCAACCAACTGTTGCTTGCCTTGTATCATTCCTCCAACAGATTCAGTGCTTTCCCTGTACTGCCTCACTTCTACAAGGAGGTCTCTAATTTTATACCTTCTTTTGCCTCATTATCAATGCACAGTACAGTCTTATGTTACATACGTTATCTGAGGAAAAATTCTGAGGAAGACAATTCTGTGTAATGCTCAGAGAACAGATACTACTGTATGTTACATCAGTCATCTATCTTGTGGTTTTAACATGGAACATATTTTTTACCTTTAAAGCTGTTCTTCAGGGTGGTTCACTACTATTCAAGCATTTCTACTGTGCAGTATCATTCCTTGTAAATACTACTACATATGTGGCAATCTGACTGTAATACCGTAATCATATTGAATTTTAGACACTATACAATGGCATGCATCTATGGAAGACATGATTCAGGCAGTCTTATATTTGCAATGTGAATCTACTTGAAATTTCACTTTCATGGAAGATTTTTTTAAAAATATTCAGTGAACTTGTAGATTGCATTCACTATTAAAAAAAACTCGCTCAAGAGAAATGTGTCTCCTCGTATTTAACGTACAGTAGCAAAATAATTACAATCAGGTAAAATAAGTGATTTAGAATTCTGTAAATATTGCTAAAAGGCTATTTTTAATGTAAAATATAGGTTCAACATTTAACTTCTCTATAGCCTACCCCTACAGCACCACGTGCTCCTTTTAAACATGCATTCTATTAAGATTTTGGGCCAGATCTTCAGCTGGTATACATCTGCCAAAGTTCTGCTGAAGTCAATGGAACTAAGCCAATTGATACTAGCTGAGAATCTGAGCCTTTCCCCAGAACTGTCATTTATCATGGCAAAAGTCAAATAAAGAAAAGTATGTATTTTGAACTCATGTTAATTTTTATAATTTAGTTCCCCTCGCTCCTAGCATGAGATTGGTAAGGCAAGAGACTACAGAAAAAGGAGAGAAGTGAGGCCTCTAAAGATGGCCAAGGCAGCAGGGGCTCATGCTGAGTTTACTTATCATTTCCAGCAGTATCAGTGGTTCCCTCTGATGTCAGCAACTGGCAAAGCGCCGTCTCATCCCTCTGTAGTGCTCGGCCACATGCACGATGATAACGTACTACTGCTATTAGGGTTGTTTATTTCTCCCAGAGTTGAATGCCTCACTTGTAAGAGGATATTGCAATTTGCCCTTCCCTCCAGTGGGGTGAAAAAAGCCCTTTTCTAATCCTTTAAAAATGACTACAACCCACTGCTGCTGAGTGCAATATACAACTGACTGTCTTGACAGATGTAACACAGGGCTAAACAGTGGCAAATGATTGGTTTATTGCCTATGACAAGCAAGGCAGAGTTTGTAATCTCACATTATCCTGGATTTAAGTACACTTGTACCATATTTACTGAGGCCAGAAGCACAGTCATTACTACAGCATAGATGTATATTTTATACTTAAGTTGCTGACAGATGAACACTCAGATGGACAGAGGCTTCTGCACCAGTAAAAGATTTAAGCCAAGAAAAATACGTTAAGTTATCACAAACAATTTTGTCCTTACAAATGGGAAAGTCAGCCATTTTATATCCTACCCCAGATTATATCCTACATACTATGAGCAGAAGCTTTGGGGTTGATTTTAAAGCATGTAATCTCAAGAACAGGAATGACTTCTGATTTTGCTATAAATATTTTGAATGGAATTCAGATCCTAACTACATTCTGTAAATGTTGTTTGCTTCTGTCAGCCTGGGGTCAGGAGGACACTCTCATGGTATATTTCTAATTTTTACATTTTTTTCTCATGCTTCAGTTGGCAGGAACCTGCACGGTTTCTACAGAATTAAACTGAGGCTCTTCTGAGTGATTTGTTGAGCCTGTAGTGCAAATATCCGTAATTTGCATGGACTACCTCTACTAAATTTCAGTTGCCAGCACAGTATTTATGCCAATGCACATCAATCTTGACTGCCATATACCCTTGGCTGTTACAGTTTATTCAGAGAAGAATAATGATTTTGTGTAAAAATGCATGGTGGTTTTGTAATATAAACAAAAATTCACTAGGAACCATTAAGTTCACCTACTGATTCCTACTTGTGACATAATCAAATTAGAACCAAGGTCTCAAAATGTAAAAGGCAAAGGCATTAATGATTTACAATTACAAGATCTGTAAATTTCTGCTCTTCAAACATGCAAGATTGATCAAAATGTCAACATTCCAGGATGATGCGCGAAGGATTTTTATCTTTCCCAGTCTATCCCTGTTACTATACTTATAAAATCATAGCCCCCTAACTTCATACATACTGGAAAATAGTCTATTACAAAAACCAGTTTTGAACTGCTTTACTAGAATTGTTCTGCCAGCGAATTTACAAAGAACTGAATTACATCTTCACACATCTAGCATCAACAGATTTTCAAACACAGTCAACTAGAAGCTTTTCATTTTCTAAAAGGTACATTCAAAATTATATGAGACCCATATTTGAGCTTAAAATTGACATATTTTCAAGGTTAAGTATGTTGTGCTGTGCATTTGTGCATTTCTCAGTAATATGTTTTCAAGAATAAATTTTAGAGTATATATTTTATATATTATTTTAGTAAACAGATACACATTTTCGGTAAACTAAAATAAAGTTACATTAGAAAAAAGAAGATAATTTTCTGATTGAAATAAGTGAGAGGAAATCACATAGGGTTGGATTTTTTTGTTGTTGTTTTTTTTTTTTTTGTAGTTAGATTATGGCAAAACAGAGAAAGCAAAATAGTAAAGGATGCTTAGCATATCAACCAGTAAGGAGAAGGAGAAAATTAATTCATTGGAAACAACATTTCTGAAGATCTTACATCACAGATAAATAGCCTGGGTAACAGCATTTTCAAAGATATAACATCATAGATATATAGGTCATCCATCAACGGAACAGCCCTAAAAGAGTGCTGCTCCGCCTGGTTCAGGTAAAAGAGGGCTTCACCAACTCAGCATATACTTATATAACCTCCCTTCTCTTCCGGTCACATGAGAGGATGGCTCAGTGTGCCCACGCTGACAAGTTCTGTCACAAAAGTACTCTCTCTCTCTCTCCCCACCCGCCTTTAAAGAGGAATCCACCTTCATCCAGCAAGCCAGACAACAGCTCTCCCCTCCCGGCCCCTTAATGTGAGGTGTAATCAGTATCATCGCTAAATATAAGATCACATAGCTCTGCCATTTCTTTCAAGCAGTACAGTATCTTATGGTTGACTATCAGATGCTGCAAAGATTTCTGAAAATGAAAATGGATGTCCATCCTCTATCCATTGACAGCATGAGATCATTCATCACTGTCACCTAAGTAGTTTCGATCCTTAGTTCAGCACCTGTACACTACAGTCAGAATGTGATTGCCCCAGCACGGGGCAAAATGAATGTATGGTTCTTTGCATTTTTTCACTTGAATAAACCAGGCAGAGCCAGCCAAAGCATGACCCACAGCTTTTAAAATGGACTGAAGAATAGGTCCACCAAAGCAACTTCCTACTCTTGACAAATTAACCTTCTTTAAATAGGTAAATAAAGATAAATTATGTATTATACATTATAACCACCCTCTATGTTCCTCCTGGGTGAGTCCACCTGATATCTAGCCTAAGTCATCATCACACACACATGGAATGTAGCCAGCAGCAAACAAAACAAAAAATTGTTGCAGCAGTATAATAATAGGTTTGTTTGCAAATCAGAAGACAACTCAGAAGAATTACAATATATGAAATCTACTATTGTGTAAGTCACAGATCCTCCTACTACTCATAGCATAGTTTGGGCTAGATCTTCTTTCTGTGTACAGACAGGAGAGCGGAGAGAAGAGTGCATACAAATTCTTTTTTGCAAGGTTAAAGAAAAGACTTTTCCCTAATTCTCAGGAAGGCATTAGGAGTTGGGAAGGGAGATGCCTCGTTACTCTTTCATAGTTGTTAAGTAACATATCATGTTCCATCCACTTTGTATTAAATGTAAGTTTTAAAAATGCTAAGTAGTTCCTCAGTCTTGATTTGCTTTTATGTGCTGCAATACTAATATCTAGACTCAGAGCTTCATAAGGGAATTCACTAACATGTTTAAGGGCTGATTTCCTAAGAAAAAGTGTGAACTTCTTGTCTATGAACATAAAGAAATTTAAAATACCCTGAAATGTTTTCAATGAATAGTTAAATTTCTAAAAGCACATGGAAATATACATGCACTATAATTATGTACTGTTATTACTATAGTGTATAAACTCAATATACAGTTTTTGCTCAGAGTGATGCTCTGAGAGAAATAATTGTCCTTAGTCCTGCCTGACGATCACAGAGTGAAAGATTTGACAAACTGCAGAAAAAGAACTGAAAAGGTGTCATACATAGAGGTTTTAAAACTTTAAATGTATATACTCATATTTTTCATCTTTTTGTAGTTTTTTTTTTAAAAAAAATTACAAAAAGGCACAATCTTTGGTTTTTTTCTCCTATGCAGATTAAAACAAATGAAAAAAAAGAGAGCTGATAACTTTGTTAGCTGGTAAATAGTTCATACACAGTAACAAAGATTGCTTACCTTGACAGACTGACTATAAGGTCCTATGTTAGCAGGTGCCCAGTGAGAAATGCTCTGTACATGCATGATCTGTTTTTGATAACAGTGTACATCACCGATCATAACGTCACACTTATGTGCAAGACAATCCATCCCAAAGAGTACTCCATCAAGCAATGGGGCTTCTACACATATTCTGAAAACACAAATCATGATATATGATTATATTATAGACTTATAGAAATAGAAGGCTGGAAGGGATCTTGAGAGATCATCAAGTCCAGCCTCCTGCATTGAAGCAGGACCAAGTAAATCTAGACCACCCTTACAGGTGTTTGTCCAATCTGTCATTCATATATATATATTATATAACGATTTAGCCTATTGGAAACAGGCCACTAAAAAAGAGCTATTAAGACTGCAGCATCTCAGAACCCATAGCTATTGAAGAAGAATTAAGTTCGCAGTCCACACATAAAGAGGCGATATTTAACTCTCAGCAGAAATTCAACAGAAAATGACTTGTAAATCTTGTTCTCAGGAAGTATCTTATAATTCAGTCTTGTAAAATTCTACTCAGGAAAAGTAACTTTTTCACCACAGGCAAATAAAATATTTCCTCTTTCTGCCCACCATCCCGCCATTATCATCGTCATAAGGATGGGTGAGTAGATTTTCTGCTTGGGCTGCTATATTTTCAAGACAATTTTGCAAATTTATTGTAGAGCTATACCCTTGGGTCCAAGGTCCTAGCACGTTACTAGCGAGAACTCCCATGGCCAGGTCTCTGTGCATAATGCAATTATGCAGCCATGCAAATGTGTGCATAATTTTTATTTTGACTAAAATGCAACATAAGTCTGCTTGTGCTACAAAAATAATCTTAAAAAGTGATTTTCCTTCATCCTTCCAGCTTGTAAGCTTTTTTCCTGTTCTTTTATAAGCTCCACATGAAGGGACAGTAGATTGTATGGCTAGCTATGCAACTGAGAGAGCAAAAGACATGCAGTAGCATGAGGAGAAGAGGATGAAGCAAGAGAAGGGACTGTATTTAAAATAAACTGAAGTGAAGATCTGCTCTTGTGCAGTAAGGAACAGAAACTGCCATGTTCTCCTCTTAGGTTATGCAGAAAGAGAACTCCATGGCTTTGTGGATTAGTAACCCTGGATGGCTACATGCATCTCCTGTGAAGTGGGCTACAGCCCATGAAAGCTTATGCTGAAATAAACTGGTTAGTTTCTAAGGTGCCACAAGTCTTCATCATCTTATTTATGCATCTCCTAGAAGCTTCTCCCCAGTCCCTTTAAGGCAGTGCTTTAGCCTCTTCTGGTACTGCCCATTCCCAACTTCCTCATTTCCAGAGTTCTTATGCTACCCAGGTCAGGACCTCAATACGTAACTTAAGTCTAAACTGTCACATCTTAGACAGTGTGTTGTCCATAGGTTTAAAATTTCACAGCAGCTAATCACCCCCTGTGAGGTGGTTGCAATGGATCTAACCATCCACTGGAACAGAAAATGTAACACATAAAGTCATACAAATAATTCTCCAACCATGCAGGGATGGTGTGTGCGTGAGCAGGGGGGCGGGAGGGGAGGGGAGGGCGCTGTGGATCTGTTAAAAGATACATTATTCCAAATACACCTATAATTCTTTACATTCTTGTCTCCAGTGCTGTTGCAGCTGTGCTGGTTCCAGGATAGCAGAGACACAATGGGGGTGAGGTAGCATCTTTTATTGGTCCCACTTCTATTGGTGAAAGAGATAAGATTCTGAGCTCGCATGGAGCTTATTTTCTGTGTGAGCTCGAAAGCTAGTCTTTCTCACCAACAGAAGTAGGTCCAATAAAAATATTACCTCACCCACACTGTCTCTCCATAATTCTTTAAGTAATTTTTGTTTTCATTCCTGGTGAGAGTTGTCACCCCCTTGTGGACCACAAACACAATTTATTTTCAGTAGATTTGGGTCCTGAATTAATTAAGGATTTTCTTCTCACTCTTGGGGCTAGATTGAACCATAAGGTTCAGCACTGAGTATGGGGAAATATATAGTTGTGATTTCCCTGAAGAAGCCCCGCTAACTGGGTTACAATTCTGAAGTGACTCAGTGACAATTCCTCCCCAATTCCCTCTTTTTCTTTGGAGGAATGTAAATTGTGATGCCCCATCACAGGATGCAATTTATTTGCCCCGTATATTGCTAGGCCATATCAGTGTTGTTTGTGTAGGACCAAAAATAAACTTTTACAAATTGAGAGAAAGTCTTTGATGAATCTGTATTCCAGGCAGGCCAGCAAAGACAGAGTTGCCTAAAAGAACATACCATACTACTGTATATTCTCCTAAAGGACTGTGAAATCAATCCCCTTTGATGTCTTCATATCTTAAGAGGAAAAATTAAGAACATACAACACCAAACACAGGACAACAAAGAATGAGTAGATAGAAAACCTTTATTTCCAAGTTTGACAGTTTCTGACTGCTTTTGAAACCAAGTACACGTCAAACTCATATCTTCATTGGGATAACTCTACTGCTGTCTCATATCATGCCAGATAAAACCGGTGCTGACCAATCATTTAGCAGGTCACCTTATCATTATATACCATTAGCAGCAATTCTAGCCAATCATTCAGATATATGGAGAACCTTGTAAAAATATACTCTTTTAGTTACTGTGGCTAAGGCAGAAATAATTTTTTTATGAAAGGCCAAGTGAAAAAATGTCACTTTGGTTACAGTAAGAGCACCAATAATGACATTTGAACAGAATTAACTTTATTTGCATTTGATGCGATACAAATAGTGCCAGTGGAATTGCATCTTGTCACAGCAATGTTGTCCACAGACTTACCTTGACACAGTATTTGAACTGGTATTTGTCACATGACAATGCTCTTATTCTGCCATTATCTCGTATGCTTATGCATTTTCCATAAGTTTGTTTATATAATTTCACTAACAGAAGATATAAATTTTTGACAAACCATTTTAAAAGGAAAAGATGGCATTTTTACTTTTAAATGGTAATGTGTTTCACATAAGCCAGTACCTCTCTTTAGGGCTATAACTTCTTATCCTTTTTGCTGCTTTCTCCCTCTTTTTGCTTACATTCATATATCTATGATAATCTTTTTAATTTTCATAACAGTGTCCTCTCACTGGTTGCTTGAAATATACCAGGTATAGACAAAAAATGAAAGCGTGAATAAAAAAGTCAAATCAAATGGTTATGATTGGTATGGGGCAAGGCAAGCTCAGTAGTATTCAGACTGGCAATAAAGCAATAATGATTAAACAACAGATTATATTTTATCTTTGCTATAGTGCTGCTATGTTGCATAATTCCTCCTATATATTGTATAAATCTTATTCACTCTGTAGCAAATGTGAGCTTGTAACTTAATTTGATTATTTTTGGACCTCTTCTCCACTGACTGTATATTGAAATAAAATATATGAAGATTTTGTAAATTATGGGGCATGACGTTAATAAGGATCCATGGATATTTATCTCAGGGAACCCTTCAAAGCAATGAGTCCAACACAGATCCAATTATTAGTAGGGCTATTACTAAGTAGTGGAAAATATATCTTATTAACTTGAATAAGTAATAAAGCCCTCACCGTTGCAAAATGGGAAAAAGCAAAGAACTTCTTCCTATAAAAGATTTTATGCAGACTAAAAAAAATCATTTTGTCACTTGTAGAGTCCTTTAACTTTATATATTTATATTTCCATTAATGACCTAGGAGAGAGGGCATGCATTAAGATAATGAATTCATAGAGAATACCAAATTAGGTATGAAAATGCAAGTATGCTTGCTCCAGGTATTTATAATCCCAAACACAGATGATTAATGGGAGGGAAAAAATTGGAAAGCAGTAATGATGAAAGAGATGCAGTGGTGATAGTGGCCAGAACAGTAGACAAGAGTTAGCAATGCAATTTGGGACAGCATACATGCAGGCATTACACAAAAGAGCACTGAGGAAACAGTTCCACTCCCTATTCTTCTGATATGACTGCACCTGGAATACTGCTTTCACTTCTGGGAAGTTAATTCCAAAATATACTGACAATCTGGAGAGTCCAGAAAAATGTAAAAGCTAACGAAGAAGTAGAAATGTTTATGGTTGTTCAGGCAGGCAAAATTAGGAGAAAAGGGATGTAATTTTTGAAAATGAAAATTTAGGCTGAATATTATAAAAGCCTTCTTCTCAATTAGAAATTTTAGGGATAGGAATAGGTCCTTAAATGATGTGATGGTATCCCCATCACTAGGCACATTTAACTCTGCATTAAAAGAAAGTATTTTGTAGGGAATATTGTTACACAGATCTTTCATGGTTCTGTTCACTCAAACCTGGAAATGGACTAGGATATTTTTTATGCAAAGAATATTTTGTGTCAAAAAGGTATTGCTCCACCATATCACATCTGGAAATTAAGTTGCTTTGTTATAACAATTTATTGCCATATATATGTATGACATATATATGTATTGCACTTTCATTAATTGAATGATTATAATCTCAACTCTTCCTCAATTTATGCAGATGTTAGATATTTTATAAACATGAACAAAAACTGAATTTTACCTTAACTGACCTGAAGTTAAAGTTTTCAAGTTTTAAGTATATCACATAAACTGTTGATAGCGTTCTGTACACTAAATGAAAAGCAGTTAGTGAACCTATCAGTACTTCAGTTGCTAAGCATTGTATGGTACAAGTGTCTTTCAAGCTTTCATTCTGGAAATCAAAGAATCATAGAAATGTGGGACTGGAAGAGACCTTCATAGGTCATCTAGTCCATTCCCTGGCACTGAGGCATGATTCAGTATTACCTAGACCATCTCTGGTAGATGATCGTTTAACTGATTCTTAAAAACCTTCAATGATGGAGATTCCACAACCTCCACACGTAACTTGTTTCAGTGCTAACTACCCTTATAAATTAGGAAGTTTTTCCTAGTGTCTAACTTAAATCACCCTTGCTGCAATTTAAGCCCATTGATTCTTCTTTTGTCCTAGGTGATCAAGGAGAACAGTTCGTCACCCTCCTCTTCATAACAATCTTTTATGTACTTGAAGACTGTTAACATGTCCCTTCTCAGCCGTCTCTTCTCCAGACTTAACAAACCAAATTTTTATAATCCTTCCTTGTGGATCACATTTTCTAGACTGTTAATTATTTTTAAAGCTCTTCTCTGGACTTTCTCCAGTTTGTCTTCATCTCTCCTGAAGTGCAGTACCCTGAACTCAATACGCTAGTTGAGGACTTATTACTGCTGAGTAAAGTGAGTGGAAAAATTACTTCTTGTGTGTTCCTCGCAACACTCCTGCTAATACAACCGAGACTGCTGTTTGCTTTTTTTGCAACAGTGTTACATTGTGGATTCCTAGTTAGTTTGTGATCCACTATGACCCCCCAGATCCTTTCTGCACTGCTCCTTCCTAAGCCATCATTTCCCATTTTGTATTTGTGAAACTAATTATTCCTTCCCAGTGAAATACTTCACATTTGTCCCTAAGGAATTTCATCCTATTTATTTCAGACCATTTATCCAGTTTGTCAAGATCATTTTGAATTCTAATCCAGTCCTCCAAAGCACTTGCAATTCCTCCCAGATTGGTATCATCTGCAAACTTAATAAGTATATTCTCTATGCCATTAACAAAATTACAGATGAAGATATTAAATAGAACCAACCTAGGACAGATTCCTGCAGGACCCCACTCAATATACCATTTCAGCTTAATTGTTCACCAGTGATAAATACTCACTGTGTATGATTCTCAACCATTTGTGCACCTACCTTATATTAGGTTCATCTAGGCTATATTTCCCTAGTTTGTTTATAAGAAGGTCATGTGACACAGTACCAAAAGCTTTGCTACAGTTAAGCTATATCATATTGACTGCTTCCCCACCCCCATCAAAAAACAATCCAAAACAGAAAGACAAGTTTTTTTACTTCATCTGTAAATGAAATTTGCTAGATTTGACACACAACTTAAAAAAATTGTAGTAATATTTTCAGTGACCTAAGCATTTGCTACATCAGTTCAGTTTCCAACATAAAACTGCCTCATAACCTGGAAGTCACGAGCAGTACAGAATTGGAACTGTGGTGATCTTGCAGGCTTAGACTATTAGAGTGGCTCATTCCAACAGACCTGGCAGGAAGTTTGGAGCTCTAGTCTGACAGACACTAGACATACACTAAAAGGGATAAGCTTGATCTCTGCCAACAAAAGAAGTCAGGCTCGCGACACTGGGAACATTGACAGGATCTCCCTGCCACACATATGCTTTTAATTACACAGTACATATGCTTATGCTATTGTAGCAATTGTTCCATGAAGGAAATAAAAATTTATATGATGAAAAAACAGCATGAAAAAGGTGGACAAAAGCCTACTCCTGCATATGTGAGACACAAAAAAATGTGTACAAAAGATTCATAAATATAGTAGTAGTAATACAGTATATTACAGTGAATCATAAATATACCATAGCAATAGTCTGATCCTACCTTGCCGGTGGACACAAATCAAACTCTGTCATATAAGCTGAATTTATAACAGCAAAATCTTTCATGTTCTTCATATAAAGATGGACCAAAATAATATCTTTCAATTCCAATCTCTTTGAATTCATATTAGCTGCCAGAAGAAAAATAATATAGCTGTTAAAGATATGACATTTTACAAGTGCATAGAAAGATAGAGGCATCTTATGTTTGTCCAAGAAAATCACATGATAATAACCTAACACTTACTTAACACGACTGAGTGCTTTAGTAATATATTATTTTTCCCCTTACAATAATCTTTGATGGTATAGCCTTATTTTTATTAAGTGCTTTTTTGTGTTAATTTAATCTGATAATATGGAGGTAAAACATAACTGAAAATTCTTCAAACCTGAACTTACACTTGCCTTAAGAAAATACATTGTATCTTAATAAATACATATATACAGCAATCTACATGCCAATGTGCTACTGTGCAAAAATAAAAATAATGGATAATAGAATAAACTACAATTCCCAGCAAGTTATCATGTACTTGCTGGAGATCAAGCAATGGCAAATTCAGTATAAGTAAAGGGGTGTAAACTGTTGGAGAGACTAAAGGAGCTGGGGGTGATATGCAGAGGGGTGAAGGAAGGACACACATATTTGGTGTCAGAGGACAGTTAAATTGGGTTCAGGATACAGGGATATGGATGAGAAAATGGACTCAGCCAGAGCTAATTGTATAGAGGAAGAAGAATAAAGTTAAGGGAGTTAACAGGAAGCAACCTGGAACACACTTTCCATCCTGAGCACCTTATCAAAATTTGTGGGACATTATATTACTTTGTGGTCCTCATATTCTGCATTTAAGTCTCAGGAGCTACAAAAGCTAAATTAAGTACAAAGCTTTCTCTGAAAAGTGTGAAAGAATACAGAACATATACAGTAATAGGGTCCCATGTGACACGAGTTAACTGCCACGCAAGCCTCCCTTCATGATAGTTTTGGCTATATTGTCCTTTAAAGATATAGATTGGACATAGATATTTTCCTTCTAATTAGCAAATAGGATGAGAGCATAAAGATAATCTGCTGAGTGAGGCTGAAGTGAAAGCAAATAGTTTTCATGTAAAGTGTCTCCAGTCTTTTAAATATATTCAGAGACAAGATTTTGAGCTTACACAGAGCTCTTCTTCAATCAGCTAGGAAATAAGTATACTTTTCAAACCTCCAGTCAGTGGAATATTTTAGCCAAGCATTATTTTTTTCTCAAGTTACAGTTTAATGTGTGTGATTTGAAACATATTTTCGGGGAGGAAATTCTGGGCTAAAGTGAAAAACTAATTTGCTTGATGAATAACTGTATGTGACCAAGTTGAAAGGAAAGGGAATTCATTTCTTGATGTTCATAATTCTTAACTTTGTTACAGAAAGGGTTCACTTTAAAAAAAAGACAGTAAAGGTGAAATCCTGCTCTGCCCTGCAAGAGGAATTATGCATGTGTGTTGCGGGGAGTGGGGAGATGGATTTTTTTTTAATATTGTAATTTTTGTCTCCTTCCAAAAACCTTAATATAAGAAAAGTTTGAATAAAAAATATAGCTTGAAAAAGTAAATAAATGGAAAAAGTACAGCACCAGATTCCTTCTTCGTGTCTTGATATTATGGGCTAGGACTATCGTATATTTCATGAAGTCCAGTAGCAAATTTCCATTTCTAAATCCTTCTGGCAAAACTCATCTTCTTTAGAGGTGATTAAATCAATTAACCTTGCAAGGAGTAAGTTAAAAGGACCTGTGTATGCTCCATTCTCCCAGCATGATGGAGAACAGGCTGAAGTCCTAAGTACATTGCTAGTAAGAGTTCAGGAAAAGGCTCATGCATACCTGCAGATGATCAGTACAGCGCTCAGAAAAATTTGGCAAAGAAACATATTGTGGTTTCTTCAGATGGCAGGATCATAATTCATTCAGCTTTCCCCACACTCCACACGAAAAGGCAAAAACCCCACAGGAAATGTGAGCATTGACATTTACTACCAAGGATCAAAAATCTACCATCTTGCCAGAAATGGAAAACAATACAGCTAATACAGTAAATACAAGTAATATGCTGAAAGTAATAGGCTACTCAACTAGCCAGTGACACAGTAAGTAGGTTTTTTAAAAAGCTTCTGATGGATGGCAAGGCAAACACATATAATGTTTGGATTGGCAGATATCCAAACAAATAAAATGAGAACCAAGGAAAATGTTATAGAGCCCCTTTGCTTCAATTTACAAATTATGCCCATAAGATTTACGCTAAACACTAGTGCCTTTAACTACAAGTTTGATTACACTCTCTTTGCTGATTCCCAGGCTGTTAAAAACTAGCTTAAAGGCCATCTAGAAAGCATGATTTCCTTGCTTTCTAAAAATGCTAAAGCTTCTTTATCATTCTGTATTCAGTCGTGAACTCAGCTGCACAAGTCAAATGCAAAGATTTTATGGGCCAATATATCACAAGAATTTGTGAACAAGAATACAAGCCTACCCAAACAGTCAGTAAGAATGATTTTCATTTTTATGAATGAAAAAGAAATCTGCATAAACATTCTTTATTTAAAGTTTAAAATGCAAAAAGACAGCAAAACAAAATGGGAACATTTTGTTTTATATGTCAATATGTTGTAAGAGTGTGACAGCAAGGAATCTGGCTTCCATGATTCCCAAGACAGCAATTTTTCCTTTGCATTAAGTACATAAATGAGATTTACTGCTACTGACCTAATCCTAGATGCCAAAATGTACAATAGCAACAGCTTTCTGGGAAACTTAATTTAAAATTATTGTTGTAACAAAAGCATTTTACCAAGGAGCTGGCATCTACACCATACATGCACAGACAGACTATGTATACATTATGTCTAGAAAGGTACACATATATACTTATATATATTCCATTACATAAAAGGATAGAGTTGTCTTCCACAAAATTGTTAAGAATATTTTGGAAATAATTCTGATATACTGCTTTTATCGCCTATCCTTGCTTTCTAAGGTCTTCAAAATCTGTGTACATTACAAAGTATTCAATATTAAAGTTAGCAGTCTTCACAGCATGATGCAAGCCTGAAGCAAGCCTCAGATGGTAAGTTTATAATCACGGAATTTAAAGTTGTCAAAACATAAAAATATATCAGCTCTTTACTTTGCACTGTATTTAAAAAACAATTATTTTAGCGACAAGTAATGGTTCAGCTTAATAAAGCACCTTGGAGGGAAGAGAACACCTCCTGAGCTGCATCCTGAATACTCCTTCCTTCTAGTGGAAGGAAGTGGGCAGTGATGCCTGAAATCCACTGGTAACCACTTAGGGATTTTCCAGAACATTCTAATGGATTACCTAAAGGAATGAAAGAAAATCAATCTGATTACAGAGACAAAGGACATTAGATTAAGGTTTATCAAAGAACATCTTTTAAACCTAATTGTCTATGCTCAGGAAGAAAAAAAATTTTAGAGCAAAATTACAGATTATTAGATCATCTTCAAAAATGATTTATAGACGGTAACTATCAAAAGTAAATGTGCAGTCATCAGCATCTCCAAATGGAACCTGACAAAATCATCTCCCACAGATTTTCTCCAGAACATACTCTTTTCTTAAAATTGCATTATCTAAAGTATTATTTGTCTGTCTTGCAATTTCACTAGCTATACTGCCTAATACAAGAGTTAGGTGCCTAACCTGCTAAGGCTCTTTTGAAATTCCAATTAGCTCCCGTGCTACATTTTTTGATGCCTAAATATCTTTGAAAATGTTGGCTGCTAGGCACTCAGGAATAAAACTGTCAATTTGAAAATGGGACTTGGGCCCTTTTGAAAATTTTACTCTAAGAATACTTCTTGAATTAACAATTACAGGAAATAGGGGGAGGCTATTTTCTGCATCTTACTTGAACGCAATGTTCTCCCATGCAGTGTTGCAATGGTTGTATATTCCCATTAATGCAAGGTGGAGTTATTATTTGTTTCTAAAATGTACACAATGCCTTATAACATGGAGGAAGATGAAGGGTGAAATTCTGGCTCTATTGAAGTCATCAGGTGTTTTACCATTGATGTTAATGGGGCTAGGATTTCACCCAGAGTCTCTTGTGTCAGAGCTGTAATCTAAGGGCATGAATCTGCAATCTCCGGCATGTATAGTTTAAGTTATATCTATATCCATGGACCATATCTGCAGATCAGATGCAGATACAAATTTTGCATCCACACAGGTTCTGTGTATAGTACCACTACCTTTATGAAAGTGAATGCAACTCCTTGCAGACGTAACTATTTGCAGCAATTGGCTCTAATTGAGATAAATAAGATTCAGAACATTACAGTTCAAATGCTAGGAGGCATGGACATGTCATCAAGGAGGATTTCAACACTGGTAGGTTGCACTGCCCATTAACACTAATGAGAATTACATGTATGAATTCACCCATGTATAAATCTGAGTCAATCACCTCCAGACAGAACAGCCTGAAGTCACTTCTGAGCACAAAAAGTTGCATGGTCAGCAAATGAAATTGTGAAGGTAGTCTGATTGAAAATAAAATTGTAACAGTACCCACTTTCACATTCCAACCACAAAAGAACATACATAAGGGACTATTTTGTACACTTAACATTGAGGCAGAACAGACTGTGATTTTATATTTTTAAAAGATGCAGAGACTGAGAGAAGTGTATGTGATTTTTTTTAAAGACACCATAACCTTTTCTCTAATCCAATTAATTAAAGGTTAAATTATAAAACAGATTAAATTACATGGAAGGAGGCGGTGCTCTGAAAACTTGGTATTTTCTCTTATATAAAGTTGACAGGGCTATCCTTTCAAGAAGAAGCATCAGTCTTCGAATTAATCTCAAATGCAAAAGAATAAATACTGTATGTGATCACTCAAATGATGATCTTGTACAGACACAAAAAGTTTCTCCTTATATGCATTATCCCAGGTGCATTTTCTCTTCAGACTGTCTGGACAGCAAAATGATTACAAACATTCACCTAACAGAATTTTTTTATAATGCTTTATATTATGTTCCTAAAGAGAATACGAAATAAATATAAACCCCTCTCCTAATGACAGAAGTATGCAGGTATTCAAAACTTACTGTATTGCTGAGAATTATGGTCCAATGATTTCCAGAGGATAGGAGGGGTTTTCCGTCGTCCATCTTCCTCAGATACAGGTGGCATGCTATCCTCATTACAGCTTACCTTGCAAGAACAGCTACAGATTATAAATTTGTCTGAAGATTCCACCTGAATTAAACAAATATTCTGACATAAGCAAGCAAATATTGTGCTAGGCTGTCGTAAACTGTCATGTTGAAAACCTAAAAAACCCAAACCCTTAAGATTTTTATAACAAGGAATATTAGCACTAAAAGGAAATTTAATCTTAGGACAAATATGGAGGAAAGGCAACAGGATTCATCATTATCTGACTGCAAAATAGCACAATACAATATGATATTGCTGATGTGAAGTATGGAATCATAAGGCAGATTCAGCAATGTAAAACAACAGATGTAAGGACTGACTATATTCAAGCTAACAAAGACAAGACAATACTGTAATAAATAAAAGCTATGTCACCATTATCCAGTACAGATATACTTTACCAGAAATGAGGGATTCAGATATTCCAAAGCCACAAGGAACTACAGTAACCATCTAATCTGACCTCCTGTTTAGGCCACTGAACTTCCCCAAAATAGTTCCTAAAGCATATCTTTTATAAAATTTAAATGTAAAAATTGCTGATGATGGAGAATCTACCACAGCCCTTGTTAAATTGTCCTAATGGTTAATCACTCTCACAGTTTAAAACGTACACCTTATTTCCAGACTGAATTTGACTAGCTTCAATTTCCAGCCATTGGATTGTGTTATACCCTTCTCTGCCAGATTGAAGAAACCCTCCTTTAATTCTTTATTAATTGGGTCCTGTATTTGCCGCTCCACCATCTCACCCAGGATCGGTGTCAGGATGACAGGCCTACAATTACCCAGGTCATCCTGTTTTACTCTTTTAACATATTTGTACAACATTAGCTTTCTTCCAGTTTTCTGGGACTTCCCCCGAGCTCCATAGACTTATTGCAAATCAACATTAATGGTCCAGCAAGCTTCTTAGCCATCTCTTTTAAAATTCTTGAATGGAATTTACCTGGATCTGCTGATTTAAAAATGTCTAACTTTAGTAGCTGCTGTTCAACATCCTCCTGAGATACTACTGATAGGGAAAGGGTAGCGGTACTATTCAAAGACAGGAGAGAAAATAGAAAGATAGAACAGTTATCTCTAATATTAAAATATTTGACACTGAGGTCTAGGAAAGTTAAAAAACATATTTAGCATTACTGTTCTAGTGATTGACTGGTTGACTTCAAAAAATGTATCCTAAAAATACTCATTGGACTGATCTAGTGAATCCACAAGCATCATCAACACCTATTAAAATTCACAGCATGGATTAGACCCAAGGAGAACAGCATCTTCCAGAATGTATAAACTAAGGGTTTGTCTACACTGCGATTAAAAACCCATGGCTGGCCTGTGCCAGCTGACTTAGGCTCGCAGGGCTCAGACTAAAGGGTTCCAGCCTGAGCCCAACTGTCTGCACCACAATTAAACAGCCCCTTAGCCTGAGCCACACGAACCTAAGTCAACGGGCATAGGCCAGCCACGGGTTTTTAGTCGCAGTGTAGACATTCCCTAAGGGTAAATTCTTTTCTTGTGTTGTTCAGGACACTAAGAAGGAAAAATATGCAAAGTGCCTTTTCCTGTACCTTGACATAACTAGCACTCTCTTGAACATTGAGAAGGACACCCTAACTAATGGATCTGCAAGTACTCCTTCAACTCAAGGAAGCATAATTAGTTGGCTTAGGGTCATGACCAGGCACCAATGCACCTTCATGCACTCTATGTTCAACAGCAGATATTGGATGTGAAGAAAGAGTGTGCGTGGTTCTCATTTTCTCAGCAATAAAAGAACCATTGTATGCTGTGTTTTTACCAAATCCTCCTGAGGCACCCCGTTCTGTAAGGCATGGTGAGTCCTAGAGACTTGACTTTGCTAATACTGCTGCTCTCCATCTAAACACATCAATACTGAGCTAGGGTAGAATGTTGCCCATAGTCTTTGACTGAATATTCCTATAAGCATTACCTTCATATGCTATTAATTCATTTGTTGCTCAATGGCCCATAATTTTAAATGATTTTTTCCTACAGTGTGCAACTTATGCAACTATGTACATTATTGCATTTTTATTACACACTAAATCTACAAAATGAGGAAAAAGCAGAATAAAGCAAGATAAAAAAGGAATCCAAAAAAACAATATGAACAATTCTGCAGTCTTCTAGCATAGATGTGGAACCTGGTGGAAATATCCTGAATGCATGCAGACAAATTACACACTATATGTTGAAATACATACATCAAACTACACATAATCAAATGTATGTTGTACAGCAAAGCACTCAAAACTTGTAAATGCCAGAATTAAGGTTACTGGTCTAACCTTAAATTGGCTCCTCTGTGTGTCTCACCTTTGAACATCTGGCCCCTTCAAGGTGTCTCAAGCTAGGCACCCAAAAACAGACACATCAAAAATTAGTAGTGACTTTTGAATATTTAGGACATCATAATTGGACAAATAATCTCCTTCTTATATTTCTCCTCTCTCCTATAAAAGCTCCTCCAAACATCTATGATATAGTTCATTCCAGTATTAAAGTGCTCTCTTTAAGTTATGGGGCTGATCCCTAGCAAACTCCTCCCTCTCTCTCCCCCTCGACACAGTGGCTGGGTCAAAAGTCTGTACTGAGAACTCCACATTTACATAAATGTCTGGCTTCATTGGGGAGTAAAAAGATCCAGCTAAGTGAAAGCAGTATGTCTGGAAATTCTCAGGAAAGGTTAAATTACAAAACGGTGATTATATAGGAGAGGAACCTTAGCCCTTGCTGCCTCTAAAAAGGCTCAAGGGAAATTTAGTAAGAATTGCAAACACTAAAGCTATGCTCTAAGAGGAGCTGATGCTCTTTGATTGAACCTCATTTTATTCATTCCTCCTAGGAAGGTGTAAAAGTTGGAGCAATAGTCTAATTTATAGCCAACTATCCATTAAAACAAGTCAACTGAACGTAACATAATTGTGGAAAGATGAAAGCTGCAACTAAGTACAAACAACATATGCACTCCAAACATTACAACATACTAGCACCCAACAGCATCCATATAATTTCCCATTAACTGAACAAATTCTACTATTTTGTGGGTAGTTCTATGTTGCTGTTGCCTACAGGCTGTATGAGACCCACAACCTCTCAAGTATGTCTAGAAAATAAAGGGATACGATTCTCAACAGTCAAACTAGATTGCCCTTCCACGAGCAACCACAAGAGCTGCCTCCTTTCATATATGTCTGTAAACTGTACAATGTAACCAAGCAGAAAAATATATTACTTTTCCTGCTAGCACATGTAAATAGTTTTGCATTAATTTACAGTTGCTTTCTCTGGTTATCTTTAAGATGGTATGTATCATGAAACAGGCATTTAGCAATGGAACCACACTGAATGCAGGTTAAAACAATGTTGCCATGAAATTAGCCAGTGCTGAACAGTACCTGGATGGCCTGGTTGTGCCCCTGCCTCTTACCCGCTATATGCATGTGAACAACCAATCATAATGCCAGTGCTAATATCGTGGTGTTGCTCTTGGTTTTGCCCCAAAAACAACTTTTGTCACAATACTTTTTCTTCCTTCTCCTCCAAAATGTTGAATTTCTGCTCAAAAAGAACACGATCCTCTACCAATCAGAGATTTCATGATCCATCATGACTATCAATATATAATTGAACGGAATGAATTTCCCCCTTCCAATGATATAATCTCTTTGTTTCAAGGATTTGTAGATAATAAAATAGCTTATTTACAGTCACTATGTTATAAGCAGAAAGCTTGTTTAGGTGATTATGAGAGTTTTCTTCTGCTTCCAAATCCTGTATAGTTCAATTTGTGGTACAAAGGCATTTTACAAGTGAAGGGATATAAAAACAGTATCATTTGTATTTTTAATAACTCTCTATAGCAGTGGTGGGGAACCTGCGGTCCGCCACTTCCCACAGCTGCCATTGGCTAGGAACAGCAAACCAAGGCCACTGGGAGCTACGGGGGCCATGCTTGCAGACAGTCAATGTCAGCAAAATGTCTTGCGGCCTGCAATCAGATTACCCTGATGGGCCACATGTGGCTGGTGGGCTGCAGGTTCCCCCCAACCATTGTTCTATAGCATACACTTTTAAGTAAATCTCTAAACACTCTTTCTGTAAAATAAGCATCATACACATAATTTATGATGGCATGATGTGTGGCATTTGCTCAGGATCACCTGCATAATTCTCTTGTGACTTTGGTATTTATGAATAATACAAGCATCCCAAACTTAAGTAAAAGAAAACTTTGCTAACTCCCACCATTATCTTATTTCTCTTCTAAATATATTAAAATTGATAAAGTTATATGTGTGTGTGTGTGTGTGTGTGCATGCACGTGTATATATTATAGTCCTATCAACATCCATTTGCGGATATGGATATACTGAATATAATTACATACACTTACGCAAACACCTGTTCATCAACATTCCTTTTGGAAATTACTGTCAAGCTGCAGGAATTGTCTGATGTCACTGTAAATACACAAAGGACTGCACAAACAGTCATGCAGTCCTGTTGATTTCAAGGTTTAGGATAAATGGCAATGCTTTTTCAAGGCAGAATCCTGGATTACTCCAACAATGCAGGTAATCAATCAGTATCAGCTCCAGCACAGGTACAAGCTTCAGAAGAAGCATTAGGTGTGGGACCTGGCACTAGCTTAGGCAATGGGCTCAATGCCAGCATAGGCAGAGCTGCCAGATCCTGTTTAGTTGGTGTTTTCAGAGCTAGTACAAACACTGATCTGCCATTACTGCCTACAAAGAAACTAATCTGCCTAGGAGGTTGAAACTTGAAACAGAGGATGAAGAGACTGCCATAAAGGGACTGATGCTCTACAAATGATCATCTGTTTTTGTCCATTTAAAAGTAAAAAATAGTATAGGATCTTTGTTACCACAAAACAACACTCATGCCCTTTCACTTAAGCAATCTTTTTTCTACTGATGACTGAATCTCTCCCTTTTCCCCACCCACTATGGTATGATATCAGTCTAATTTTGGCTCTGAGCCTGTAAACACTTATGCATTTGCTTCACTGTACTCACGTGAGTCGCTGTACTGAACAGGACATGAGTAAAGTTATATTAATGGATTCAGTGATTATAAGGCCAGAAGAGACCAACATGAACATCTAGTCTGATCTTTCTGAATTAAATTCCTGTTTGAACTACAATATAACTTTTAGCAAAACCATCCAAACTTGATTTTAAAATTCCCAGTGATGGAGGATCCGCAGAAACCCTTGATAAGGTATTCCAATGGCTGAGCACGCGCATAAGTGTTCCAAAGTCAAGCATATGCATACGCCTTTCTAGGTAGAGGCCTTTAAATTTGTAAGCAGGTACCTCATCTTATGTGTCTAAGGCTCCACGCACACATCAGTAGCATTATATGAAACATCAGTAACTGTCAGACTCTTAGTGTTTGTCTTGTTAAGAAACTTAAATGCTCCAGCACAGAAGCAGGCCCGGAAGCTTGTTACCATCCAAATCTAAAAATAACTGTTCTCTCACTCACTATCAATCAGAACAGAACAGGGCAAAGAGCTCATAAAACAGAAGGAAAGATTATGATAATCTCTTTGTTCTGTGCTTTCTAATTTATCATATTGCTTGTTAAAACAAACATCTTGAGGGGAACCACATGCAGCTTTTTTCAGTTTTTCAAGCACTGTGTAGGGACAAAAGAGAAATTATTCTGAAAGATCAGGTTTTTTGTTTTGTTTAATGAAGAGATCTTTATAAATATAAAAGGACGGAAAAAGAACTGTTCTTTTTATTGGCGAAATAGAGCAATTTGGGGATGGAATAAAGTAGAGAGGATATTGTGCACTGGCAGGCCAGATGCCAGCTCTTACCCAGGCTGCCGGCACTAGCTAAGAAATGACAACCTCCTAGCTGGAGACCAGACAGGTTACCTGTATATTAGTTTTGCTCAGAACAGGCATTAGTCTTATAAGAATATATTTAGTGTTCAGATTCTAAGAAATGCTTGTAAATTACTGAATGCTTTAATCTTACTTCTAACGTTTGTATTCCATGCTGTAAGAAAATAGGTAAGTTTTGCTTTATAACTTTGAAAATGTTTGCTCTAAATTTATTAACTCAGGCTTGGGAATCATCCCTCCCCCTCACCTCGATTCATTCAGAAGGACTATCAAAATCACATGGTCCATCAAAGATTATGGCAATATAAAGAATTGGTTAATGGCCTTATTGCACCTGGGAAACGCTACCTGCCTATCCTGTGGGCTTGGAAGATGAATGAAGGAAACAAAACAAAAACACAGGAAAATTTTCTATCTTTTTGGCTGTTGAACTCTGAAGGGCCAGAGACTCTGAACTGAAGCCAGATATCCGCAGGGGCTGCCTCCTGGGTCCACCCTGAAAGACACTTTGTATTTACAGATCACTAAAATTCTGTCACTCTTCAGATTTAGAGTGTAACTCATGTGTGTGTATATGTCTGCTTTCTTTAATCTGCAAATAATTCTTATTTCTTTTTCCTATTTAATAAACCTTGAGATAATTTATTACTAAATTGACTACATATTTTGTCCTCAGTGTAATATCTAGGGTACCAACTGATCTGGGTGTAACTGATTGGTCTCTTGAGGCAGGAAGAAACCTGAATGTGGTATGATTTTTGGTATAAGTGACCATTTATTACTAAATCCAGTTTGTCCGGGTGGCAAGATAGACTGGAGAATCTAAGGGGACTGTCTGTGACTCCTGTTATAGAGATCCAGGAGTTCACATTTGTTACTGGCTTGGTAAAAACTAATTATAGAACACACCACCAGTTTAGCATGTCTACTCTGTTTTTGACAGTCAGCCCTGGCGTATACACTCATGGTCGTGAGCCACTCCAGATAGCATTACAGAAGGGATGCTTGATATGCTCACCAAGCTCTCTGAAGAGAACTTCCACTTTGGTTGTAAGAAAGGATTTTAAAGCATACCTAGAGCCAGAGTTAGTTATGCTTTAGGATGTGGAGAGAGAACCTAGATGTGCTGAGGGAAAGGACAGGGGATTCAAACGTGGCAAATTCTCCAGATGGAAGGTCAAATGGGCAATAAGACACAACACAAGACACAACACGCCATGGACATAGATTAGATTGTTCCTGTTTTCCCTTCTCCAGCATATGCCACTGATAGTCTGAATCCAAGATGAAGAAGTCTTATGTATTAGGTGATGTTTTTAAAGCACAGTGCACAAATAAATGCAAAGCTCTTTTTTTCAGCATTCTCAAAGTAGTATTGAAAATGAGAAGCATGATCAAATGGAGATTAGCAGAAAATATCATGCTCTAAGAAGCTGAACAGAAATGGTTTATTTTAGATGTAGTTAAATAAATCTACCATGCAGGATTGTTCTTCTTTAGTACATAAGGCACAGCAACATTTCCTAGACACATTTTCTAGCATTTACAAATATTTTAAAGTTATCCTCAAATTGACTCGCTAGAAAGATTTGCTAGCCTTTTTCAGAGTCATAAGAGCATTAGAAATCGTTTGCATTGCTACAGCACCTTTCTGTTGAGGAATTTCAAAGAATGTCACCAACAATTAAGTGAGCTTTATCTCATGACATTGGTTCAGTATGTAATTTACAGAGGTGGACTGACTTATCATGCCACCTTACAAGCAAAAAACACTGAAGACATACCTACCGCTTTTTATCACAGGCCCACCTTTCTTCTTTTTACTGCCTGCTACAGGAAGAAAACCATAGTAGTCTTCCTTCCAGTTCTGGGATATACCCACCTTAAGGGATAGCAGATAGTGCTGTGAGTTGTGCTACTGTGTGCAGAGGAATGGTCCTGCTCAACTGATGCAGGCACACTACTGGGACTGAGAGAACAAAACATTCATTTTACAATAATTTGTCTAGGATCAGCACAAGCTATGACTTTAGACTTAAAACCTATTTTATTCAATTATTTCATTCATATTTGTGTAGACAAAGAAAAGTTGTGGCATTAAGTCAGTCTAACTTACACATTCAACTTGAGCTACAACATCCTAATGGAGGTAAGAAGACTTATCATCCTTTATTTTCCCTCAAAGTCCAACATTTTCTCCACTTAACTTTACTGGGCAACTTTTCCTGCGTTTGAAAATGAAAACAAGAACTGCTTATGAAATCAGAAGCCAATAAAATTAGAAGAAAAATGAAGGTGGTGGGGGATGTTAGAAGGAGGATGCGATTTAAAGTTTCATATTATGTGACTCACCAGGATTAGAGAAAACTATTGTCTATAAAAATGCTATGCTTTTCATCTTTCCAGTGGTATGTGGCATTGGTTTTTATCCCTTGTTATTCATGAGGCTCTATAACATAACAAGGTAACTGCCCTTTCTCCAGATATTTTAGCATGCTTTCAGCATGCCAAAGCACTCTAGGCTGGTTTACTCTAGATTATACCCTTTTTACTGATGATTACGCTCGGAAACAGAGATTGAGCAATTTTCCCAAGGTCACAAGAGTGTCAGATACACGGACAGAACCAGTCCCTCTTCAGTCAAACTCACTAGGTTTCCACAGTCTTTTTCTTTCTCTGGATAAGTGAATTTGGGTGCCCCTTGGACAGTCCTAGAAACTGAAATCCTCTGTTTCCTCAGAACTTGCACAGCACAGGCAACAACTTTACAAGATTCCCCACACTGTTCCATATGCCTTAGCCCTAGTCTGGAGTGCCCACTGCTGGAAGTGAAAGCACACTTCAGTTTATATTTAACCCTTAGCCCCTTTATAAACAAGGATGCCAATTGGTGTCATTGTCATGTTATTTTCTGTAATATGGACATATGTCCACTAAGAACTTGACAAAGACCATCAGTGTATTTCACATACCAATCACCAGTTATCAAACAATAACCATTTTAGCTCACTACCACCTGAGTCAGATTCAAACCAGTGATCTTCTGTAGGAGCAGATTCTGTATCTTGCCATATAGTTTGATTTCAGGGCAAACTATAAGGCAAAATATAATGGGTGAAATCTTGGTCCCACCAAAGTCAATGACAAAACTCCAGTTCAACTTCAATAGGTTCAAGATTTCACTCATATGCATGTGATGGGATCCTTGTTGTGGGGAGGGGTATGTGTGAATCGATAGCAAGTACAGCAAACCATCAACAAGTGAAAAGCTTTTTCACAGTTTAGCTGTACAAAGCCAAGCTCTTATAGGAGAGGTAAAATATTGATGAAGCTAGATTTCTATGTGTTGTACAACACAATGGTGACCTTGTTTTTTCTGATGAAGTAAATGAGGTCCCCATGGACTATCAAAATGAATGTGCTATTAATAACAATATTATTTTAGTTGTTTATAATAACCAAGGAGAAAAGCTTATTTGATCTGTTGCTACCCAACATTTTTATAAAGTTTAATAAAAATATTAAGAAAATTATCTCTTTAGCCTTTTCTGTATCATTGGTAATGAAAGAAAAGAGGGTGGGGAAAAAGCTTTCCAATTATTATGCAAAAATACATCTTGAAGTTGCACAGTAATATATTAAATGAGAACAACGAATAAAATGTTAATCTCCCTCAGGCACAACAGCTCATTGTGCTGCCAGAAACAACCTAAAACAAATTTCCACCCAGTCTTTGTAGTTAAACATGAAGAAATTTATCTGAATAAAATGCACTACAGAATGGCAAAGAGAGCACAGACTTCTTTTATCGTACTAAGACACACTACCCAAAATTGTGGAAATGATTATAAAATAGTCAGTCCAAAGAATGTAAAATTAATGCCTGTGAAACACATCTAAGAGAAGGGACTTTTTAAACATAGAAATAGAGATATTATTTTAGCGGTGAGATATGCATAACAAAACTGATATTGTGATTTATATTAGAGTCACATATCACAGTGCCTTTTCATGTTTAGAAATATTATGCAGTCTATTAATGGATTCTCCAAAATGATTATATAAATGACTACTTTAATATGTTTTTCATAAATTGCAAATATTTTTCTCATGCTTTTAATAACCTCTTGAAATTAAAATCAATTTCTCTACTGAAGTACATTTTCCCCATCGTGTATACACAGTGATTTGTTGTGGTAAGGAAGCTCTCAAGGGCTGAATTACTGACTGATTAAAAAAACATGCATGGGTTTTGTAAACACATAATGGAGGAGAAAAGGTACCATACTACAAGAGTTATCAATGGTTATCAATCTTGACAGTGTCACTAAAACATTACGTGGTTAAACTATGCTAACTATGTAAACTATGTTACACTCTTCAAAGATTGACTGCCTCTCCATATTAACAACTTCTTGAAAACCTAGCTTATTATACCATGACATAAATTAATCTAGAGCCAAAAGATTCTAATGCCTTTTCCCACGACACCATCATTAGAAAATAAACTATTTTCCTTTTTAACTCTAGAAGATGTTAGTGTATACCAAATCCAGACTATGCTTCTATAACCTTACTTCTTTAAGAATGTGACAGCTTTGTCTACAGTGAATTTGAAATATGATTTGCTATAAAACTGCTTGAAACTGTAAGGCTTTAACAAAATCTGAAACATCTACATAAGAAGGGGAAAAGAGCTTCTGAATAGATAAAAGTAAAATCTTGATTCTTATATAAAATGTAATGCATTTTAATACGACTTTTTGCCTGATTTATGTAAAGCTTTGTGTTTTTCATTTTCCCTAACCTGTCACACAGTAGTGATATATGGTACATTTTAGCATCAAGTTTGCCATGAGCAATAAAGTCAATGCCCCCAAAGAAATATTAATATATTTCCACTACTCTCCCTCGGCAGAGTTTTCTATTATTCAGCTTATTTGGTTCCACTTCACATAGCTAGATGACATCATTTTCACAAAGTGTCTCATACAAATATTTTAAGATTTTACATTTAAAAAATCCCAAACAAGAAATGGATGGGATGAAGCAAGGAATACCTGCCACAGTTAGAAAGTTAGGAATGAGGTCATTTGGGAAGAAAATAGGAAAACATTTTATCTCTTTGGAGACACAGAATGCAAAAATGGAAATAGTAATTCTTATTGATAAAAATATACAAACTGTCTCTCCTACATAAAGACTATTGATACTCTATGTATACTTGAAGTTTCAAAAGTCACCAGATGCAAAAGAAAAAAAAAAACGCCCACTGATACAGTCAGTAATGATCCCTGTATATGAAGTGGCTTGACTGATTTTCAGACTGTAAAAATGAACAGAAAAGAAAAATAAACTAAAATCATCTGCAATACCAGAACCCCCTTTCCTCATCCCTAAGGAATACTAGGAAGGTTTCAAGCAAAGCATGAAGATCAACAGGCATATTTCCTCACCAAAATTAGTCTTCAAGATAGATCTTAAAAGAAGAAAAGCCATCAAGGAAATCTTATAAATCTATTATCCATATAACTTACCTTCATTTTAACTTTATTTAGTAAGTGTGCCTAAGTTCAATGTTGCAAAATAAAGTTGGTAACAAAAAGTCCTACAGGAACTCCTCACTTAAAGTTGTCCCGGTTAACGTTGTTTCATTGCTGATCAATTAGGGAACATGCTCGTTTAAAGTTGTGCAATGCTCCCTTCTAACGTCGTTTGGCGGCCGCTTGCTTTGTTCACTGCTTGCAGGAAGAGCAGCCCGCTGCAGCTAGATGGTGGGTGGTTGGAACTAGGGTGGAATGGCAGCCTCCCTATCGACTTCCCTCATCACCTCTCCGCGCCCGAGTTCCCTGTGAAGGAGCCGCTCAGCAGGTTATCAGTTGCCGGGAGTCTAGCTGTCCCTCCTCCCACTGCCATGTGCGACTCCTGTCCTCTGCCTTGAAGCTGCTCTCTGAGACTCCTGCTTTCTGTGGGGGGGGGGGGGGAGAATAGTGTTCCCCTCCCCGCTGCTCCTGCACCCCACTTACCCCATCTTCCATAGAGCAGGGGGGACATACGAGCGAGGAAGCTGGCTGGCAGCATCTGGTCTCTGCAAGCTGATCTAATTAACAAGGCAGTGTACTTAAGAGTCGGCATACTTAAAGGGGAATCTCTCTCTCTCTCTCACACACACACACACACACGGTGTATGTCTCTCTCTCTGTGTGAGAGTTAACCCTTGAGGGCTTAGCCAATTGCTAGTTCATTTAGCAGTAAGGCATACCCTGGGAAATATCCCACCCTCTGACTCTTCCATATCAACCATGCTTCACAATCATCATCACTGTGTACCAATATTAAATTGTTTAAAACTTATAGTGTGTGTGTGTGCACATGAGAGAGAGAGAGAGAGAGAGAGAGAGAGAGAGAGAGAGAGTGTGTGTGTATTATATGGTCCTTTGGTGAAAAAAAAATTCTCTGGAACCTAACCCCCTCATTTACATTAATTCTTATGGAAAACTGGATTCGCTTAACATCATTTCGCTTAAAGTTGCATTTTTCAAGAACATAACTACAATGTTAAGTGAGGAGTTCCTGTACTTTGTATTATTGGCAGCCCTTTACAAAATCCTCAACATGTCATTAATTGGGGAAACGTGTCAATATGTTCTTTTATATTATTCAGAAACATTCCACAACCAAAATTCAAAAATACTCTAAGGGTATAGTAGTCTGTAAATGACAGACATTTAAAAATAAACAGAAGGAAGAAAGATTACCTGCATGTGTACAATAATCAAGAGAAAATGGAATGGTAAAATGTGCTCAGAAAAAGGAAGAATACAATGTTGTCTTTGAACCTCATTAACAATGCTATAGTCATGGGTAAGTTTGCAATACTCAAGAATCTGTGAACACACATGTACCTTTACCATTAGCATTACTAGGGCTCTTACTCCTGCATTGCACACTTTCCATGCAATCATAAGATAAAAACAAACTGAATCCCTTTGAACTACTGTTATTATTTCTTAAGCTCTCTATTGAGTTTGGCTGGACATCTCTCTCCTTATATGACAGAGTATATCCTCTGTAGTAAACTCATCTTACTGTGGGGTAGCTGACTGGAATAGGATTAGGGACCGATGCTTCACCTCCCAGACTTAGAATCATTACTAGCTTGGGTTGTCTCCCATATGCGAAATGAGGGTCTGGTAGATACAATTCACCTATTGGGGATCAACAGGTCTCTACGACCTCTACTTTTCACAAAAAATAGCAATAAGGAAGTCACAGCAACTCAATGCTGTTTATAGGGTTTGTTAATACAAAAGTATCAGTTACGTTCCACAGTGTGGGTGGCTGCACTTCAGTGGCTGCAAATGTGCTTGGCTGACCAGTGTCTGCTAAGCACCTTGAGGCTTCAAGATGAAAATGCCATACAAATACTTCTTCCATTCATTCATTTGGCACAAGCGAGCATCTGTGTTGGGTCGTTCTGATGGCAATTCCCAAAAACTAGTTGAAGTAAGTACAGGTTTTACAGCAAATGGAAGGACAGAGCCAAAAACCTGGATGAAGTCCAAACTGCGAAAAGCAACATAAAAAGGAAGCAGACCATATGTCTTCACTGTCTATTAAAAGGAATACAGGATTTAAAAAGATGTACTTGCCTTATCCTCTAAGTGTAATTTTAAAAAGCGGAGGTAAGCCACAGGTGCAAATGCATCAGCTGAATGTACAACTACTTGGGATGAGTCCCTGAAATAAAGAATCATAAACACCGTATTTTAATGCATGGTTTTACTGATAGGCTATGCCTATTGTCCCTCCACTACTATTCAATATCGTTTACCAACTCCTGATGAAGGGTTTGTTACTTAAATAAATAAAAAACTAATTAAGAAAAAACTCTTTTTGTCATAAGTTTTGGTTTAATATAGAAAAAACTCAGCAGACTCCCATAATTTGCATTTTATTTAATAAATTTAAATCAGAAATCATAAAACATTAAACAATGGGGTTTTAGCTTCAGCATCCTGTCCAACCGCAAAAAGTGTGTGGAAAATAAATGCAATTTACACCCATTTTAAGTCTATTTCAAATTTTCAAAGCAGTGTAACCAGGCCTTAGTGTGAATGAAAATCAGGCCCACTGTAAGTACAAATGACAAATGACATAATGACTGATGTTCTGATGACACAAAATCAAACCAACCCTTTGTTAGTCACAAGAACCACTACGTTTTTATTTCATCAGCATTTTAAATCTTGGGATCACCTCATTTCCCACTGAATAATGCTCCAGGAATTACTTCTTACAGAATTAGAACCATAACATTTGTTCCACTGAGAAATTTGATTGTGCCATTTAACTAACACCTCACGTTGAAGGATTACTAGACACAACCTGCTAATGTCAAATGCATTAATGGGAATGGTGTAAACTTCAGACACGCTGACAGAAACTAATTAACATTCAATTTTCATTTTTACAGTCATAATCCGTCAACCTCCAATTCATAAGAGGTAATATTTTGCACTCACCTGCACTGTTTCAAAATGAAAACATTTAGCAATAGAATTAAGATAGGTAAAGGAAAATATAGTACCAGAAGATGAGATACAAAAAAATCTCAAAAGGTGTAAGGGAAAATCATATGCATAAAAATGATCAGGTTTTTTTTTTTTTGTACTGGCCCACAGATAATTCACTTGGAAGTCACTGAAATAACTAGTCTTGATGTTTTCACTAAGGAATTATAAGTACAGATACTCCACTTTGTAAAGTAAAACTTTTCAGGATGTAATCTATTTACAGAATAAGTGGAAGAGATCCAGGGTCAAATGATAAAATTAAGTTAGTTAAAGGATGGACATTGGCATGAGCTAGAGAAACCAGTGCTTATAGTTAGAATGTTCTTATTAGAAATAATCCCTAGAACATTTTGAATCAGATCCTCAGCTCATCTAAATGAGCAC
The DNA here is from genome assembly GCA_007922305.1 of Dermatemys mawii. Taxonomy (NCBI): domain Eukaryota; kingdom Metazoa; phylum Chordata; order Testudines; family Dermatemydidae; genus Dermatemys; species Dermatemys mawii. The sequence goes on along the minus strand of ML677332.1, from coordinate 49,469,127 downwards.
AGCTGTACCAATTTCCAAAAGATGATGATCTGGCTTATTGTTATCAGGACAACGTTCAATGTAGGTGGAAATGGCAATATCGAGAGCAGACAGATTTAAGCTTTGAAAATCCACCAGTGAATTTTACAACCGCTTTGTTCCCAACGGTTCACGATTTTGGTACACCTGATAGATGTCTCTTTGGAAAACATTAAAGAACGTCAATAGGCAAAAAGTGACTGAAAAAATGATATCTTTTTATAGAAGATAGCTACTCTGCTCTGTATTCAGACTCATTTTCTACTTTACTAACTAAAATAAGTTTCTACTACCAATATTTCAAAAAATTATACCTGGCTCTGAAGAATCTATGCAATGAGAGAGAGATAGATTATATATTTGTTCACACATCAACAGAATTATTAACTCTAAATTCCATTGGTATTGCTAAACTGTAAAAGAACCCACCTTGCCATCCAGATCCCAGATTCAATTTGTAGGGCTGGAAGTTAGAAAATCTCTCATTTACTTGGCAACTGAACACATTTTATATTGAGTCTCTGAATGAGAATAAACATGGAACCCCAAGATTCCATTTTTACATAATGATTTTTCAGAGGTGAAGCATATTTTAAATAAGAGGTTTGACGACATGAATAATTAAATCATGTCATGCTGAGATGTGACTCTACCCCATGCTAGCCTGGCATGGTCTAACTATCCATGTGCTGCTGATGCCCATGAACAGTTTGTGAGAGTGCTTTGACCTAGTCCTCTTTGAAATGAAACTAGCTCAAAGCAATCTAGTTGTTCGTGTAGACAAGCCCTAAGACACAGTACTACATAACACTTCATAGGTGCAAGGATTCAGATCTAATATACCCATTTAAATAATGCCAACCGAACTGGAAACATTTGAAAGCATTTGTTCAGACTTCAATGATTTCCTTAAAGAGTTCAGTTAAAAATATCATTTTTCTTTATAAACATGCTTTGGAATTGACCATTAAAAACGCCTAAGATGATAATATAATACCATGGGGCATCTTTAGTGAATGAATGCTAATGCATTTTTTAATCAGGATCACTAAGAAATTCTTGATAATGAAATCTGTGGCTTGGTTGTATACAGTTATTTAACAAATACAATAAAATATTCCTGTACGACAACAAATAATTATCTTTAGTCATTCATTTTGAATTCTGTTCTCATGCAAAGTAGAAAGTGGAGACGGATGAAACTAATGTGTGCCATGAATAAAAGCATATAATAAGAGATGAATTGTAGGAATGTAACTATATTTCCTGATGATATTTTTGATAAATGTTTCTTGTTTACTGATTAATTTCCAGAAAATATTTGGGGAAGTCTGTATTTTTTCAGGGTTGCATGTATTTCCTACTTAGCAATGATGATGGCAAGGTATGTATGTAAGTACGTATGTATAAATAAACAAACAGAGGAAATTCTATAAGGGTTTTTCTTTGTTTTTTTGTTTGTTTGTTTTTACTGTATTAGGCATTAAATGAGGTCACTAACCTGAAAAAGCTAAGAAAGACTGCAGTAGAAGAAGGGATCTCAGACCCCCATCAAGAAGAAAAAAGTAAGTACAGTGGGTTTGAACAAAGAGAACAGAGAAACGGTAGTTCACGGCAGTTGTTGACATCTGGTTAATTCTGTGAGGATAAATTTGAGGATGGTCTGTGGTTGGATAGATGGGTTCTAGGACAGGAGTGAAGAGAATTTGAGGATATATCTATACAAGTAAGGCTGCGAGTCTGCCACGGAGGTCACAGATTCCATGACTTTCCAGGACCTTCGTGACTTCAGCAGCAGCCAGTGCAACTGGCCCCAGGGCCCCTAGAGCATCAGTAGCCGTCTCAGGTCATTCCCCCCAGCACCAGCAGCAGTCCTGGGCCACGTACGGCAGCCCCCACCTCCCTGGAGCACCAGTGATGCCCCTGAACTTCCCCCTCCCCACAGCACATCCAAGATTTTGTCAGGGGTATATAGTACAGGTCATGGGCCATGAATTTTTGTTTACAGCCCATGACCTGTCCATGACTTTTACTAAAAATATCCATAACTAAATCTTAGACTTACATATCAGTAACTTAAAGATTAAAAAAAAAACATCCCAGAGGATGCTGTATTGATCTCAGAACCAAATAGCATAAACCCAGAAAATTCAGAGTAAAGGTTAAACTTCAAAGCGTTCCAAACATGCTAAGTTATAGAAATGCAATTAGGACACCCAAATAACCCAAACACTGCCCAGTACTGATACCATGACAGAAAAAAATATGAAACAATCCAACTAACTCCCTTCCCCGCACCTTCTCCCCAAAACCCAACATTTTAAAATCACTCTTATAAGAAAAGGCGAGTCACAGAGCCTTGACTAGACTGCCATCATTTCATAATAAAGCAGGCATCACTACTGGCAATTTTCTCTTATCCACAAATCTAGCAGATTGCCTTTCTATTCAGAGAGAAATTTGAGGAAATGCCTTTTGTGAGACATTACATGTATGATAAAAATATCATCCAGGAAAAATACTACCCAGGAGTCTATTTACTATAATAGGTGAGTTAGATTTTTTCCTTCCATGTTTTGTAGGGAAGACTCATCTTCAGTGTTTTCTGCTGGGATCTACACTTCATGAAGTCAAAGGTTTTTTTAGGGAGAAGAATTGGACTTGTTTAGTACATAGTTTAGTTTAGTATATAGGATTTTTGTGACTTTAGAAGTTCTTAGACGTACTTGTATATCTTCATCTAAGCTTCAAAATTTTACTAAGGTGAAATATATTTGAATTATGACAATCTAACCACCTAGCATCTACACCAGAGGTGGCCGCATATTAAATTCTGTTAATATGCGCTCCTTGTATAGGCACCGACTCCAGGACAGGAGCTACAGGTGCCAACTTTCTAATGTGCTGGGGGGTGCTCACTGCTCAACCCCTAGCTCTGCCATAGGCCCTGCTCCCACTTGACCCCTACCCGAGCCTGCCTTGCCCTTGCTCCTCCCTCTCTGAGTCTCCTGCAAGCCACAAAACAGCTGATGAGGAGATGTGGGGAAGGAGGGGGATCCAGAGATTAGCAGAGCTGCCAGTGGGTGGGAAGTGCTAGGAGTTGGGGGGAGTTAATGGGGGGATCCTGATGTATTACTGTGGCTCTTTGGCAGTGTACCTTGGTAAATTCTAGCTCCTTCTCAAGCTCAGGTTGGCCACTCCTGATCTACACCACCATAGTGAATGGAATAGCCTACCTACAGTCTCTATAGCAGCGGTGTCCAATTCATTTGCCACTAGCCACATACAGCTAATAGGCTACTGAATTGTGGCTAATGCATGTGGCTTTTTTATAATGTGGCTTAATGTGGCTTTTTTATAATGTGGCTAATAAGAAAAATTCAAAACCACAAGTGTGGCTAGCATCGAATTTCTATTAGACACCACTGCTCGAGTATCTAGCAAAATAGCAAAGGACCTCTAAAAATGCAATAATAGAGTCACACAGGTGCATAGATTCTAAGGACAGAATGGACCATTGTGGTCATCTAGTCTGACCTCCTTTTTAATACAAGCCATAGACTCTCTCCACACTCTACCCTTCAAATTCTGAGAGCATATCTTTTAAAAAATCCATCCAATCTTGATTTTAAAATTGCCAGTCATACAGAATCCTCCATGACCCTAGGTAAATTGTTCTTAATAGTTAAGTACCCTTATTGTTAATTTTTTTATGCCTTATTGCCCATCTGAATTTGTCTAGCTTCAACTTTTAGCCATTAGATCTTGTTATAACTTTGCCTGCTTGACTCAAGAGCCCATTATAAATTATTTGTTCTCCATGTAGGTACTTTCAGATTGTAATCAAGTCACCTCTTAACCTTCTCTTTGTTAAGCTAAACACATGGCGCTCCTTGAGTCTAACACTATAAATGCAGTTTCTAATCCTTTAATAATTCTGGCTATTCTGTGAATCTTCTCCAAATTATCAACATCCTTGTTGAACTGGAGATACCAGTGTCAAATAGAGTGAAAAAATAATCTTTTTATCCTACACAAGATTCCACTTCTTATGCATCAAAGGATCATATTAGCTATTTTGGCGACAGCATTGCACTGGAAGCTCAAGTTCAGCTGATTATCTAAGCAATCAAGCTTGTGCTGTGTAAGTGATATATCCTCTTCATTGTCTACCACTCCCCAATTTTTTTTTTTTGAAAGAGAAAGAAAGAAAGAGAAAGAGAAAGAGAGAAAGAAAGCCAAACAAGTTTCAACGCATTAATGTGAACATATCTTATGATGCCAATTAACAAATTTAATAACAAATGTAGACTAAAAGCTAGACACACTTTTTCTGGATGATGCTGTTGTGCACCAATATTACCAATTATCAATACAATACTGATCAGACCACATATTGTCTGGCTGAAAATAGAGAGCTTGATGAACTCACTGTATCAAACAGGTCTCATCTCTAAAATAAAAAGTGCCATAAATGCCTGATCCTGTTCCTACTGAAATTGATGGGAATTTGCCACTGATTTCAACAGGAATAGTATCATCCCTTAATTGCACAGTAAATTTACCACATTTTCTCTATTGCTTACTACTGCTAGAATGACATGTAAAAGAATGGGCCTGTTTCACTACAGCACTAAATGTCCGTATGTGCCATAATGTTGACCTTCCGTGAGTTGATGTATCTGAAATGGTATGCAAGTGACATTCCATTATTAGAGACTGTTTACTTGGATCAGAATAGAAACAATAGTTAAAACATCTCAAAATATGTAGGCTAAGCTATTTAACATCATGCACTATGACAAAGCTCTGTCCTTATTTTCGTGGATTCTGCGTTTCCTGGCAGATTTCACTAGCCTCAGAGGCTCACTGTGACCCTCTACGTGGCCCTTCTCTCTCTAGAGACAAGGTCACAGCCTACTGAGCCATTTTCACCATAAGCCAGTGAGGAGAAGCTATCCTTCCTGGCACAGTCTCGGTTGCCTCCCAATCTCAGTGATTAATTAGTGGAGATAGAAAACGGGGGAGCCCGGGCCCACCCTCTACTCCAGGCTCCAGCCCAGAGACCCTAATAGTATCAACTAACATGGCTGACCTTTTAGCCACAAAACATAATACAATTCCCTGGGCTACTTCCCCACAGCAGTCCCCACTTCTTCAAACTCCACTTCACTCTTACCTCAGGGCTTCCTTCCTTGCATATGATATATCTATCACAGTTTCACCAACAGCACAACTTCTTCCCACATCTCCTGACATCCACACCCACCTGACTAACTGGAAGGCTTTTAACTGGTTTCAGCCAGTACCTGATTGGCTTCAGGTGTGTCAATCAGGCTAGCAGTTTCTATTGATTTCTAGAAGGTTCCAGTGGTACCAGGGGTTTGTTTAGCCTGAGACTCACACATCTGTTCTTCAGCACTTTCCTATAACCTTCCAGCCTTGCCCCATCATAGTACTGAGAAACTTGAATCAAGACAGAGAAATTTCCCATACCTCTCTAAATAGATTTTAACAAATTTTGGAAAAGAAATAAACTACTCAGAGTAGCTGGACGGATTCATGCAAAGTTTACATTCAAAAATGTCCCCTTAGTAACTGATGGAAAATGTTTAGCATTATCATTCTAAGTCACTAAAGTTGAAAAAAAAAAGACAAAAAAAGACACAGAGTTAATGGAACCCACGGGCTACTGATGTGGCAGTTTATCAAATGTAGCTGTAATGAAAGATAAATATTACAGGCAATTCGCACTTCATGAAAGGATAAAAGTGTCAGTGTGTAGGTATCAGTTTTACTGCAGGCCATAATCAGCAAGTAAACGAAAGTGCAAATGTCTAAAAAGTTTATAGCCTTCTATGAAGGCCTCGTCTTGTCAGGCATTGATTTAGGTTTTCAGAGGACTTTGCCAGTGTTAAACAAAGTGACTGTTTGTGAACTTAGAGGACATGTTCTACTCCTGCCAACAAATGTTGCCTCAAGCTAAATGTTAATATGTTCCCATCACTTAAATTTAAAGAAGGGGAAGAAACAGTTCCTTACACAACTATTTTCTTCTTAAACAGAGGACAGTCCAAAGTGAATGTTTCATATTCCCCACCTTCTCCACAAACATGAACTTCATACTTCTTAGAGAGCTGAGACAAAAGGAAAAAACAAATAGTTAGAACAAATGCTTCTCTTATACATAGTGCCAAATGTATTTTACTGAAAACGTATGTGTGTACAGGGCTTATAGTAACTTTCTCAATCTAGGTTTCTCACTAAAACTCTAATAAAAAATAATAAACTCCAAAATGCACTGTATGTACTTGTACGTTTCTGACTGTCCTCTGCAGTACTTTATACAAACTGAATCATAATATTTTTAAAGTTCCAAAAATTACCACCATGCTGTTTTCCTTCTCTGCAATAGTTAGACTTCACCATCCAGATAAAAAATCTGACTGACTGCATCCCAGTACAAATGGAAAGATGTTGAAATAAGATTCCTTTAGGAAACTGGCTAGAAAACAACAATAACCTTTACATCCTCTCCCAGATCTTATTATATAGTCTGTGAGATATCTTGTGTTGTAAGCTCTGACAAGAAGCTACTGAATTCAGCAAACATATTATAATATTATTATAGCAAAAGCTTTAACAATTGTGCTCTAGGTATTGGTTGGCACAAACTCTTTCCTAAATCTTCAAGTAAAAGAGTTCCACTGAAGTTAACTGCAAAACTCCTACTGATTTCAATGTAACCAGGATTTCACCCTTAGAGGGGAAGAAACACTAGCCTTTTCTTTTGATTACATCCCTGAACATTTTTTCATACTGGGTGGGGTTTTTTTTGGCATTTAGTTCTGTACTTACCTGATGGACAAGCCAGATGCGTCATACACGAAAGTAAATGTAACAGGTGCAAAAGAACACAGTTTGTCTATTTTTAATCATCCTAAATCCTAAATTTAGCAGTTTCTCACTTGAGGCCTGATCCAAAGTTTTGCTTGAGTAAAGAGTGTAGGGCCAAGCTCTTGAACAGTACATTCCAATTCTGTTTTAATAACACCGTAATGGTAGGTGGTAACCATCCAATGTGGGAATTTAATTATGCCAAGAGCACATATTAAGTCTATGATACAGTAAAAATGCTAATAGGACACAGTACAAAGATTTTCTAGACTCATGATTCACTTCCGCACCTCTGATTTTGTGGTTATAATTTAACTTTTAAGTAGTCCTCATTCTTTTTAAGAAAGTTATAAACATTGTTACTTATGCACTGTACTATCTCAGGGGTTGGCAACCTACAGCACCTTTGGCACGCGAGCTGATTTCCTCTGGCATGTGGCAGAGGGCTCAGCCCCATGCCAGCCGGAGTCCCGCTGCCTGCCCCACTCAGTTCCCGCTGCTGGCCTGGGTGTAGGGAACCCAGGCTGGCAGCGGGTTGAGACCCCTGCTGGCCCCTTGCCGGCCGGGGTCCTGCCGCCTGCCCCACTCAGTTCCCGCTGCTAGCCTGGGTGTAGGGAACCCAGGCTGGCAGCAGACTGAGACCCCAGCTGGTAGGAGCCTGCAGGGGAAACCCCAGAGCAGCGGCAGGCTGAGCTCAGTCCCTCCTCCTCCGCCCAATGCCCCGCCCCTTCCGGACTGGCAGCAAACCCTTAAATTTCACTGAACAAATAAAGACTCAGCACACTGCCTCTGAAAGATTGCTGACCCCTTTGTATTATCCTTTAAGAAGTTCATCCTGCAATCTCTCCCTTTGTGGAATTTCCATTGACTTCACTGGGACTTACATGCATTGGGGGCTTGCAGGGTCAAATCCTAAAGGAAATGCATATCACTTGTGAAAGGAAAGTTGACCTGGTTTTGGTGTTTATGCTTTTTTTTCTGTAATGAATGTTTCCTTGAATGGGAAGACTGAATGCCAGAATCAGCCCTGAAAGCTGATTTCAGTACAAACTTGGGGGAGCTGAGTCTGGGGTCTCCATCAGGGCAAATAGAGCTCACTGGACCAGGACAGAGACTTAAGGCAGGATCCAGGGCCTTTTCCAGGCAGATAACTGTACACTGGTCTAAAATGCTGCAGTGGAATGTACAGCGGGAACCCACCAGGCCTCCACGGGTTGACAAGGCTAGAAGATGTGTGAAACCACAAAATCAGCCACCAAAAATTATATGTTACATGAATTATTCAGGGACAATAGGGTACATCTCTCTGACTGAGGAATGGATATATTTTTGACCAGTGTTAGGAAGGGAACAGTTAACTATGGCTACGACTACACTATAAACTAGGGGTGTGATGCCCCTACTTGTGTACACATACTTATGTGAGCTCTCATTGAACTAGTACAAGTATAATTAGCAGTGTAGAGGCAGTAGCACTGGTAGCGCCAGAGGAGGCCTGGCTCAGCTATTCTGAGTACAACCCGGCCTGAAACCAGTGGGTATGTACTTGGCTTTGCTTGCACTGATGCTACCAATGCTACTGTGCTATTTACACTTGTGCTAGCTCAATGAGAGCTAGCGGGAGTATGTGCATATGAGCAGGGAATCAGATTCCTAGCTTGTAGTATAGACGTAGTACATCTGGGTACACAGCTGGGGTGGGAGGGAGACAGTCAAGCTAAGCTGGCACCTCCTCATGGCAAGTGAACAATGGAGGTGCTCATTCCACAGGGGTCTGACTCCCTGATAATAAGGAACTGGAAGAGGACTTAGTGGAAGGCATCCCACAAAGAAGGTGTGGAATGGATTAGGATTCCTAATGTCTGGTATAGTGAGGAGACAACCCCCTTTCCCCAAACCCTTAACCCTCAAACGAGGGGAAGACAGTGGGCTGCCAGCAATGGACTAGGGCATGCTATGGTAGAGGGCTGACAGCAGAGCTCTACCAAAGGGAAATCATGACCTGCATTGTACATATTTTAGCTGGACAGTTCCCAGATGAGTTGAATTAATAAAGCTGTTGCTTAATTAAACCACATCACTTGCACCTTTTCTATCTGTGTGTGTGCCCAAGACAATGGGGGACGTATCGTGGAAAGCAGTACCTCTGAAAAGAATTTAGGTGTCACAGGGGAGAAGCTACTCAACATGAGCCCTCTGTGTAATGCTGTGACAAAAAAGGCTAATATGATCTTTGAATGGATAAACAGGGAAGTGGTAAGTAGGAGTAAGGAGGTTTACTTGGTCCTGACTGAGCACAGGGGTCTGGACTCAATGACTTCTCAAGGTCCCTTCCGATGCTACATTTTTAAGATTCTACTATTCTATTTTGTATTCTGTATTGGTGAGACCAACACTGGAATACTGTGTACAGTTCTGGGGTCCACATTTGGAAAAAAATGTTGAAAAACCAGAGAGGGTGCAGAAAAGAGCCACAAAAAATTATTCAAGAAAATACCTCACAGTGAGAGACTTAAAGTGTTCAATCTGTTCATCTTATCAAGAAAAGATTGAGAAGTGACTTGTTTACACTGTACAGTATAAGTAACTTTGTGGGGAGAAAATACCAAGTAGTAACGGAGTCTTTAATCTAGTGGAGAAAGAATCAGTGGCTGAAGGCTGAAGCCCAACAAACTTAAATAATAAATTAGGTACAATTTTTTTTTTTGGTAACAGTAAGGCTGATTAACCATTGAAGCAAAATACCGAAAGAAGTGGTGGAGTCTCTATGTCTTGAGTCATCAAATCAAGACTAGATTCCTCTTTGGAAGATGTGCTTTAGTCAAACAGAAGTCAATGGGCTCAATACAAGGCTAATTATATTCAATTAATGGCCAGTGATAGGATGTCAGACAAGATAATACAATGATCCTTCTGGCCTTAAAATCTGTTATATATAATTTTTATTATCGTTGATCCAACCCCTTGTGACTTCAATTCAGTTCTGAATCATTGTAAACTATGCATCTGATGCATAAGGCGTAGAGCACCTGTCTGTATCTGTCTCTAGTTGGAATCAAATCAAAAATATTAGTCCCCCATCTCTTTTTTTTTCTGGGCTAAAATTAATGCAACATTATTTTTATAGGCATTTAGTCTTATAGATATATTTTCAGTGAAACTGTTTATATTTTACAAAAGACTAAGATTACTTTTATATTAGGAGCAGGGGTGAAAGTAACTGAAGCGTCTTACCGGTACGGGGATTTGGCTGGGGCCAGCTCTGGCCTCCCAAAGGGGTGGGGCCTAGGTCGGAAGGGGCGGGGCTGGGGGCAGAGCCAGCCCCATCCCAGCCCCCATACCGGTAAGGTGCCTCCCCACTTACCAGCTCCGGTGGCAGTTTAAAGGGCCCTGGGTGGTAGCAGCGCCCAGCCTCGGGCCCTTTAAATAGCTGCTGGAGTCCGGACGCCACCTTCCTAGGGCTCCAGCAACAGGGCTCCCCTCCCCGCGGAGCCCTGCTGCCGGAGCCCTGTGGAGGCTGTGGCAGGGCTCCTGCAGCTATTTAAACAGCCCGCGGCTGGGCCGCCACTACTGCCCCCGGCCCTTTAAACTGTCACCAGAGCCCTCACTGCGGGAGCCCAGGGGAGGCTACAGCGGGGCTCCAGGGCAGTTTAAAGGCCCTGGGGCGGTAGCTGTGGATCAGCCCTAGGCTCTTTAAATAGCTGCTGGGAGCCCCGCTGCTACTTCCCTAGGGCTACGGCAACAGGGCTCCCGTCCCCGTGGAGCCCTGTGGAGGCTGTGGCAGGGCTCTGGTAGGTATTTAAAGATCTCGCGGCTGGGCAGCCGCTACCGCCCCGGGCCCTTTAAACTGCCCCTGGAGCCCCGCCGCAGCCTCCGGTGACAGTTTAAAGGCCTGGGGCGGTAGCAGCAGCCCAGCCGCGGGCCCTTTAAATAGCTGCCGGGGCCCTGCAGCAGCCTTCCCAAGGCTCCCGCAGCAGGGTTCCGCGGGGACGGGAGCCCTGTTGCTGGAGCCCTAGGAAGGTGGCGGCCAGACTCTGGCCAGAGCCCTGCTGCAGCCTACCCGGGGCTCCCGCAGTCGCAGCTGCTGCTGGGAGCCCCAGGCCATTTAAATTGCACACGGGGAAGCCGATCCACCCGGTACGGCGCACCGGCTCTTGCCGGTACACCGTACCGGGGCATACCGGCTTACTTTCATCTCTGATTAGGAGATTTATTTTTACAATGCTACCAGAAAATTTCAGGTAATGGATAGGTCTGATATGTTACAATAAACCTGTACTAGTATTCCTGAGTATGGAGAGTGTTTGTTGAGTTTTCAGTTTTCTTTAATAAGTATTTTTTAAAATATTTTTAACATCTGGATGATGTGAGTGAAAGAACCAGGGACTCTCAACAGAGACATAAAAAAAATAAAGCAGTACAAAGAACTTAATCCTTTTACAGGATCAGAGACCACATTTTTAATCAGAGCCCTTTGACACTGAATATGAAGATGGAAAATGTTAACTATAATTTTGCTTGCACTCTCTTCAACTTTTTATTTCTGAAAAATATCTAATAGCTCAGACAAAGATGGTATCTGTCATAAAATTCTACATGACTGTTTACTCATTCTGTGATGGAAAATTCAAATCTCATTTTAAATAAAGATAAAATTATCTTTTTAAAGCCAATGTTATCACAGGCATTTCCTTCCTAAAGGGAGAATATCTCCACGTGTACAAATAACCAAACATACATTTAATCAAGCTTTCATTTCAAAAATTATACTCCTGACATAAAAGGCCGTTTCACCTGTCAAAAAGTGCAGCAAGGTTTTTATAGGACAAATCTATCAAAAATAATTAATGTTGATACAATAAGAATGGACAACTTACAAAACAGTTAGTCAGAACCTTTTATTCTTCTTCCTGCCAAGAGCTTCTGTTGCAATGAATACTAAATAGAGGTACTGAAAAATAAAACTAAGACACAGGTTTGCGTGTCTTAAAAAAACAAAAGTAAACTATGAAATGCGTGTATTTTTGAGGAACAAAGAAGTTTGGATTTTTTTCCAGGTGTAGCCTAGCTAAAAATATTTCACAGTGACAATAAGGAATGAATGTTTACTGTGGAAGTTATTTCTAAACTTGATGGTTCTGCTTTTAAGCCTTGAGAGCTGTGAGTTCTTCCTGGAAACCAACATCAAACACTTCAAAGCTGAGAGTCTAAATCTGCTGTCCTTGTTAGGAAATCCCAACTTTCAGTGGCATTGGGCTTAGGCTCATATCTGGTCCTGAGCATTCTAAACTGCCAGTGAAGTCACCAGAAACTGAAGATATTTAGCTCCTCAAAGGATCAGGCTCTTAATGTGCCTTTTAGAAGTAAAAGAAGCTATCAATATTTTTCAAGCTGCCACCAGTGAGACAGGAACCAGCTTTCAAATACTTTAAAATACTAACATTTTTTCACAGACTTCTGTTATCTTGTTTTGCAAGCTAGATCTGACATGCATAGTAAATGTGACAAATCAATAAGAATAACTTTTAAAGCCAAACCTAAATTTCATGAGAGGGGGATCTTGCCTCATAGTTGTAATGGGTCAAAAAAACCTCACCTCTCATTATATTTACAAATTTCACTACTCAAGAAAAGTTGATATCCGGTAATTCTAAATCTAAAACAAATATCAGAGTATCATGGAAACAACTTTTACGCTGCATGAAATCCAGCATCAAACAAAGATACAAATAAACTTTTCATTTACTTATACAAAGTGAAACCCACAAACTCAATAAAGCTCATCCTCCTGCCATCCTGACCATGAAACTGCAGGGTGAAGACAGAGTTTATCACAGAATTTTAGTAATCAGAGATGTTAAAGGCCAACTCAATTATGAATCCAACCTGCTGATAACGAAAGATTGTATAGTTCCCAGTCAGAGAACATATCAAATATTAACCTTCTATACACTTCATCTTCACCAACAGGCCAAGAATAAATAATTAAATGCTGGTGCAACTGTTCAAACCACAAACAATTTCTAATTCTCTATCAAGGAAAAATACTGTACAAGCAAATATTACTGTTGCATGCACTTGATTTTGATTTTTAAAAAGATTCTACATAGATTAGGTACAACCAAGGGTTCTTGGCATGTTCCCAATAGAGCCATCTTGTTTAGCAAGGATTGGACATCTTTGGTACAAGGGAATTAGCTGGACAAAAGCGCAAATATAATCATCTCCATTTAATATAATTAATCAACACCTAACTATTTAGCAAAAATAATTCAAGAACTTTCCTAGTCACAATGAAATAATATAATTATTTTACTGTGCTGATAAAAATGACCTATGTTTAGGGCCCTACTAAATTTGAGATATTGTGGAAATTGCAGATTCTGAAATAATAGGCCTCCACCATAATTTTGACATCAGGAGTGGCCACTCTCAGCCCCAGACAGCTGATAGTAGGAGCCTCCAAAGTCCAGCCCCATGTATTCACTCTCAGCCCCAAGCCCTCACCAATGGAAAATTTCAGAAAAGTAATAATGGGCTTTATTACTGCAAATAATAAAGTCTGTTATTACTTTTCCGCAATTTACCATGGTTTGTCCGCAACTCAGCTGCAATTTTTTGACAATCATCCTGCAATTTACATAGGTGCTTATCCATAATAAAACAAAAGCCACAGAAGAACATCATTCCACTCATAACTTTAGTCTCCAGGATTTAAGTCAGAAAAGAATTATAAAATTAAGTCAAAGTTTGTTCCACTCAATAGATCTCACTTTAGCTAATGTCCATTTTACAGTTAACATGGCATGAGAAATCACCTGCCATTTAATATAAAAGGGAGACTAATTTCTATCCTACACATATGGTTTGACTTAAACATATAAATTAAAGCTATAAGAAGCAGCTGGCAATCAGCTGACAACATTTTTTTTTTCCAAATGGAAAATCAAGCACCAATATGGGAATCTGCTACACATTTACACATTTTAAAAGTAAGAGACAGTTACTTTATTTAACTTTATTAGCTAGAAAACTGCAATTCCAAACATCTAATTAAATTACTCAGGCAGAGTCAATCTTTATTTGTCTAGTCTACACAGAAACTGGTTCTACAAAACCACAGCTGGAGAGTCTTCTAACGACGCTACACACAATTCTCTTCATACTTAAAAAAGCGACATAAACACATTTTGGTCTCAGTGAATTCATTGAGATGTACTGTTTTTTATTGCTCTAGGCTGAAGTTTTGATGTCAGAGAATAATACTGTATGACCATGCTCTAAATACTGACATCTGACATCAAAATAATTGAAATTTGTGAATGAATTTTGAAATGTATTGGTCAACAGACTACTTTCAACCAACCATGAATCAGTAAAAGTATCATGTAGATAACAATCTTGCATGAAAACTCCTCACATGTTCAACAATGGCACTTTTCAGGACAGTGAGGTTTGATAATTCTTCATGGAAAGAAAGTCGCTTAATTTTTAAATAGATGTTCTCTCAATAATAGAGGGTGGCAACATTCTCCTTTTGTTCCACTCTGTTTGCACAAATTGGAACCCTCCAGGGTGCTGCAGGATAATTACTACAGCAGGGCTAGCACAGATATGGCTCAATAAACTCCAGCCTGAATGTAAAGAAGGGAAAGTAGCCCTCTGGCAAAGAGATTTCCAGGATAGACAGGTTGTGAAAGAAGGAATCTTAACACCAGCCAAGCTGAGAGAAAAGAGGGTCAGCTAGAAGTGCATGGCAGTCTGACACCTTCTTTACAGAGGTAATTGCCACTAATGGCAGGAATAAGGTTAAAAGGGGCAGGGGAGGGACATACACATCAATATTAACTTTATGTCCCATAAAGGTAATGAATTGAACACAAAGAATACACATTAAGACCCTTTAAAAATCTACATATTAAAGGCTACAAAAAAACCCATCCACTGGTGGGGTGTATTTCAGAAATGGCTGCTAAATGGACTCTCATTGAACTGACGCTATGCAGGTAGTCTATATATGTCTAATGTCTGTATTATCAGGAGATAGCCAATGAGATTCTGCCCAGATTGAAAACCTTTTCCATTTTGCTGCATAAGTGGCTCTCGTGGAATCTTCTGCTGTTCACCAGAATAGCTTGGACATCTCAGCAGCAAACTCTTTCTTCATTGCTCAACCAGAGATCATCCATGTTGTTAGGTAAAGAAATTGCAAGATTGCGTACTGTAATTTGCCTTGATTTTGAGATAAAAGATCTTCATCCAGAGGTCATGATATGGGTGGATGAATGGAGAATTGATGTAAATCTTTGTTTCAGCACTGCCTTGGCCGGATAAATGCTATGAGGCTGCTTTATCTCTTCTGAGCTTCCCAATCATCCTAGGAATCAAAAGGACTGGAGGAAAAACATACAGCAAATGGTTTGACATGGAAGAAGAAAGGCATCTGTGTCAGAAACTGGAAGAAAATCTCTTCCATTTGGTGTTTAGAGTAGTTGCAAGTCTGTTATTGGATATCCCCACTGACAGAAGCTTCCCTGCAGAACACCTCTTTTAACTGAGCATTTGTGATGGTCTATGAAATTCCTATTGAGGGAATTCACAATAGTGTTCCTCGACCCTGGGACAGGAAGGTATCTTTAGGAAGATACTGTTCTTTATGCAGAAGTGGATTGCTCTCTGGCACAGCTGAGATGACATTGTGCCTCCCGGTTTGTTACGATAAAACATAGTAATGGCATTGTCATTGAGAACTTGAAAATGAACATCTCACAGACCTGATACCTCAAGGTGTCTGCGTATTTATAAGGAATGAAAGTTTCAAAGGGCTTGAGCCTGAAGTTTGCCCTAATGGGTCCCCAATACCTAGTGGACATGTCTGCTATCAATGTCATAGTTGGCTCTGGTGGCAGGAAAGGAATATGCGTACTTTCTGAGGGTCTCACCACCAATTCAGGGACTTACACACTCATGCAGGTATGCAAATAAGTATGTCTAGTGAATGTCTACTTGGACAATAACCAGGCCTACAGACATTTGAGGTGAATTCTGGCATGTTAAGTAAGTCTTGCACATGCATAAGACTACATGTCCCAAGAGCTGTAGACAAGAATGCACTATTGTTCTCGAGTTGGTCTTGAGCTCTCAGACAGAAGCTATGAACAGGAACCTGTTCATCAGGAGGTAAGCCATAGCAGTCATGGCACTGATATCAGTTCCTATGAAAGTTATTCACTGAGTTTGATGTAATTTTGATTTCTGTACACTCCGTTTTAGACCTAGACAACAGAACAGATGTCTGACAAGAAGGATGCTGTTATGGATGGGAGACCCTGACTTTCCCTGAACTAGCCAATCACTTAGGTCAGGAAATATTTGAACTCCTAAATGGCACAGACGGTCTGCTACCACTATCATACACTTGAAAAACACCCTGGGAGCTGACGATAGGCTGTAGAATAGCACCGTGTATTAGAAATGCACGATGGATTCCACAAATTGAAGATATATTCATCTTTTTGATAAATTCAATCAGATTTCGTGAAACCAAAATGGGTCAAACCCATCTCTCTTTGTGAGAATCAGGAAGTAGCAGGAAACTAACTCTGTGTTGGTAAGGAACTTCCTCTGTTGCCCCCAATTCCAACAGAGACTGTAATTCTTGATCTAAAACAGTCTTGTAAGACGGTTCCTGAGAAGGTCTGGGGAAGGTGGATTGGGGAAAGGGAGGAGGATGAGCTAGATAATGTAATGCTCTTTTACTGTGCTGATGACCCACCTGTCTGCTGTAATTTTTGCAAATGCATTTTAAAAGAGAGAAAGATACTTCCACAACACAGGATTTGGATGTATGTAGAGGATGAAACATTGTCCTCAACTGAGATATCAAAATGACTGATTAAAAGTCATCAAAGTCTGGTGTAGAAAGGTCTGTTGTGAACAATGCCAATGGGAGGTTTAGATCTCCTTCTAGAGGCTTCCTGAAATCTCTGATGGTGGCAGGATTTGCACTCTGTTTGGGACTTGAAATGCTTTCTCTTTGTTACTGGAGTGTAGATTTCCAGTGATTAAAGGGCTGCACAAGAATCTTTCAACATACGCATGGCTAGGCAGCCAGAAGGACCCTCTGGGATTCACTGCCTTCTTGAGAAGACGTATTTTAAGGAGGAAATCCCGTTATTTTTTCATTCTTGTCTCAAAGAGAGGTACAAATCAGACATCCGTCCCTCACGTTGCTCACCTAAGCAGATTAGGCAACTTTTGTGCTTATCGCTAACAGGGGTCATGGCCCATAGTGAATCCCAATTTAAACCAACTTACTCACTACACTAAATTAACACTAAACTAAACATAAGATTTTTTTTCGTTTTTACAAAGGCTGTCTAGCCAAAGCTCAGAAGCAGCAAGGAGCTTCACCTCTCACCATGAGCCGTAAGAAGAAACTGAGGGGGAAGCAGCAACCATGCCCCTTGACTCTCCCATATCCAATGTCTCTTCTCTTCTTCCCCTCTCCTCTCATCACTTTGGTTATTATTGGAAATGTTTCCCAAAGACCAAGGCTTTAAATCATAACCTTTGGTTTAACCTATCTTCCTCAGAAAGCTAATTTCACAGCCAAACTCTACCAGCAAAAAGGGCTGATACTCTGGTTTGATAAAGACTTCACAAATTAAAGTAAGTAAATAGCTTTTTACACCTGCTATTAGTGGTATCTCCATTGCAGATGGGAAGAGAAGAAGATAGTGTTGGGGGAGTGGTGGTGTTACATAACAACCCAACCTTGATGCTTTTGCCTCCGGTCAGAGAACATCAGAGTTTGGGCAAGAAGGTGACATCACAGCCACATATACATAATTTCCTCCTCTGTGATATGGTGCAATGGCAGCACTGCAGGCCCATTTTGCCACTGTCCACACCAGGAGACTCTTGATTTTAAGTGCTTTCCCATGGGCTGAGCCAGAATCTCCCAAAGAAAGAATAAGAAAACAGGAAGTTGAACCCTCTACATTTAAACATGACTAGTCTCCATAGACTCAGCTAGATTAATCTAATATATGGCTGGAGCATAAACCATAGAGACTAGAGGTGTATGTTTATAAAATCATTCACCCTTCTTGCCTATCAAAAATCAGAGTATAGAGACAATAGGGCATTTTGGGAGAAAATTGCTTCCTACTCTGTAACTGCAGCCACAAGGGGTTTTCACAGTAGAAGCATGGTCTGAAGAAAAAGGATGGTTCAGTGGTTAGTATGTTAGCCTGGGACTTGGGAGACCTCAGTTCAAATCCCCTCCGACACAGATTTTATGGGTGGCCTTAAGCAAGTCACTTTGTTCAAGTGACTTGAACAAAGTGGCACCTATCTCCACCTCTAGTGGGAGGAGATAGGTGGCACCTATCTCCACCTCTAGTTGGATTTTCAAAAGTGTCTAAGCAAGTTAGGTAGCGAACTCACATTAATGTCAATGCGTGTTAGGTGCCTATCCTGCTTAGATGCTATTCAAACAATCCCAATAGGTGCATACCTGTATCTTCAGATGACTAAACACCTTTGAAAATCTGGCCAGTAGTCTCTATGTGCCTCAGTTCTCTCATCTGTAAAATGAAAGTACCTCACAACCTAGCTGGCAGAAGGCTTACATACATAAAATCTTGTGAAGCACTCAAATAGTACAGTCATGGTGGGTTATATAACTATCCTAGATATACAGGACTGGGATGAGAGGAGCACAAACAGCAGCAATGAAAGAGGAGAGCCTGAAGATGGCCTTTACTATCACAACGCTTGGGAAACAGGGCAGGCGGGTCTGAAATCGCTCCTCAGAAAGAGACATTTTGCCCCCAAGGAACCAGGAGCCTCTAGGCTCCTACTGCCTAAGGTGTCTGTGAGAGCTGCAGCCTTATTAATGGAGTTAATGTGGTATTTTGCTTGATTTGGCTGAGGCATCATGTCCCCGCTCTGTCCCGACACCATGATGTCTGGGCTCTCTCTTCATCCCTTCGTGTCTGTCAGTGTTTTGGATGTGAAAGACTTCATCAGGTTGCTAGAAAATAAGACTTAAAATCATAAACCCAAGCATTTATATTCAGTTTGTAGTTAATGCTTCAGTTTCATTAGGTCTCAAAGGCACATATCTAGTAAAAGTAATTTATTTATGCTGACTTTTATAGCACCACAAAAAGAGCTACAGAACAATGTTAGCTATGTAAGCTTCCTCATGCTGTCCTGCCAACTCGGCTGGAGGGATACCCCAGTAAGAAGTTAGTTCTGTCCTTTATACCCAGTCAGTCCTTGCCTTTCTTTTTAGACAGTCAACAAGGAGCCAACAGAGTTTTTGTGATGCATCAACCAGTATACTAGGAGCTGCAACGAGACTGCCAAATCATTTTGCACAGGTCATTGAACAGACATGAGACAGCAATGACTTCTGGTCACTACTACTATGCGCTGCATTCATAGGGGTGACCTAGAGGTGAAATGTTCTCTACTTTATTACCAGTTATATTATGCTCCAAGCTCACATTTTTGGTAACAATTACTTTGAAACTTTGGATACCACAGACAACAAGGATTGGGAAAAATGTGTGAAGCAAATAAAATAATCAAAAAAGACTAAACACTCCCATCATTTTTCTCTCTCTGTAGTGATTCCGAGTGGGCTCCCTCCGATTGGGAGTGCGAGGGAACCGGGGACACCCCTTGGAGGGTGGAGCCAAGGCCACCCCGCCCCCCTCACCCGAAGTACAAGGGCGGGACTATAAAAGGCCAGCCCTGCAGCCCAGAAAGGGGCGAAGCAGGGAAGGAGAAGGACGCCCGCCAGGACCTGCTACACCCAGGAGGAGATCCGAACTGGGGCTACACTCCAACCCCCGACACCGGGGACGACTGGCCTGGAGTACCCGCTGCCGTGTATCTGGAGGAACCGGACGCCGACTGGATGGCAGAGGTACCCACTCCCTTGAGCCAGCCGCCCCTATCCTGAACAAGGGAACTCATAAAGACTGGTTATTTTGTGTTTGCCTTGCTGGCTGCCTGAGCCTGGAGGCCAGGCCCCAGCCCTAAAGACTTTTGCTGTGTTTGCTTGACTGGCTGGCCTGTGCCCTGAAGCCCAGGATAGAGCCAGCCTCCTATAGATGGTTTTGCCTGAGCCTGAAGCCCAGGCTCCAGCTCCTACAGACCGTGTTTGCTCTGTGATGGCTGGCCTGTGCCTTGAAGCCTAGGCCAAAGCTCTCTGCCGGGACTGCGCTACGTGTCGGCCCCCTGACAGAGCCTGAACCCGGCCGGGCTTGGACTGGCCCAAGGGGTCTCCCTCAGACTGGGAATACGAGGGAG
Source organism: Dermatemys mawii (assembly GCA_007922305.1). NCBI lineage: Eukaryota > Metazoa > Chordata > Testudines > Dermatemydidae > Dermatemys > Dermatemys mawii. Next base: position 49,448,883 of record ML677332.1, on the reverse strand, counting down.
ACCTACACTCTCTCATTCACACATGCAGAGTATATACTAGAAATATGTTTTAGTCTATAAGCAAAATTATTTAAAATCAGTTATTGAATTGTCATGCAATAGTTTGAAGACACAATTATTATGTTGTTAAAAATACTTCCCATTTTCTTATTCACAAAGGGGTAAGCTCCTCAGATTGTGTAACTGGTCATAGAGCAGTAGTTCCAAACTCTGGGTCAGGACCCCAAAGCGGGTTGCAACCCCATTTTAACAGGGTTTCCAATACTGGCTTAGGGTATGGTTACACTTACAAGATTATAGCGCTATTGGTTATAGCGGTCCCCTTATACAGTAATATGTATAGCGCTATTGTATGTCCACACACAGATGTGCCAGCGGTATAGCATGGCCACATTTGGGGCACTTAATGCGGCATTAAGAGCAGCACATTAGGGCAGGTATCCCAGCATTCAGCTGGGTGCAACGTGCTTTTTAAACGAGGGCGGTGAGGGGGGACAGGTTGTGTGTATGTGGAGAGAGAGAGACAGTGGTTTTTCCGTTCTTCTGAAAGCCTGTCAGCGAGCCTCTGTTCACAGAAGGCTTTGTTTTCACACAGGCTCCCTCCTTAAACATTTGCATTGCTTATCTGCAGAGTTAAGAGAGAAACTCTAAAGAGGTACTTCCGCATTCCTCCAGCCGAGTTCAAAACAAAGGGAAGAGACGTCAATTGCCTTAAATGGCTCTAGGCATCTCAAGAGATCACTTGTAGCGCAGTGGGTGTCCACATTCTTGCTGTAGCGCTACAGCAGCTGCGCTACAGCCCTTATTCCCCATGCTGAAGTGGATTATGAGGAGCGCTATAACTCCGCGGTTATAGCGCTCTACGTGCCTTGCCAGTGTGGACGGGGAGGAGGTTATAGCTCTCGTGGGGGCTTTATAGCACTATAAAGTGCCAGTGTAACCAAGCCCTTAGACTTGCTGGGGTCAAAACCAAAGCCCAAGGGCTTCAGCCCTGGGCAGCAGGGCTCAGGTTACAGGTCCCCTGCCTGTGGCTGAAGCCCTTGGGTTTTGGCTTTGGCCTCCCTGCCCAGGGTGGTGGAGCTCAGGCTTTGGTCAGGACTGTAGTGCTGGCAAAGCGCGCCAGAGGAGTGTGATTTGTAAGCACACTAATGTGCCATACTTTTCCTACCCCAGGGAGATCGTGCTGGCACGCTCGAAAAAGTACTTTTGAAACAGGATTATGTTAATGTGAGCTATGTACCTTTTAGAATGTGCCAATAGGGTCTAAATGGGACAGTTAGATTGCAGCGTGTTAGAGCAGTTTACAAATCACAACCTTCTGATGCATTTTGCCAGTGCCATGCAGACAAAGACGTATAGTAGTAAAGTATGGTGGCAGTCCTAGAAAGGGACAATGGAGCAAAGTAGTGGCAGAAATTCATGAATAAATAAGCAAAGTGAAGAAATGAGAGAAGGGATAAAACACATTTTAAGTTTATCCAACCTATTCAGTTTCTTTCACGTAAATGTCAAAGTCAAACCATGGAAGGGCAACAGAGATTTCTAACCCTCATCAATGTCATCTTTTGAGGCTTACAGATGCCCAGCTTCAGTGATTCACTATTTAAACTGTTCTTGTATGATGCAAAATGTTCTGCTACAAACAGAACAGAAGCAAATATTGTAGCTATAGATTCTGGTCACATCTCTATCGCTTCCCACTGCATACTTGGACCCACTCTTTTATAACTGATACTATATGAACTCTCGTACACTAAAACATATTTTTTTCTTGCACTTACTTGTTGCTCTTGCTATTTCATTTTTGGTACAGCACTGTTTCTTTGTTAAACTTAGTGGTATATTTTAGCTTCCAAGAAACATAGTTGGTTATGATGGCATTCTATTCAGCAAAGTTATTCACATAATTCCTAAAAAAAACCCACCATGACAAACACTCAAGTCACAAAGAAGTTTGACCATCTATATAAGGTCACAAGTAACCTTGGCAATGGCTTTCTGTCTGTGTTGCGGCATCCATCTTTTATTCTGCAGCCATGCAACTCCACGTGACATACAATTAAATACAGAAAACTAGGTTAAGATGTGCAACTTTTGGTTTCTCCAAATAGTGAACACCACATCTAAGTGTTGTGCTTCATGTTCAGGAGGATGAAAAAATCCAGCCAAATGATTATCTAATTTAGTCTGTGTAGGGAAAACAGTACCACCAGTGCTCTTGGGGACATTACACAATCCATTTTTTTCCAACAGAAACTAATTATATACCTCAGGACAAATCCTTCCCGCTACATCTCTACTCCAAGTCTAGGGGACCTTTCGGCAGTAAAACTGGTGCAGATGAACTGGTCAAAGAATGGTGGGCAAGATTTGTGGAGGCTACATATGGGCGATATTTCTGGGGCTAAGTGCATGCTCCAGTCTTTCCACTCTGACCTTTTTCAGTGGAGCAGGCTTTGGAGGCTATTTCAGCCAATAAAATGTTTTAGCATGTAGGCAGGAGGATTCCTGCCTAGATTCTTCTCTCTCAGTTAACCTCAATGCCAAGACAAGCTACTGAGGCCATGCTGAGAAAAGAGTTTCCTGTAAAGGAAGAGTCAGGGTACATAGTGTCTATATTTGGATGCTTAGTATACAGTATCCCTGTTAGTTAAAATTAGAATTTTTTTTTTTAAATAGCAGATAATCATCTATATTCTAACTACAATATGTGCTCTTTACTCTTATTCTTAAGAGAGCTGGTGACTTTTGATGGAGTCACCCTTGATGCTATGGGAAAGGAAACAACCACTTATTCCTTCTTGAGTTTTCCAACCCACACCTCCCTAGGAAACCCTTAGATTAATTTAAAATTAATCTTTACTGTTGGGCACACATCACATCTGCTTCAGAGCACAAAACCGCTTCATGTAAATTCCCAAATGCATGGTTGCAACTTCAAACGCCAAAATATTTTATTTCTCAGTACTACTGATATTTATCTAATTCTAACAGTCCCTGTCTCAAATCATACAATATGACACCTCTTGCCAACTGACTTTAACAGGAGTTCCATTCTCATATGAAGTACACAGAAGATGTTTACGTCTTCTATAAAACAAACTTTGGCCCAACACCTTGTTTCTGAAAGTAAGTAACTGTTTTTAGAATTAAGTTAATTTTGTTAAGTGAGTTTCTATAAATATAACTTCTCTTTTGAAACACTGCATATTTTGAACATGCTTTAAGTGATACTTACCTCCAAAAGATAAGGCTCCATTTCATCCAATGTTTTTCCTAGATGTTTATCTGGATCTAAACCTGCCAAGATATTTTAAAATATATTTAACAAATACAATAAATGAAAATAGTTTAGACATCAAAGTGGACTTTTATTTTGTAACATTGTCCTTTGGAAGTCAGTTCCTGTATATTTAAAATCATTTTGATCCTAAAGTAAATGTACTGAGCTGGAATTCTCTCACTTATTCCCTTTGGGCAACCAGTTTCCATGCTTGTAAAAATAAGGTTCACTTCCTTTGCACTGTCAATTGGAAAATGTATTGTTTTACTGTATGATTTCATTTCTAAGAAACTTCATAAAGCACAAGGGAATACACATAATATAGATAATTCAGGTTCATAGTAATAAAATTCTACCACAGCTTGTGCAAGTTTATGTATGTAGATACAGTTGAACATCAGAGTTACAAACACCTCAGGAATGGAGGGTGTTCATAAAGCTGAAATGTTTGTAACGCCGAACATTATTGATGTTCTTTCAAAAGTTTACAACTGAACACTGACTTAATAGAGCTTTGAAAAGGAAAATGTTACTTTCTCCTTTCTTTTTCTTCCATAGTTTACTTTTAATACAGTATTATATTTGCCTTTTTTTTTTGTCTTGGCTCTTCTACTGCCTGATTGTGCATTTCTGGTTCCAAATGAGGTGAATGGTTGAATATACACCTCAGTGTACAGTTTGTAACTCTGGTGTTTGTAACAGTGAGGGGCTATAAAAAAATCTAACTCTATATTCAGAAGTGACAAATTTGCCAATGCATCCCTACTATTTTCTTTTACATAAGCCTTTGTCAAGCCACATTCTGTATGTGTATGACTCCTCTTTCTCTCCACACACACACAGCATAAAAGTGGTTTATACTTGCAGTGACTCTTCAGTTTGGAAGGTGGGGACTCCTTTGTTGCTCCATTTCTTTTCATATCTTTAAATTTTCTTTTACGTTTCTGATGTTTGTGTGTTTCCATTTTTCATTTTGACCGAAGAGTTATGTTTTCATTGAGGTATAAATATTGATGATAACATTTTTGTAAATGGATTCATTTAACTGCTGTCTTTGCTCCTGTATTAGCTTTCTGCCTTTGTGTTTGTCAACAGATATCATTTCAGGCTATGATATAGTCAGTTCTTGGGAGCAGAGCACACAACTGGAGCTAGTCAGTATTTGGATGAAAAAAAAATTCATGCCAAATAGTGCCTCAGAGCCTGTTGTGTGAGGTAACTTTTCTCCTTCCAAGTCAATACAAAACAAATATCCCAGTTAGCTCTGAGGAGGCACTATGCTACTGGAAGGGTCATCTTTCAGCTGACACTTTAAAAAAAAAAACAGAGGTCCTAACTATTTCAAATTAATAAAAATCCAGTGGTGACTTTTGAAAGACAAGGAATGCTGACAAAATTATCATCTGAACAGTTACATTCTTCCAACTGTACCTAAAGCACTTCAATATTTTTCACTGGACATAATACAGGATTCACCCTTATTTCATAGGCTATACTGTTTCGGCCACCAGAGATGGCTGCATTCAGGAGCGGATGAAGCAATATCTATAGTATAGCTCGTAATGCACTTTCGGATCCTTCAATATGAAAGTCACTATATAATGTAAGATATTAATTATAATTTTAATTATTTATTTTTATAAAGTTTTTGCTAATTTCAAGTAACTGACATACATTCAAATTTGCTAATAATGGACTTAGTTTATTTAAAACTCTGTAAAGTTGAAACAATTTAAATAAGTTAGATGCCAAAACATTAAGGAAGATTTTAAACATGTAATTGAAGCACACTGCAAATTCTTTCACAACCTGAGGGAAGCACTTTAAAAACTGCTTAATAGCTAAAATGGAAGAAGTCACTTTTTTGTTTCTGGATGTCATTAATAGAGAAACTTCATGTTGGTATAGATTTAACAATGTAATCTGCACCTTCAAATAAGATGCTATCCAGTTATGACTGTGGCCAATATGAGAATTATTTTAAAACATTTTAATTTTATTTGAGGGGTTATAACTGGCACTGCAAGACAATCTTGGTTCCACTGAAATTAATACAAAGGCTCCTGCTGATTTCAATTACATGGGACCAGGCCACCACTGCATTATTTCTAAGTGTTCATATCTGGTTTGGACTTTCAGTTGTCTGTTGTTTCAGGAAGAGATTTCTGTATGCTTTATTTTCAATTTCTTTCAGTATTTGTAAATTTTTGATTCATTCTTTTAATTTTCATCAATGAAACACTGTATCTGCATGTTTGTATTTTTTATGTTTACTATCTTTTTTTCCCTTCGGTCTAGGTTTGCCTGCTTATTGTGATACTTTATATCTGATCACCTGTGCTGGTAGATTGTGTCCATTTTGCATACTTTATCCTTTATTATTATTTTAGTAACAGGGAACTACACACATACTATCAAACATGCATGAATTTATGACAAGAAGATATAGCTCACAATTATGTTACAAATATAGAATATATGACAGGTTAGGTGTTATAAAGATTTTATCACTACTGTTTTGGAAGAAAATCATTATTCACAAGTGGTACAGCTGCAACTGATGCAGGTTTTCCAAAAAAGGTGGTAATAAAACTTTATAGCCCCCATTCCTTCACATATTTTGCTTATACAATGCATTTGTCTTTTGTTTGCTTATTATTTTTGATATTCTATGAAATGCTGTAACAGAAGAAACAATGTTATGGACAGAGCTGAGCAATATCCACAGCGATGCAGAAAGTCAATTTATGCAATGATCGTGGAGCTAACGAGTTTATAACTGTCACAACCACCACATTTATGTGGTGTAAACAGATGCCATCATATTTCATATGAAATAGAACCTCATCTCATCACAGTCAGTGGCAAAACACCTATTGACATAGATACTCAACTGATACTCTGGAATAACTCCATTGACTTCAATGGAGATGCCAGTTTACACTCGTTTAGGATCTGAGCCACTAATTTTAATGGATCCAGGATTTGGCTGTATACTTTTTTGCTACTTAGATAACATACCAAGAAGTTAATACTGCATAACAAATTACTATATAACTTCTATACATTTTTATCCACATTATACCCAAATGGACTGTGTATCAGCACATTACCTTTTTTCCCCCTAAAAAATCACCCCAGTTTCTTTTATAAACCTAGTATTTTTCCTTAATTTAGCATAGAATATGCATACTATGAATACGTGACACAATAACAAATAGATAAAGAATCACAGAACTAGAAGGGATCTCGAGAGGTCTTCTAGTTTCGTCACCTGCACTAAAGGCAGGACTAAGTATTATCTAGACCATCCCTGACAGGTGTTTATCTAAACTGCTCTTTAAAAATCTCCAATGGCAGAGATTCCACAACCTCCTTAGACAATTTATTTCAGTGCTTAACTATCCTAACAGTTAGGATTTTTTTCCTAATATCCGACCTAAACTGCCCTTGCTGAAATTTAAGCCCATTGCTTTTTTGTTCGATCCTTAGAGGTTAAGGAGAACAATTTTTCTCCAGCTTCCTTGTAACAACTTTTTATGTACTTGAGAACGGTTATCATGTTCCCCCTCAGTCTTCTCTTCTCAAGACTAAACACACTCAATTTTTATTATTTTACCTCATAGGTCATATTTTCTAGACCTTTAATCATTTCTGTTGCCCTCCTCTGGACTTTCTCCAATTTGTCCACATCTTTTCTGAAATGTGGCACCCAGAATGAGACACAATAGTTCAGTTGAGGCCTAATCAGCACGGAGTAGAGCAGAAGAATTACTTCTCATGTCTTGCTTACAACACTCCTACTAATACATCCCAGAATGATTGCTTTTTTTTTTTTTTTGCAACTGTGTTTCACTGTTGACTTATATTTAGCTTGTGCTCCATTATGACCCTGCAAATCCCATTTCACAGTATTCTTCTTAGACAGTCATTTTCCATGTTATACGTGTGTGCAACTGACTGTTCCTTCATAAGTGGAGTACTTTGAATTTGTCCTTATTGAATTTAATCCTACTTACTTCAGACCATTTTTCCAGATTGTCCAGAAAATTCTCAATTTTAATTTTATCCTCCAGAGCACTTGCAACCCTTCCCAGCTTGCTATCATCCGCAAACTTTGTAAGTGTATCCTCTATGCCATTATCTATATTGTCGATTAAAATATTGAATGAAATTGGATCCAGGACCAATCCCTGTGGGACCCCAATTGAGATGCTCTTCCAGCATGACTGTGAACCACTGATAACAACTCCCTGAGAACAGTTTTCCAACCAGTTATACACCCACCTTACAGTAGCTCCACCTAGACTGTACTTCCCTAGTTTGTTTATGAGATTATCATGCGAGACAGTATCAAAAGTCTTATTAAGGTCAAGATATACTATATCTTCTGCTTCCCCCCATCCACAAGGCTTGTTACTTTGTCAAAGAAAGCAATTCAGTTGGCATGAGACAATTTGTTTTTGACAAATCCATGCTGATTGTTACTTATCACCTTATTATCTTCTAGGTGTTTGCAAAATGATTGCTTAACTATTTGCTCCATTATCTTTCCAAGTACTAAAGCTAAGGTGACTAGTCTGTAATTCCCCGGGTTGTCCTTAGTCCATTTTTAATAGATTGGCACTACATTTGTAAAGAATGCACATCACATCGTATCACTCACAAGTTTCACAGCTTCCTCCAGGCATGAAGAAAACTATATTTGCCTGTTCAGCATACATGAATTCAGAATAGCTTGGAAACATACAATGATAATATGTACACAATCTACAAATAAACCCATATTGTAAGAAGCACACAAGATTAAACTTGCAATATATTCCAAAGCTATGTTAAAAACTGTGAAAATGCAATGTTGTCATGGTTTCAGTTTTTAAGTATAGCTTCCTCTTATCTAACTACTTCAATTTTTCTTAGGAAAAATATGTATTTCCTTTGCAGTTTCTTTCATTTTAGAAGTGATCCTTTCCAATGAAATCTGTATGGAGAATGGATAAAAACTATGGTGTAATAAAGGCCTTAAGAACCAGATGAATTTACAATACCTTCAGAACCAGTCACCTTCAAATTGTGATTCTCTAGTGGTATGTTTAATCTAGGAAAGCTCTCATAATCAGTCAAATGCAATTATCAATCCTGTTTCTACTATCAATGTAATGTACTATCAATATTTATATATAATCATAAATCATAGAACTCAGCTTAACTTTAACTATTTGATATTTCTTTTCCTTAAAGAAAGGTATAGATTACTTTAGTCTCACAATGATTTAGATTAAAGCAGAAGAATATACTGTAAACCCTTATACATGTTATTTAATCACATCATACAGATTCTTCCTCAGTGTGACCAGCTCTGAAGAAAGCTGGATGGGTGGATAAACTTACAACTAGGCCCAAGCCCTGGATAACAATGCAGAATTAAGAAATTAATTAGAAGGAAGAACCATAATTTGCAGAGCTGACATTTATTTTACTTTACTTGCATGTATCAATGAGAAGCAATTACGATTCAATTAAAATATTCAATTTTATTACTTTACTGACTGACCTTGAAGTTAATGCCAGTTTTATTTAATTGCATCATCTATGAATAAATGTTAACCCTAGAATGTTATGCCCCATTATTTTCAATGCATTTTTCAACTCCCCAATTGAATTATATCAGTTAATTTATTATCTGCTGTCAAGAAAGCGAGGCTTTTTTTCTTTGAGACAGTCCAGTATATGATGAGAGAAGCATCATGAAAGATTTGATAATACTGTTTTTAACAGTGCTCAGTAAAATGAATTGTGCACTCGTCTCAACTTTGTGGCCAAGAGTTTTACTGTAAAACCAGTATACGGTAGTGCACATGGTGTAATCACTTTGAGAAGCAATTTCTAGTCCCTCTGTAATTCCTGATAAATTCATTGACAGGAACTGAATACCTTCTTGCATTACTCAGCGAGGACTGCAGAACAATTTTTTATTAATATCCACTTTACACAATGCCACAAGACAATTGCTACAATTAACTGCAACATTGTAAAAGGACTTACACAGAAACTTATTAAATTTCAATCCTCACACCATTGTGCATAAAAATGCATAAAATGTACAAATGACCACTAACAGTCAGGCATTTCAAAAGTGAAAAATTGTCCATTTTGTTCACACATACAAGTATACCATAAAGTCTTAAAATTAAATCCACACTCTCTTGGATACATTTTATGATATCATTTAAAAAACCCTCAAGGCTCTGTTTTCATAACATGATGTTCACTTAACACAACAGAAAATGTAACAACTCATTATATCCATGAAAATATAATTTGAAAAAGATATTCTCTTTTATGCATGTTTTGAAATTTAAGTGACTATATGCCTTTAAATGAAATATTTTATCAGACTAAATCCCCATTTTTCCCAACAAAAAATAATCTGAAAAAAAATCAAAGTTAGTCTTATTTATTGCTTCCAATGAATAGTCTGCTGTGTAATTCTTGTAATAAACCACACTGTGACAGACTCTAATCCTAGATGCATGGATTTCACCATGAAAAATCTACCACTGTCCATGCAGCAGCTACAGTATTATAGTAAAAGATTTTGTAAGAGATACTCCATTGCAGGCTACCCATTCTGACCCACTTTGTCTGACATTTCCCATTATAAGATCCTGTTTTCAGATGTTTATAACTTTGGCAATCTTTAACTGTTTGGCAAGGACTCCACACTGGGTGTCTGCCTCAGTTTGAGGGTTTATTTTTTTCCTGAAGTTTCAGCCAAAACAGTTTGTACATGGCAGAGAACAAGGTTGCGGAAAATGGAGTAATTTTCCCTATGTTAAACATTGTCTTTTTTTTATTATTATTTTTATTTTTTTAAACAGTTCTAGCACCCTCATGTCTTGGAACAGGGATTTTAAATTTGGCAAAGGAGAGGCCATTCTATCAGAGACATGGCTTTTGCCAGCTCTGTGAAAATTCATCCAAATCTGGCCAATTTATAAGCTTTTCAATAGTCACAATTTACACACGCTCAGTAGAAAAATTCTTCAATTTCAGCAATTAAAATCTGCAAAGATTTCACTGATCATGCTCAAGCCTCTCTGAGCTCCTAGTACTGATCAGACTGTGCATGTGTCATCTCCACAGAACAACTGACCATGTTCATTCTGACTTTCAGTATAATAGCTGCTCTGTGCTAGGCAATGAAATGGAGAGCAGTGAGCCTTTTTTATCTTCTGTACAAGCAGTGAGCCTGTAGCTGTTATCAAAGATAACACCAGGAGTAGAAAACTCCCTGATTTGAATACAGAGGGAAGGGAAATGAGTAGATTCAGACTCTGTCAAGATTGGGACTGGCAAGGGCGGCAAGGGAGTAAAATTGAGACAAGCTGGGCAAGGAAACTGGGAATAAAGCTGGGAAGGGGGTGAGGGGAAGGATATTGGGACTGTATGGGGGAGGCTGGAATTGGGAGCTAGTGAGGAAAACAGACATGGGTGACTGTAAGCTAGCTGTCTGGTGGAGGGATAAAGGGTCACACACTAAGACTGGATGAGAAAATGTGGGGATGGAAGAAGACTGGGCCTGGTTGTACAAGGAGATTAGGCCTTGGAACTAGTGATTTGAGGGGACGGGGGGCAGGGGTGGGTGGGAAGGGTAGAGATAGCTGACAGGGATCTAGGATGTGGAAGGCAAAATGACACTGGCTATGAAACAAGACTGAGACTAAGCCAAAGAAGGGAGAGATTGGGGCATGAGAAGACAGAGATAAGACTGGGAGCTGACAGATGCAACAATAAGCTGTGAGGGGGAAATAGGAATTTTAAGTAAGGAGACTGGGATTCAGTAGGCAAGAACAATGGGATTGAGACAGAGTCAAGTGGTAGAAGTTTGTGTGGTGGATCTATAGATTCCAGTCCCGCTGATGAACCATGTAGGTGTCAACAGGCCACATGATGGAATTTCCATGTTTTTTCTTCTTTTTCCTTTTTTATATATCTAAGAATTAACACACAAAACTACATTATCATAAGAACTTTATTTAGTCAGTAGCTCAAAAGTTAGGTAATGCCAGAATTAATGTTGCCTTATTGTGTATGGTATAGACTTTAATTACATGATCACGTTCTTTTTTTCCACAGACCCGCTGCCTCATTCAGAGCACAAGATGAACTTACTCTAAAGATGAATGAGGATTTTGTTGTCTATTGGCCCTTGTCTCATTTGTTGCAGAAGTTGGAATGTGTGCAGTGAATAAGGCAGAGAACTGCAGAAAGAGAAAGAACATTTTCATGGTTAAAGTAATTTAATGCTGCCCTGGAGAACTGGATGCTTTTTCTGCCTCTGCCACAGAGTTCCTGTATGATGCTTGGCAAGTCAGTTAAACCAGATTCTTTACAGGGAGTCACTAGTGGTGTTCCTCAGTTTCTTGGCGCCTGAGTTTCAGCTTGGGGTCTGATTTGCAGACGTGCTAAGCACTCAATTGCAACTGAAGTCAAAGGGAGCTAGCTGAACTTATAAAGTGCTATATAATGCTAAGAATTCTGAAAAATCCGGTCATAGATGTCTCAAATATGGCATCCAAAATTCATGGATACTTTTGACTTTACAGTGCCTCAGTTCCCCATCTGTAAAATTGGAATAATGCCACCGTCTCACGTCACAGGGTGTAGTGAAAATATATTAACAGATGTTTGTGAAGCATTCAGACACAATAGTGATGAACACCATAGAAAAACCCATAAATTAATAATTCTGTCTTCAGAGTAGGGTTCAATATATAAACCTTGAGGTCACACATTGAACAATTAGGATAAACAAAATCTTAAATAGCTGCTCATTAGGAGACTCCATACTGTGCACAGAATGATGCAAGGGTCTTGTGGAAAAAATGAAATCATTTAATTAAAGAGTTTATCATAATGCACAAGGGACTGAATTAAGATGGAACAGGCAGCCTTAATTCTGACATGTCCTAACTTTTGAACATTTCCTTCTACAACCTGAATCTTCTTTCAACATAGTTTTTTGTGTGTAATATTATATTATCAACAGCACAAGTACTGCGATTTAATGTTAACCAGGCCCAACAAGTTTCTATTATAAGACTTTGTTTTCAGTTGCTTGTAAAAGCCAGACTTTAACTATTTGTGCTGAAAATTTCCATATCAATTGCCTGGCTCAGTCTGAACTATATTTGGGGAAGTTTAAACTGAAGTAGTTCAACCATTTTTGGGAATGAGATTAAGGGAAGATATGCTGTTTCACCCACATTAAAAAATTCTTACAATTGTTTCACTGAGAAGTTCTAGCACCTCTATACTTTGGAGAAGAAACTAAAAATTTGGCAGGGATAGGGGGAGTAGGTGTTACCTAACTGCTGAAGGATGTTCCTTTTACTATCCCTATGAACACACACCCAAATTATAAACCTGTGAAAAACTGCAGTTTGCATATGCATAGTAGAGACTTGTTAGAGTTTGGCAGATAAATTCTCTAAAGATACAAACTGCTCAGAGGTGCTCCATCCTCTCATAGAGTATGTGTACCAACTGGACTGAGCACGTACTATGTTCACAGAGTGGCTGAACATGCTCCAGCCTAGTATTGCAGGGGCTGAGAGCAGGACTTTCCCTACAATTCTTCCTTCCAGCAGCTCAGGGTTGTTGAGGTGCTAGGCACCAGAATTGGGAAAAGGGAGACTGTACATGTATCAGCTGCCTTTGTTTTACCTATCTCTACCTAAGAGTTGGCAATGCCTCTAGTAAAATATCTGCAGACAGACATTGTATGACCAGGAGGTCTCTGGTTACCTGTCTACAGAACACAGGTCAATACTTCCAAAAATAGGAATCAAAAGTCAGACTACTAAACCTAATTTAAGCACTTAAAATAAGTGGAATGACTTTCCTAAGAGCTGAGCACACACTCGCTCCCACTGAGGCACAAATGGTTGACTACAAAACCCAAGGTGTGGAATGAAATGAAGTCTACAATTCTTGGTATAAGGTTTCTTAGCTACTCTCTTCCATTAACCCTTCCACCTGCCCCAGTAACCATCTCTCTTCCTGACTGTCCTTGACCTTCTCACTCTCTGACTTCATGTTCTCACAATTAAAGCACGTTCTGATCTATCCCACCCTCAAAAGCCTTTCCTAGTACCCAACAGTATTCTCTCCTAGGTACTGCCTCCCTTCACCTCCAAACACATGGAGTACAACATTTACAATTGCTACCTCAAGTGCCTCTCCTCCAACTTCATCCCAGATCCCTTCCAGTATTGCCTCTGCCCTCTTCAATCCACTGAAACTGCTCTCACTAAGAGCATGAAGGCCAAATCCAGGACCTCGCTTCCTTCATACTCTAACTTCTCTGATGCTTTTGATTATCTCCATATTCTCTCCTTGACAATCTTCGTTTACCTGAGCCTTTGTGACTCCAATGTCTCCTTTTCTATTTCAAACTTCTCTGATCATTATCTTTAGCATCTCTTTCAGTAGGTTCCTTTCTCATTCTCTGGAGTGGACTAATGACGCTCCATATCTAGCCCCTATATCTCATTTCATCCTTTCCTTGGAGGATCTCAGCTGCTCATTTTCTTTCAACTACTGTCTCTACAGTGATGACTTGAAAATCTACCTTTTTACCCCTTGCCTGTCTCCCTCATTCAAGCTGCTTTCTGGACATCTCAGCCTCCCTCTCAGACATCTCCTGTCACCCCTCTCTTTGAATCAAGTTTCTCTTCCCCTTCAAGGCCCTTCATAGCCCTGTCTCTCCTACATACCAGCTTTTCTTCTCATCACATCATCTTTGAATCCCTTGCTAGTTTTGACTGTGTTTTTGCCTCCTTTTCCCACAACCACTTCTCGTTTTCCATGCTGAGCCAGATGGAATGGGAATATCTGTGCAATAAGGCAAAATAGCTCCTGGTGCCTCAAGAGCCATGACCCCTCTGTTAGCACAGGCGAACAAGTGACAGAGAGCTATCTTTCTTTTGTGTTATTGTTAAATAATGTGAGTTGTATGGTTACCTGAATTCAGGACACAAATGCATTAAGGAAGCATGTCTGAAGTGAAAAGGTCAAATACATTTACATTCCATAGGGTAAGAGCAGATTATGGAAGCTTTGCTCAAAAATAATTACTATAGTATATACTGGTTAGGAAACAAACAAGGTTTTTAAGGGGGGGAAAAAAGGAGTAACATGATAGCTGTTCCTAAAGTGCATGCCAGGCATTCACTTGATTTATCAATTGTGTCAACGCTACAAAGAATACAATCATAAAAACAAGCTACAGGCCTTCAGATTTGTGCGCAAGAAAATCATTTAAGCTAACTTTGTTGAAGAAAGGCCTTTTTAAGAAACGTTTAAAGGCCATGTTTGAGAATAACTATTCTCTTTGAAATAAGATAAGACAATCATTAAAATCTTGTACTGGGTGATAGATAAGAAAATTATTTGCCATTTTATCTTTTATTCAAAATTATGATAAACGAAAGCAGTCTTTTTCACTTTAGTAAAAACAAACAACATTAAAAGTAAAGGCTGTAAAAGTTGTCAGGAACTCTACGAAAGCTCTGGTTACTACCTCAGAAAAAGCAATGGATAAACAAGTCAAAATAAGCTTAACTGGCTAAGAAAGGATATCCTGTTCTTTAGTTTTAATATAATGTGAAAAAGTGCTTGTATTTACAGTGAAGTCTGGAGGACTATGAATGGGATCTTATCGTGATTTCTTATCTGTTCCCCTTCTCTTTCCTTTTGTTTGTTAATGCTCGCTTGTCAAATCATGTCTTTAAATCAGAAAATCAGACAGCAAATTTTTAGTGGAAGAGACGGTCTTCCTCTGTGTTCTGATAGCACCTAGCATGAAGCCCCTCCCCTCAATCCTGATTCAGGGAACAGATTTTCAAAACTGCTCAGAAATGGCAACTGGAGCACAATTTTTTAAAAGAATCTCATTTCCATTTAACTAAATGAGGCAGATTTTCAAAAACAGTTCAACAGCCAGAAGTTCCCACTTATAAGGTGCTGATGTCTTTCCTAGAGACTTTGGGTAAAAATCCTAGCTCCTCTGAAGTAAAAGGGAGTTTTGCCATTGACTTCAATGGGGCCAGGATTGCCTTTCGTGTAATACTACAATGGAAATAAATAATCAATATTCTCTACTTCCATTATTCCCAAACAAATAAACAGAGTTACAATATATTTTTTTTTATATGGTCTAATAAAAGGGCTAAGATTTAGAAATATTATTTACCATGGGAAGCAGAGAGACTTGCCTTCTTAGCTGAATGCTTCTATTATTTGACCTAATAATTCCAATTTATTATTCAGAGGTTTAATCTTACAATGGATAATTATCATACTGTAAGAGAACAGGAAGGAATTGTAATGTATAAATTGACTGAAGTAATACATATTAATCCCATAAAAGCTAGAAATTTTGGCTTTGCAATTCTGATTTTGATGAAAATATCGAATAAGCCATTTTTTCTTGTACCAATCCTTAATAAAATGTATTGAAGTTTGAAGTTAAGTCAATTTAATTGTAAATAAGACATTAAAAAATTCAAATGATTATAGACAAAACTCAAATTTATCATTCATTTATTTAGTACATCATTGTAGTTAGGGCTTACAGATAACGTTTGACTCAGGTCATATAAACTAGTCTACCAAAGTGGTCTGTAATCAGACTAAATATAAACGTTATCTTCGTATTATCCTTAATGCTGTGAAATCATTACAGATCATATTGAGAGGTGGGGGAAATCCCCAAAGATGTACTCTCCCTACTGCTCAAGAGTGGAAGTAAACTATCCCAGAGGCATCTAATATGCTGCCCAATGTGCAGTTATAACTAATGTAGTTTAGAACCTATTGCAGATGGGATCTTAAGTTAACATGAAAAATCATATATGCACAGAAGGGAAATCATTTAAGTACAGATTCTGACATAATTACTCAAGCTGAATAGTACTTTAACCCACAAATGACCTAACTGAAGTCTAGTGTGAGTGAGGGCATCAAAATCAGGCCTTTCATGATTATGCTGATGCTTTATTATGCTCTGTTTCATCTTCTTCCTTTGGACAACTGATATAACAGGATCTTGTGGTAAAAATGCCTGTATGATAAAGGCAGCTATTACCAGCTATTTTTCAGCTAATACTGGCTAACCTGTATCATTTTAATTTGCTAAGGTTACAGTTAAGCGGAAATACTTTAGGGAAAAGTTCTTCACAGTTACAGCTTTGTAGGCAGCTCAGGGCAACACGAAGAGGGTGCTGGAGATAGAGTTGTTTAAAAAAATTTCTGTTGTTCCTAGTCAAATCTGCTGCAGAGTTATTGGGTGTTTATCTCATATTATTGTCACCTCTGAAATATACTCGCTTTAAGTTTTGGCCTTGGAACAACTGAATCAGACTAACATATAACAGAAGGGACATGAAAATATATTAAAAAAGGTGCTGTAACAGTGTTCATGTTGCACATAAGTGAAAGCACTTGGTCTCCTATCATTTGGAGCAGCACACTATTCCAAGATGGAAAACTCTTGCTGTTGGCAAGACTAACTATTTGTAAAGATAGATTTAGGGAAATGTACTAAATTAATGCTCATTTACTTGTATAATTATGTGCTGTCTACATAAACCTACAGACTTTTACCTTTCTAGTATTAGCACTAAATTAATGGAAAACAGGACACGGGAGGGTGTGTGGGCATGCCAGTGCTGATGAATGTCAAGCTCAACTTACCTAACTTGCTTGTTGTTTTAACATCTGTACAGTATACCATCTAATGCATCACCTCTCAGACTTTTAAATCTGTTATTTTAAACACATTCATAGCAATTTGGCTTAAAAGCACCTTTGATTATTAAACTAAAAGGCAACTAGGCAACCCGCATCTTTAGCTTCTTTGTCACCTGATATGTTAAACAGCTTTCATACCTTAAACTTACTTTAATAAAGCATGCAATTATTAAAGCATTGCAGAATGGCCCCAGAGCACACAAGCTCCATTAAATTTGCTTATATCTAATTATGACTGCCTGAGGCAGGTGAGAAATTGAGTCTGATAAGATCTTTCTTTTACCTAACCAAATAAATAAATAAATAAATAAAGGCAGCAGTAATTCTATCTAATTACTATCTACAACTATTTATGGTATTTGCTCTTTAAATGAACATACCACAAAGCATTCTTTGTGCATTAACCACTGAATTCTAACTTTTTAAAAGCCACTGAGATACAAAAGACAAGTTTATCTTGCTTCAGGGATGCTACAGGTCACCAACAATGTCACCCCTGAAGTCACTTTCTAAATTGCTCAGGTCTTACCACTTTTTAACTGGATTTTGGTTTATAAACTAAAAATTATTTTGGTTCTAAACAATTTGTAACGAGTACTGAATCATCACATAGTTCAAGAGAGCTGCTTTGAGCAAAGCAAATGAAATAAAGTTCAGTTGGTGACATACAATTACTTAGTTCTGAAAAAGCATATTAGTTCTTATTATTTTATCTCACACTGAGATAAGTGCTGTAAAAATACAAGCAACACCCCTTCTCTGTTTGCTGTACATGAGATGAAAACTTTCTTTCTTTTAAATAAAAGATCTTGAGCTTTTATCTTTTTTAAAGACGGGGTTGGCAGGAGGAAGTGAAGCAGTTAATTCCTGTATATTGTACCAGATCCCCTCCACCAGAGGAGGAAATGCTATTAAAAATGTGAACATCTTATGTAAACTGAGAGTGAATGACAAAGTTTTGTGTTTCTAGTAATTTTAATAATGCTAACAGCACTGAAAGATCCACTGAGAACAATGAAATGAGACCATGCTAATAAGTGCTGTACAACTAAAGAGTTGTGACAAGGGAACCCAGCTGGAGCTGAAATGACTTCAACAAAGAAAATAATTAAATACAAAATATATTTTTTTAAAAGTTATAGAAGTGTCAAGCCATTCTATCAATAAACAACTAAAGTTACTCTACACAACTCAAACAATATTACACCAGAATATTACCCCTTTGTTTTTTAAAAAAGGGTATTTAAAGAAGTAGAAAAAGGCATTAGGCACAATGTGAAAGTGCCATATACATGCTGAATATAAGACCTGTCACAGGCCAAGGTTATATGACACAATTTATCAGATATATATTTTTATCCACCCATGTAGAACTGACTCTTTTCTATTATACTTGCCATTCTTTGGTCTAATGACCCACAAAACCCTAGTGATCCCAAAAGAAAAAGGGGGTTTTGTCATTTTTATTCTTAAACCCTAATCTGGTACTTTTACATGACAAACTGCTTAGAGTCTTGTAATTTGGATATGATGTATTGTGCCATTAATAAGGTTCTCATCTGCTTCTGTATGGTTACAGAACACGTGCTACTCAATAAAGCTTTCTTTAATAGTGCACTTGGGTACATCTTTTGTCTTTGCAAACATTCAGGTCATCTTTTGTAATGGCTTGCTTCAATATAAAAGTCATGCTTTAAACCATTGCCAATGAAAGTCAAAGGATTTTGAGCTCTGATTTACTCAAACTACTAAACTACAACTGTCATTCTTTAAAAAATATCAGTGACATATCACCTACTGTGTGCTACCAGCTTCATGAATGAAAAGACTGCTGTTATACAAGTTCTTCAAGTTCCAATATCATTACATCATGTTGGATGTTAATTTGTTAATTCTTTGTTAAATCTTTTTGCGGTATTTTATAATTCTGAACCCATCTCTAGCCATCAATCTGTATTCCTTTTGAATGACCATACTGTGGACCATTGCATTACATATGTATCTATACTAGAGGGAAAAAATAACTGAAGGAATTTAATGACTAAGCTACAAAAATCTATTGTGTATATTATGTATTATTTATAGGTTCCATTAAATGCTCAGACATATTGTCATATTCTGGCAATACTCATTTTAAAATCTATCCTTCTTCACCTCTTCATATTACTGTTTTTCATCTTAAATTACAGAACAGTTCTTATTTTCTTTTTCCTTACTATGCTTTTGCAGTTGCTCATTAATAAACAAATTAAGTTTACCAAAGTGTTAACATACAGCAATGTCCACAATCTGGATACCTACCAAAAGCTGCTACTTTTATGATGATGGCTTGAACGTTAGACAATATCATTTCTTTGAGCAAAGCTTCCTGGTTTCGACGCCAAAGGTAAGCTAAAGGCTGCAGATTAAGCCTCTTACACCTTTTTAAAAGAAAAATAAAGACAAATCATTGAGTGAATTCCAAATTCTCTTTTACATAGAAAAATTTGTTCAACAATAAATGTAACACATTTCTTGGTGTCCTACTATTAAACAAGTATGTTTTTTAAACCTTCAATATCTAATCATAATGAATGTATTTAAAACATGTTCTCTTTTATAGAGTACAGTGTGTATGTGCACTGTATGAAAAAAGAAAACTAAAGACCCTGATTCTGATTTTAATTGTACCTATATAAATCACTGATGTTAATAATGTTACACTGGTAAAACAAGTATAAACAAGGGGAAAATTAAGCCCCAAAACTTCACATACATAACCCCATACAAATGCAGAAGATGGTATACGTCTGTCTATAATATTAAGGACAACAATGTTTATCTGTGGAATGCACAGTGCAGATCACAACTGCATATTCTATTAGACACTGAGATCGACTGGATTGCCACATATGGAATGTGTATAGAATCTGTACTAAAGATACAAAATACCCACCCAAGAAGACCAGTTTCACCTGCGGTACTTACACTTGCTGGTTGGATATATGCTCTTTAAATTGCATTTGTATTTATCACATTAGATAATCGCTAATTCACACTACTGACATGGAGAGACCCATTGCAAATTAGTAAATTTTGCTCTTTAAATTGCATTTGTATTTATCACATTAGATGATCACTAATTCACACTACTGACAGGGAGAGATCCATTGCAAATTAGTAAATTTTGTGAATTAGTGAGAAAGTAGATAAAAACAAAAATAAAGCAAGAGGACTTTGTCAATTAAGGCCCAGATCCTGCAAACACAAACAAATGGATAACTTTGCTCACATGAGCAATCCTATTAAACGATGGAACTACTCAAATTACATACAAAATAGACTGATTTTGTCAATTATAATTGTTTCAATTATTTAACACTTGATAGCGTATTAGAAAAATTAACATTATTTTAAATGTGTGCCTAGAATCGGGGACCTGCAAAAAAGCTCTTTGTAGCTCAAAACTTTGTCTTTTTCACCAACAGAATTTGGTCCAATAAAATATATTATCACAGCCAACTTGTCTGCCTAGATTTAGGTTATGCACCTAAATATTTAGGCATCTAAATAAGTGGCCTGGTTTTTAAGATGCTGGGTACCCAGCAGCAGAGTAAAAGGCAGCTGCTGGGTGTTTGACAACTTTGAGAATCAGGCACCTAAATATGGATTTAGAATACTAAATTGAGGCATCCCATGTCGCATCCTCAAAATAATTCAGCATTTACCTAACTCTGATAACACTTCAATGTAAATGTTGACTTCAGTGTGAAGGTCAACAACGAGCTCTTCTGAAAAAAATCCCACTTTCAGTTTTTAAAAACCTGGCTAACTGCTCAATAGTTTCTTTTGGAAAAAAAGTCTTAGCAATTCAGCAACGTAATTACTATTATATATTTTCTGGGAAGTTGGGCTATTTTCTGCTAGATTAAAGTGTATAACTAGCAAGGTTCTATTGCTTTTCTCTGTAATTTACAGCAACCTACACATAAACCACTGGCAAGGGCAAAATGAATGAAACACGAAAAAGCTTGCTAACAGCCTCTAAAGTGTTCAAACACAGAGCAGTCATTTTTGGTTGGTTGATGTTTTGGAGTAGATTTGAAATTGTTTAATTATTTTGACCTGAATAGGTTCTCTCTTTTTTTTTTAATAAACACCATTAATAAACACCACCATTTAGATGCCCAAAGTTAAGTTAATAAATTCATATTCTTCCCCTCCTAATAGTGCCTAAATATGGAGTTAGAAGCCTAACTTTAGGCATCCGTTCTGAAAATCTAGGGCTCAATGCAAAGTAAGTTGTTCAAATGTTTTCACTGGATTTTCCAAAACATGGAATAGGTAAATGAAACAGTCATCCTACTGATATGCCTAAAGGGTGAAAATGTAAAACAAAGGAACAAAAATCCTTATGAATCTATACCACACCAAAGTTTCAAACTATAATCTATTCAAAAATATTTATCGTACGAAATATTTTCTACAAGATGAACTCGACTGCCCCAAACCGATTCTCACTTTAGAAGATAATCTTCACTCCTAATTTTTTGGGGGTGTTCCTCGATTATTACTATACAAATCCTACAACAATAATACTGTGTTCCAAATGATTTAAAACTTTTAGAGCAATATTATTAGCATATGTAGGAATATGGTAATGTAGTTTGTTTGGAGGGGTTAGCTAGCAATTATTTAATGATCTAATTTGAGATAAAGAATGGGATATAGGATTTTAAATTTTAAAATGTTGTGGGCTTCCCAAACAGATTATTATAGTATTATGTACTGGACAGTTAAGGATTCTGATTTTCCCAGATTGAATGTGGAGTCAGAATTCTGTACTCTGTTTTTCCTGGAATTTCTTTAGCTTTTAAAACTTCCTTAAATTATCAAATGATAGGAGAAAATACTACTTGGTTTGTATACGTCAAGCATTCGCACTGGATACTTATACACTGACTTAGATAACCTAAACTCCCAGTTTCTCCTTTAAGAGGAAAAAAACTGGATGATCTTCATGAAGTTTGTATTATTAATAAATAGTGATTTTTATAGGAATGTAATGCAGTTCTTATTTTTCTCTGGTTTGCAAAAAGGAATGTCTCCCTAAATGTTTTTTTAAAACCATTCTAATTGTGAGTTAGTCATGAAACCAATAGAATTGCATTTATTTAAATTCATAAAAATAAAAAGAGATCCCTATCCAAGACTCTAGGCATTCCTACCATAAATTACAAAAACAAATAATTAAACAACCTACCACAAACTACAAAAACAAAAAATTAAACAAAATGAAAAACACAGAATTAACTTTACCACCCACATATCTGATTCCCCTGAAAAGTCCACCTCTACAGAGCTCATACAAATAGATGCACCTTGCAGCATGCCCTGAAGGCCAACATACCCATAAGATGCTTGCTCCAAAGCTGAGGGCCTACACAGGAAAGGCCCTCTCATCAGCCAGCTCTTTTGAAAATTAAGGGAGATTTGATTACCTTCACTGAGTCCCTCAGAATACTGTGGCAGTATGGTACAAGAGGTAGACTCTCAGGTAGAAAAGTCCCACATCATTCAGGGCTTTAAAAATCAAAACTAACAATTGAAATTCAATCTGGAACCCACTATATAGCTGTGCACATTATGCAGCACCGGGGTGACACATGCGGTCACCTCAGAGCACTGCTTAACAGATGATTCTGCACTAGCTTAAATTACTGATTTGTCCTAAAGTATACCCTCATGTAAAGTGTATTTCAGTAATCCAGTTTTTAGGCAGCAAAGGCACAGATTATAATAGCTAGGTCCTCACCCAAAAGAAATGGTAACAGTCTCCTGGTCAGGCTCAAATGGTAAAAAGCATCCTGGATGCTGTTGCTGTATCATCATCCAACAGCAGTCGGGGAGCCAGCACAACCTATAGATTGAGAACCTATGTAATATATGGCAGCAACACATCTCCATCACTGGACTTTCAATCTGGATATTTCATCCAATTGCTTCCTCCAATCTACCTAAATCATGTCATTCTTATCCCATCTGAGCGTCAGCCAACCAGTTCTCATGCATACTAAGCCTCCCTCAGACACTGGCTGGATCGGGAATAACAGTGCTGAGTGCCATCAGCATACTGAAAACACTGTATCTTCTTACTAACCCTCCTTAAGGCCCATATACACACTGAACAGAGGAAAGACAAGATGGAGCCCATAGGTTAGTGTTTCCCAAACTGTGTTCCACGGAACACTGGTGTTCCGCACGATATGAACAGGTGCTCCGTGAAAGAATCATAATTTTAAAAAAGGGTCTTTATTTTTTTAAAAATTTTAAATTTGGCATATTTGAAGCACAGTTTACAACTCTTTTTGATTTACTATAATTTAAATTAAAACTTCTTCCGGTTATTGATAGATCTCGTATTGAATATCACGGCGTAAAGATAATTTTGACTCTTGCACTTGATTTTTGTACTACTTTATACGCGCTTTCCAGTTAGAAAATGTTATTTTAGCTTTGTTTTATAAACTATATTTGAGCATAATTAATGCAATTTTTATTTGAAAACCAAACAACTACAAAATAATATAAGTGTTCCATAAATATATAGCAGGCTAAAAAGTGTTCCGTGGCCAAAAGAGTTTGGGAAACACTGCCTTAGGTAACTAAACATAATAGTGCCCTAAGTGAAGTGGAACAACCTCCTCATATCACTGTCTGGGAATATTTAGCTGGGGAAGAACACAGCCATCCAAGAGCAGCACTGTTCACCTTTCTTGTAGTCCACAACACAACATGTTCAATGGTTTCAAAAGCTCCTGGCAGAACCAAATATCATCACTGACATCTGATCTTCATCTACTGCTAGGAGGAGACTATCAATCCATGTATCAAGCACAGTTTAAATTCCATATCCAAGTAGGTAATCAAACTAACAAGGATCAAAGATACCAGAGATAACTACATACTCAGAAAAGATTGTGGAGAGATACCTCTATGATTTTAAGAAAAAATGGATGATGGTCAATCTTTACTCAAACTGTGAGCATCAAGTAGTGTTTTACTGTGTACAGGACACACCACAGCCTAAGAGAAGCTGGCAGCCTTCCCTCCCTAACACTGAAACACTGACAGTCAAAACTAGCCCACTAAATAGACTATACTAACTGCACTTTAGCATATCAATGATTTTTCATTAACCTAAATTTAACCAGGCATTTGATTTCTCTGCAGCCATGGAAACAGACATTTTGACCTAAATCCTATCCCTCGCTTCACCTGAAACTCTGAGCCTTATGTTAAGATTTACACACTTCTCCTTTCAAAGCTCCAAGAGTTTTATTTGCAAATAGACTCTTTAAAAGCCCAATAAAGCACTGAAAGTCTTGTGCTTGCTGCTAGGGTGAGTATATTTGCAAGTGTATACTGATATAATCAATCTTTGTTGAAACTCTCAGAAGAGGGAGTATGGTACACCCACATTGAAAGAATCTTCCCACTACAAATTAGAAATGTGAGTTGCTGCTCAATGATTTTTTAAAAAAATTATTATTAAACAAACTCCTTCTGTGACAGACTGGGATCTTCAGTAAGTTTTGGCTTGTCTTCAAAAGGAAGTAAGGGGAGTACAGCCAATATCAGGTGTCTCATCTATTTTATTAATTGAAAAAGATATGGCGCTTTTTCTATTAATGCCTGTCCATCTTTCAGAAGATGCTAGATTCGTCTGGTTTGGGGGAAAGTATGATGAATCAGTGGATGAGCTTTGTATGTTCTACAATATTTCTTTGTTTTCAGATTTTTGAGGGTCAAAGTTATATTTATTATGATTCTGGTCATTTTTATTTCCTGTCCTTAATGGAAATTTCAGTTGAAAAATGTCAACTGGTGACCACCAGATTGTTTTCATCAATAATAGATTTTGGAAAGATTTTAGACAAAGAAGCCCGTAGAATCCATCAAATCCATCTACTATAATTTCACTACTGGTATCCATGTAAGATATACATACAGAGAAAAAAACACAGTGCCTTCAGTTAGTATAATTTACAAATCAGGTATCTTAGAATACGGAATAAAAGCATGTGTTCCTATTCTATACTACAGACTTTTTTTGGTTGTGTGCATATCAGTGATAAAAAAAAATCTTTTTCAAGTTTGCAAGTAACTTTTCAAGAATATTTCCTTACACGTCTTCCACACGAACTCGTTGATAGTCAGAAAGAATGGCTCCTACAGAGACACCTTCCACTCCTTCCTTCTCCTTAGGGGGAAAAAGAAGGAATACAAATAGTGTTAAAATTACATTAATACACACGCTCATTGGCAGACTGGAGATTCAGAAATACATAGTACTTCACTTTGAAAACCAACCAGAAAGGATGGATTCTTTTCTCAGTACCTAGTATTTAAAAAAAAAAAAAAAAAAAAAAAAAAACTGAGTAAGCTGCAAGGCAGACCTAATCCATGTATACTACTCCAAACTCAGAGGGAGCAGTACTTTGCTACATTAGTACCACTATTCTACAAAGGAAACATCCAGTGTATCTGCAAAGCATCAGGCCCTACCCTGCCCCTGTTTCTGAAACTCCTATCACCATTCAGTATAGCTGCTCTGTGGTTCCATTATGCCTGGTACCTTCCATTTCAACAGGAGAAAGGCAGGATTTGCCATTTTGCCCCTGAGAGCACAAATGAAGGCTTATTATGTTCCTCCCTTCTACAATCTATGCTGGGATATTTTTCACCTCAGAGGAAGTCTCTGAGGATTCCTAATGATTTTTCTCCACTTGAAATTCTTTGCTCTTCTCCCACACAAGATCCTATATCACAACAATGAAACTCTGCAACCTGGGAAAAACTATATAGCCAGTTATTAATTTTCTTTAAAACAGGTCTCTGACACCCTAAGGAAAATCATTTCATAGACAAACAAATCTTATCAAGATAGAGTGGTCATCATTAAACAGTATTTACCAACATTTATGACAGTGTGGTGTGTGAGATTATGATGTTTTTCCCATACACAGAACAGCAAATATCTATGGTAACTGTGAGCTACTGTTGACTTTGATAGCTTCTATTATAAAACAGATTTTATGGGTTGTTTTCCCATATGATCATTGTTTCTGTTTTAAATAACTTAAGCTAATATATATACACACACACATATATTATATATATATGCACATTAGCAAATATAGTAGAAAACATAACATTTTAAAATGAATGTACTTTTAAAATGATTCATGGGAAGCATTTGTTTTTTTGTTTTTTATCTTGAGTTCATATCAGAACCAATTTACTGGAACAGAAGTAGCATTCTTTTTCCTAAGTTTTCACCCAATAAAACTGGCTTCAGCTGAGTTAGTGTTCCTGCCATGGCTGATCATCGTTTTAAAGTATAATTTCTCCTCTGAGGTTGCTCTGCCTTGTACCAATCCTGTGAAGTTTGCAGCAAGACTTTCTCAGAAAACTTTCATCTATATGTATATCAGAATGAAAATGATATTTTTTGTCATTACATTCAATTGAAAACTCATAGTCAGTTCCTTATCAGTAATTACCCCCCAAGACACTTGCTTCATAACTATTTTTGGATAACATTTCCCTGTTTTATCCCTGTGCTGCATTATCCTTTCCTTAGTGTATTATTTTATTCTTCTTTACATTAATTCTCATCTCATACCAGTCCAACCAAATTCCCAAGTTGTTCATATCCAACTGTATTTTTGATTGAAAATCCTCTCTATTTGTCATAACTTCTAGCTGTATCATCTGCAAATTTGATTACTGTTGAATTTACATTCTCCTTCAGGTCATTAATGAATGCTGAATAATACTGATCTCAATACCAAGCTTTATATGGGATTCCACTTGATGCCTTTGCACATTCTGAAGTAATACTATTGATAATAAGTTATGATATCTTATCTGTCAGCAGTTCATTATCCATTGATATTATTATGCAGACAATACTACTGCTTCTCTCTGAGATTCCTGTACAATACTAAGTCAAAGGACGCTTAAAAATACAGATAAATTACATCCACTGTACTTCCCTTGCCCACCCAGTCTGTTATATTTAAACAGAAAAAAGAAAAAGAAAAAAAGTAATCAAGCTAAGATTAAGATTAAGCTAAGCAGAATTGTCTCTGAATATAATTCTTCTCAAAATTTTCCATGGAGCCTTCTTGAGTCTATTTAAGCGTATACTATACATTTGAAAACTTTTCTCAAGTATTTCTTTGTTCTGTTTATCTTTGATATTTGAGATACTTGTACTGTTATTAGTAATACTAGTAGCACTTATATGTAGGGTTGCCAGGTGTCCAGTTTTGGACTGGAATACCTGGTCGAAAAAGGGACCCTGGCGACTCCAGTCAGCACTGCCGATCAGGCCGTAAAAAGTACAGTTGTTGGTGCAGGGGGGCTGGAGCTAAGGCATGTGGCTCCTGGAAACAGACGCCAGGTCTCTGCAGCTCTTAGGTGCATAGAAGGCCAAGGAGGTTCCATGTGCTGCCCCTGCCCCGAGAGCCAGCTCCGCAGCTCACATTGGCAGGGACCACGACCATTGGCTGGGAGCCTCAGTAAGCACCGCAGGGACGCACACCCCCTCCTGTACCCCAACTCCCTGCCTCATCCCCAGCATCCCTCCCACACCCAAACTCCCTCCTGGAGCCCACACCCCACCCTCCCTACAACCTCCCCCAATCCCCTCCTCTACCTCAAACCTTTCATCCCCAGAGCCTAACCCCCCAGATGGAGACCGCACTCCAGTCCCCTGCCCCAACTGGGAGCCCTCTCCTACACCCTGAATCCCTCATCTCTGGCCCTATCTGGAGCCCACACCACCTGTCCAGAGCCCATACTCTCAATACCCAACTCCCTGCTCGAGCCCAGAGTTCTCTCCCGCATCCCAATCCCATATCCCCAGCCCCATCCTGGAGCCTGCACGCGTGGCCAGAGCACTCTTCCCCTTTCCACACCCTAACCCCCTGTCCCAGTCCAGTGTAAGTGAGTGATGGTGGGGGAGAGCTAGTGATGGAGGGAAGGGGGATGGAGCAAGCAGGGTGGGGGTGTTTGATTTTGTGTGATTAGAAGGTTGGAAACCCTACTTATATAGCACCGTCAGATTCAAAGCACTTTATCACTTTATAAAACGATATAATTATTCCGATAACAACTTGGTTAAGTACAGCACTTAAGTATTATTCTGTATGTTTGCACTTTGTGTAAATAGCATATGCTACACATTAGCATTACTTAGTTATAAAATAGGCTACACCATGGAATGAGTATTGCAGTATAAGTATATTAATGCACTTCTCATAATAACATAAGAATGACCATACTCAGTCAGACTAAAGGTCCATCTAGCCCAGTAGCCTGTCTACCAACAGTGGCCAATGCCAGGTGCCCCGGAATGAGTGAACCTAACAGGTCTGATGAGGCAAGGCCAGATGACTATAGGAGAGTGCTAAGGAACAGATATGTTAGTCCCAGGCTAAACAAATCCCTGGTATCACTGGAACCAAATGGCAGTAATTCCAGGGTAATCCAGGCACCTGGGGTCAATTAGGAACCTTCCAGAAAGCAGTAGAAACAGCTAGCCTGACTGGGACACCTGAAGCCAGTCAGGGACTGGCTGAAACCAGTTAAAAACCTCCCAGTTAGTCAGGTGGGTGTGCATGTCAGGAGCTGTGGGAGGAAGTTATGCTGTTGGTGAGACTGAGCGGTAGACAACATATCATACTGAAGGAAGGAGGCCCTGAGGTAAGGGTGAACTGGAGTTTAAAGAAGCGGGGACTGCTGTGGGGAAGTAGCCCAGGGAATTGCATTGTGTTTTGTGGCTAAAAGGTCAGCCATCTTAGCTGATACTATTAGGGTCCCTGGGCTGGAGCCCAGAGTAGAGGGTGGGCCTGGGCTCCTCCCTTTCTGCCTCTCTTAATTAATCACTGAGACTGGGAGACAACAGAGACTGTGCAAGGAAGGACAGCTTCTCCTCACTGGCTTACGATAAAAATGGCTCAATAGGCTGTAACCTCTAGAGAGAGAAGGGCTACACAGAGGGTCACAGTGAGCCTCTAAGACTAGTGAAATCTGCCAGGAAACGCAGGATCCATGGAGTTAAGGACAGAGCTTTGTCACACAGGTAATGATGAAGTGATCTCTCTCCTACCACCCATCCATCATGTGCAAAAGATCTAAGTTCACTTAATCTTTGTGCTTGTGCCTTATACACATCAGTGGACTATTAATAGATCAATAACCTCTTGAACAAAATGCAAATGATGCCACTATAATTCATATCGTTCGTTACCACATTTACAACCAGATTTTTGGTTTATGCATGAGCCATTATTCTATGAAAATCATCGTATGTTGAAAAGTGAGAGTTTTCAATTTTCATTATCTTCTTAAAGTTTTCAGTGACTATTTCTAAGAGAACCATGTTTTTAACTGAGAACACCTGAATTGTTCTGTCTGAAACTCCAAAAATAAAAATATTTACAATAAACTAAGGCTTTGCAATCACATTTTAGGCATTAGCTCTATGTTGTATAGCCACACCATGACTTCTAACTACTAATTATTAGCACTATGAATGAATGAATGACACACTATCATCCTCATTCTAATTACTGGTTTCAGAGTGGTAGCCATGTTAATCTGTATCTGCCAAAAAGAACAAGGAGTACTTGTGGTCACTCAGAAACAGATCTAAAAGTGGCAATTCTTCAACAAAAAAATTTCAAAAACAGACTCCAGCGAGAAACTGCAGAACTGGAATTAATTTGCAAACTGGATACCATTAAATTAGGCTTGAATAAAGATTGGGAGTGGCTGGGTCATTACACAAGCTGAAAACTATTTCCCCATGCTATGTTTTCCTCTAGTGTTACTCACACCTTCTTGTCAACTGAAATCGGCCATCCTGATTATCATTACAAAACTAATTTTCTCCTGCTGATAATACTAGATATTCGCACACCTTAATTGATTAGTCTCTTAGAGCTGGTATGGCAACCACCATCTTTTCACGTTCTCTCTCGCTCGCTCTTTATATACACACACAGAGAGAGAGAGAGAGAGAGAGAGAGGGAGAGAAAGCTGTTTGTCTTTGCCAGATTAAAAGAGCCAGATCCGTAAAAACATGAGAAAGGAGAAAAAGTTACCATACAATGATAACCCTACATTACGAAGACCCATTAGGAAGCAGGCAATCACCAAGAAAATATCCGGGAACATAGCTGTTGTACATGAACACTACGCCATACATCCCTATTGAGAAACTGTGAAAGGTAGGCTGATACCTCAGACACAGCCACAAGTTTGTACACATATGTTAGACACATGGAAATTGTATAATATAGTGTTAGCATATAAAGATACATACTCATAGCTGCTTTGAAGCAGAGTGAGGAATTATAAGGTTGCCAGAAAAAGTGCTGAAAATAAACTGGGAATATATGACCTGCTTGGTCAGACATGGGATTGAGTCTGAAAATACAAAGATTACACTGCTCTACAGCGAAAATGCTTCTGAAATAAATGTAGTCAAACTTTACTAATTCTGGGTCACTGAGAACGAAAATGATGCTTAAAATTGCTGATTGGCTCTAGTTTTCAAGATATGCTATTGGATCAGTATATACGACCCTCGACATGGGAATGGCGGAGGATATAAAGGGAAGGGATCTCAACTGAAACCAGAAATGACTAAAATACATCTTTGACTGGATCTATGAATACATCTATGACTGGGTTTGGACAGTACTTGCTTTTTAGGCAAAACAATGAATGATGCAATCTGAAGCTGGGAATGCGTCATACATGATATGAATTGCATCATGTTATTCCTAGAAGTTATGGATTATGCAATCATAACGAAGCTTACAGCACTCTGCTGAACAAATTGCCCTATATCAGCTCTAGAAATCATACAGTGTCGTGCTCTCTTATTTGTCAGTGTTTGATTTTGCAAAGGGACACATTTCTGTTTAGCCAAAGTGAGCAGAGATGCCTCGTACTTGTGTGAACAGTGCAGATAACTTCTGCTATGTTTGTGGTGAAGTGACTTTTGCATCACAAAAGCGCAGTATAACCACTATGGTTAAGAAAGCCTATCACCTTTATTTTGGCTGCAAAATTGGAGATCAGGACAAGAGGTGGGCCCTACACATATGCTGCAACACTTGTGCAACAAATCTTCGCCAGTGGTTGAACAGGAAAAGGAAATCTATGCCTTTTGCAGTGCCAATGATTTGGAGAGAGCCAATAGATCATACCAGCAATTGTTACTTCTGCATGGTGCTTCCAGTTGGGAAAGGTGTGTCAAAGAAGAAAAAGTGGACTGTGCATTATCCAAACATTCCATCAGCTATATGCCCAATACCCCACGGAGAAGGACTGCCGGTTCCTGACGCATCAGAATCATTCTCACTTGAGTCAGACGAGGAAGAGGAAGAGGATGAAACTTCTGGTCCTGAACCATCAATGTCACAGGACCCACATTTTCTCCCATCCTCCTCCTCTGAACCACACCTCAGAACACAAGCTGAACTGAATGACCTGGTCAGGGATTTGGAACTACCCAAGAGTAAGGCAGAGCTGTTGGGCTCCAGACTACAGCAGTGGAATCTCCTGGCAGGTGATGTTAGGGTTTCCATGTTCCGTGACCGTCAAAAGGATCTTGTCCCATTCTTCTTCATGGAAGGTGATCTTGTAGCCTGCAACAACATCGATGGTGTGATGGCAGCCCTCAACATCGTTCACGATCCAGATGAGTGGAGACTCTTCGTTGATTCATCGAAGACGAGTCTTAAAGCTGTTTTGCTGCATAATGGCAATGTTTTGCCATCAATTCCAGTTGGTCATTCAGTCCATATGAAGGAAACCTATGACAACATGAAACAACTTTTGAGGTGCATAAACTACGACCAACATCACTGGCAGCTTTGTGACGATCTGAAGGTTGTTGCTCTCTTGCTTGGTCTGCAGAATGGAGACACAAAGTACTGCTATTTTCTCTGCGAATGAGATAGTCGTGTAAGAGATTCCCACTACATCAAGAAAGATTGGCCACTCCGACAGTCATTGGAGCCTGGGAGGAAAAGTGTTCAGCATCCACCACTTGTTGAATCAAGGAAGATTTTGTTACCTCCCTTACACATCAAGCTGGGTCTGATGAAGAACTTTGTCAAGGACATTGACAAAACACAAGCAGCTTTCAAGTACCTCCGTGGAAAATTTCCAAGGTTAAGTGAAGCTAAGATAAAGGAAGGTGTCTTTGTTGGTCCTCAGATTCATGAACTTCTTCAAGGTGATGCATTTGACCATGCACTGCGTGGCAAGGAAAAGACGGCATGGAAAGCCTTCCAGTCAGTAGCAATACATTTTCTTGGAAACAACAAGGCAGACAACTACACGTTGTTGGTGGAAAATCTCCTCAAGGCATATAAAAGCCTTGGTTGCAACATGTCACTAAAGAGACATTTTTTGCACTCTCATCTAGATTTTTTTCCACCAAACTGCGGAGCAGTGAGCGACGAGCACGGCGAGCGATTTCACCAGGACATTGCAACAATGGAGAAACGCTATCAGGGCAAATGGAGCCCATCAATGCTTGCAGACTATTGCTGGACAGTGACAAGAGATGCTCCATTTAATGAATACAAGAGACAAGCCAAGAAGCGCCGAGTAGACACTGAATAGGACTAAACTATGTACATAATAGTTTTTTGCCTTTTGTTTCATAATACATTTTATTTATATAACCCTTTTGCTGATTTTTAAAGTGTTACTTAAACAGGACAGGTGAAATATTATCATGTAAAGCAACCATAAACACATGAAAAGACCTAGGTTTACAATTTATGATTAAAACTCTACTATCTACACAATATACATAGACATAAAATGTAAAAACTTAAATATCTTAGAATCAGTAGCCAACCAGTTGTTTTAATTGTCATGTTTGAATTCAGCACATCAAAATACATAATATCACATTTTATCTCTGAAGCAGACGACTTCTAAAAAACTGTAGACCAGTGTTATCAATATAAGATAAGTTTACTCAATTTTAAAATTGAGATACAATTAGAAAATTTACTACAATTGCATCTTTTCCCTCAACAAATGGAATCCCTATGTGCATTCAAAATTGTATCTGCTCACTATAGTGATCTCTGAAAAACAACTTAGCTAAGAGAAAGTTAACTGATCTCATGCAACATCAACAGAATTGTTAACTATCTTAAAGGCAGTGGTGTTGCATAAATGTGAATGAGGGCAAATTTGGGGCCATAAAAATCTTTTACTAGTGATGATGCATGAACCAGAAAAAGCACAGATTTACTTTCAGATCTCAGAGTTGCAGTTATAAAAATCACAAGATTTTTTTTTACTTTTAAGCAGTGCAAATTAAAATTATTAAAGCCCCACAGTCTCATACTTACCTGGTCAATTGTCAGAGGACATTACTTTAAGAGTCTCTAAAAAGCAGGGTGGATTTGATTTAAATCAAGCTGATTTAAAGCACTAGTTAAAAAGACTCGATTTAATCATGGATTTCTCCATAAAAGTTCATTCTTGTTGGTTGTTATAACCTTAATACATATTCTTCAAAACTCAGATAGATGTAGATTTCATTTTTAGAAGGTACACATGATACATTTTTAAAGTGATTTACTTTGAACACTTTTCAGGTTACTTTTACAGCTGTAGCAGAAAATGAATGACTGTTTGGTTATTTCATTTACCAAACGCAATTAAAGCAGATATTTATGAAGTCATCAGGAGGCGAACTATCTCCAATTCAACAGGTTAATCATTAATATTTGGAAGATTTTGCCATGCTGTATTCGGAGGAGAACATCCACCGACAGACACTTTTTAAAAAATTAAAACAACAACATTATGTCTTCTGGATTTTTTTCTTCAACAGCAAACATAATATTTTAACAAAACAAGCATATGAATTTTTGAATTTATTTAAACATTCAAGTTTTTTTTAAAATCAGGTTTGTTTTTGTTAAAATTGTTTTTAAATAAAATAGTTAAATGAAATATTTTAAAAAAAACACAAAAATTAAATAGTCTATGACAGCCAGGTCAACATGAGAAACTTAAAATATTGGCTCCTGCAGCTCTCTCAATCATCTTCACCTTCATTTTCCTGTTTGTTCATAAGCAGGAAAAGAAAAACATGCTTTCCTTCTTTTTCAGGTCCCAAACAATTTCTCAGTTTGGATTGAATTAGTCCAAAGGAAAAAAAATATTCTTTCTACACCGGCAGAAGAAGCTACTGCTGTTTAAAGTGCGATTGTCACCTCAACAGTCTCTGAATCCAAGTGCTTAAGTGACTTCCACCAGTTCACTGGTGTGACTTCCTTTAAAAGATCATCAGCACACACATATTTCTTGAATGCTGCTTATTCCCAAACTGGGTCTCTTTTGTGGCCTGTTGCCATCATAGGTTTTCCCGTCTAGTGAGAGAATGGTATGGTAGCTCTCAAATCAATGAAGGCTACATTCAGAAAGACCTCAAGACTTCTGAACTATATTGCTCAAACAGTTTCGCTTTTGTTTCTACTGTCTGTCCCTCCCTTCTCACACTTATCTCCAAACTTCTTTTCCTTATCCAGATTATTCCGCCCCAAACAATTTTCTATTCATTTAAATTTTTGAAATTTCGCACTTTTAGAGAGATGTAAGGGATTGACTCTGTGTATACAAATTTGCAAAGGGACAATAGGGTTGAGATCTGTTATTTCTCACATCTCTGTATTGTTTATTTATTTTAACACATTTTTGCTGTTAACAAGCATGTTATATCTGGAGATACAAATCCACAGTTTGAGAACTGCAAAACTAAGCATCTCTGATGGCATTCTCTAGACTGAGCAGAGTCCCATTGGTTATATGGAAAGATTAAGCTAAATAATCTATACAGAAGCCCCTGGAACCCCATAAGATTGGGTCCCTAATCCATGAATTATTGGAACTCATTTACAAAATTTTTCTTAAATGTTACATAAATATATATTGTCTCATACTATAGAATTAGAATTTATAATCCCTATTCTATGATGAGATATCTTTGAGCTATTACGTATCTTAATTAGAACTGTCTTAAAATAGGTTTTTTCTTCAAAAAGCATTTTATCAAAAAAATCCAGTTTAAATTAAAAAATGATTTTTTGTTCACCACCTAATAAGACTCAAAAAATCAGAAGCATAGACAGACATTCTAAACTACAGAAATGGTAGCTTAGTAACTTTTTACATTATGTATGTTTAATTTTAAACTTAAGGAATTGTAGTTGACTGAAATTCTTTTTCCCCTTTACGTCAGTAAAGAGTTCTAAGACAAAGAGTATAATTTTTTCAGTAATGTGAGCAGATATGGCTTTGAATACACACACAGAGAGAAGAAATTATAAATTGGCCAGGTCTCAAGAAAAAAACGACTGACTACCAGCACCTTCTCATCAAGTTTGCCTCCAGTACGGATGCTGAAGTCAAAACTAAACC
Source organism: Dermatemys mawii (assembly GCA_007922305.1). Classification (NCBI taxonomy): domain Eukaryota; kingdom Metazoa; phylum Chordata; order Testudines; family Dermatemydidae; genus Dermatemys; species Dermatemys mawii. The sequence goes on along the minus strand of ML677332.1, from coordinate 49,413,263 downwards.
TCTGCCCACAACTCTTTCACATTTATATCAATACACAAGACAAGATGATGTTGGAGGAGTTCACGAATAATTTCCTTATTGCTACAGACAGGTGACAAACATCAATGCCCTTCTGTCAGCAGTTTGCAACACAGACACTCAGAAGGCACTGCTGATTTACCTAGAAGTCCTATTAGAAGTGGGCAGTCCAACTAAGTTGGCTTCACTCAGTCTTCTGAGACAGATCCCAGAGTCATGATGGACAGCCCCAAAAGTCTCAATCCCTCCCACTTTCTATCTCTTTAGCACCTATGCTATGCTAGGCTGTTTGGGGAAGTCATGAGATATAGTGGACTCCAATTCCATTTAGCCTTATGATTCTCTCTTAGCACATGCCACCAACATAGTCATCTAGATGGTCTATTGTTTGAGAGAAATAAACACCTGGGGGAAAGCAGTAAGTTGTTGCAGTAGGCCCCAAAATCTCTGAAATAAGAGAGAAATGAAGCATGGGAAATGCTTCAAAGAACTGGCTAGATCACTAATCTCAGTGAGGGTGTCAGCCCTCCAATAATCACTCTTAGAATTTTACTGGATTCATTATCCCTTCCTCAAGAAACATTAGCAAGTGGGGGAAAGAATGTCTTCTTCCATCTGCAGCTTGGCACGAGACTATGCCCATTTTTCTCATAAAAGGCCTTGCCATGTGATCCTCTTCACAGACTTCAGATTAAGCATAGGGTGACCAGACAGCAAGTGTGAAAAATCAGGACAGGGGACGGGGAATAATAGAAGCCTATATAAGAAAAAGAGCCCAAAATCGGGACTGTCCCTACAAAATCGGGACATCTGGTCACCCTAATAAAGCAACGGCAACCCATGCTACTGGTGGCTGAAAGTGAAGGCCACATAAGTACTCCAATTTGTACAGAATTCAGAAGGCCTTCTCCAAAGCCAAGCAGGCTTGTGTGTATATCACATTGCTGCTAATTCACATAATAGTGGCTACTCATTTAATTCCAGATCCAATTCAGAGTCCTTTAATTGATCACAACCCACTTTTGACTGCTGGGGGCAGAGGTCCCTAAGAAATGGAACTTATTGATAGAGAAGAGAATGAATGTGGCCATTATCAGATCAGAATGCAATGGAGACGCTAAAAATAAGTGATTTACATATATTGTATTCCCAATCGATCAGTGTGAAGTAATCAGGAAATTAAACTTCATTATGAATCAAATTTTCTGCTGGCTTAACTCCACTATAGTCAGTAAAATTTGGCTTTTTTTTTTAGTTGACTTTAACAATTGCCCATGCACTTGTAATTTAAGTCACTCAGATTTTCTTCAGCTTCATAGCATCCACATGATGTTCCTTCCCAGGAGATGCATGTGAATCTTGTAGAGAAATCTGTAAAGCTGCCAATGGGAGAGGAGATTAACACCTTAAACAAATATGATGATAACTAATGACAGTTGGTGGGTAATCTGATTTATCTACAGTCCCATCTGCAGGATTTACTCACAAAGGACCAACATCCTAATCCTAACTGGTGTAGAGCATCCACTGAAGTCAAAATGAACCGCAGATGCCCAGCATTACTCAGATTCAAGTTTTACAATAATTTCTCCTGTTATGAATGATTCTTACATCACTATGAGAGTTTATTACATTAATTTGCTATTTTTGTTTTATGTATTGTGCAAATACAGAATCTGCTTTTGTCATTTGTTGTTGACTAGTCAATTAGAATTTAGATTAAGTTCCATCTTGTATCCTTCCCAATGATAAAATATACTGAAGAGCAATAATTTTATCTAGTAGGCAATTTTACAGCACCAATCCTTTTTCCTCAACAAACTGTAATTAAATATGGATATTATTAATGGTGTAATTTTTCTTACTAATATGGAACACAGAAGACGTACAGAAAATGTAATAAATATTAACAATTCCAAGTGTTTTGTGGACCTACTTTTTCTTATCTTATCGTAAAGAACAGATGACGTATGAGGGCTATATTTAAAATGAACACAAAAAACCACCAAAGTTCAAAAGAAAATTTAAATTTGTTCTAGTTATAATTTAAATACTGATTACTGCTTGGATCTGCAATACTATTATTCCATATTTCCCTAGCAGCACTGAAACTGAAGCTAAATCAAAACTTAAACAAATGATAGGAATCAGAAAAAAAACCTCTTCTTCTTCGCGTATGTGCAGCAAGCCTCAGGTAGCATGTGGCCAGCATTTATCACCAAATTTGGCTGCTAATTGGATCATTAGCTTCCTCAGTTTGGGCAGGGTACTGACAGGGAGCGTGACACGAACACTGATCCATGTCCCCAGAACCACACTCAGGAGTCTGATCTCCCATTCAAATACACAATAACATCACTATTCAAGACAAGGTCTATCTAACTCGTTGGTTTACAAATTATTCTATCTAATTGGTTGGCCCAGAGAACACTGGCTGGCAGTACATCAATAGATGGCTGGTTACAGAGTTCTGACTACTCTACTTGTTTCCAGCTTCTCTATAGACCTCTGGGCTCTTCACTGTAAAGAAGAGCCTGTAAACGCAATTGGGCATGAGAAAGAGCTAGAGTTGCTCCTTGTATTAAGGCCTGCTTCTACTGCGGAGAAGGAGGCAGAGTCACACAGACATCTGACCTATCAATGGGAAAGGAATGTCCATGGGAAAAAGAAATGATGCAAGTAGTAACCATATCTAGGGTAGCAGAGAGACAAAGGGGCAAGGTGAATGAGCAGCATGTCAAGGGGGAACCAAATAACATGTAAGTACATGCAGAGAAAGTCAAGGACCTAGCAACAAGAAGGCAGGAGAAATGAAGAAAAGAACATGCTGCAGTGAATAGCAAAAATAGGAAATATGAGTAGTTTCTTTCAAAAAGGATACACACATGTCACGTTAAAGACAGCTAAAAATTCAAATCCTTTGCTAACATTACTTTTCTATGGACGCAATTACTGTAACTGCCACAAGATGCTCTGCATCCCTGCAAATATGAATGGCAGGCAAAATGATCTACTCCTGTGTTCCACACTATGAAATACTTTGAGAATAATTGGATGTACATACTTTGCAGTCAACCAACACAGTAGTTTCTAGGCACTGAACTAAAACCGAAGTCAATTCATTCAATATGCTTCATTTTTGGTGTGTAATGGAGCACATCTGGGAGGAGGATTGGGCTCTAAATGTAATCACCTAAAAAAGATCATGTTGTGATATAAAATAACCAAGTTTCAACTTCAAAGAAAAGTAGTAGAGATCCTCCCATCCCCTTTTATTTGTTTTTCAAACACAATTTTGATTGAATGAATTTTTAATGTGTATTAAAGCAGATCTGATCATAGACTGGGAGATCATGAATGAAGAAACCCACAGATGTTTCAACTACTTAGCACAACATAAAATTTTCTTTATTAAATGATTAGTTGAAGATGTCCAATAATATAGCTTTACATTCTGAAATTAAAGCAAGGTCTAACCAGACCTTTACTTTTAAGGATTCTATTATTGTACTAATTAATTTACTCTTAAAGAGTATTCTCTTCGTTAGTGGGTTTGCAAGTTAGGTGTAGCATCCACTATTTTACATGTTTTGAAGAGTGTATAAGTGTATATGAACACTAGAACGCTTAGCTTTATAATGCCAACTAAAGGCTTGATCCTGCAACATGCTGAGCTCTCCGCCTGGTTTAATCAAAGCACTAAGGCACTTGCTAATTTTAAGCACTGAAGCAGTCCTTTTGACTTCAGTTAAATTTTGACAGATCAAGACCAGAGTGCTGAGCACCTTGCAAGAATGTGCCCTATGTTAAAAAATTATTCAGTCATACTATAAACAACACCATCTTTAATTTACACATCACATGCCCATCACCAGTCTTCTAGATACTTCAGATCCAACTCAGATCAGATATTATTATTTTACAACATTAGAAGGCATTTTAGTATTTTTTGTTGGACTTGAATTCCTCGGCAGTACTGTTGTTAATTGATATTATGCAGAGTTTAATGCTAAATTCTCTTGCATTCCGTAGGAAATTATGATGATCACTATTCCTATCCGATCTAGTGAAAACCAGTTTATAAATGACAAGAATGACCAATTACTGGTAACACAACCAAAAACTGAAATATTGTACTCAGTTGTAGTATTATACTGCATCCATCGATAGCAGGCTGAGTTACAAAATTAGTCCTATATATAAATTATAGGTCTCACAATCAGGTGTTTCAAAAAAACAGGTGGAAAGTAAATTATTTGACATTCACAGATTTATAGATTCCAAGGCCAGAAAAGAACATTTTGATCATCTACTGTGACCACTGGTACAACATAGGCCATAAAACTTCCTCAAAATAATTCTTAGAGCATACGTCTTAGAAAAAATATCTAATCTTGATTTAAAAATGGTCAGTGATGGAGTAGCCACCATGACCCTTGGTAAGTTGTTAGCTGACACAATGATCTCCAGATAAAAAATGTATGTTGTATACATTGATAAACAAGGGGGTAGTTTGTTTGTTTGATTGTAAGAAGTCTTTACCACACTGAAATAAAAAAACTTGTTAATTTCCTTCTTTTCAGAAAAAAAGTTTCTTCTGCTGAATCAAAGAATTGTTTTCCACCAAAGAGGCTTTTCAATAAATAGACTTCATAAAAATAACTTTTTGATCTGTCACCAATTGCAAAGACAAAGCTGAATTTTTAGGAATACAATTTAGTCATGCCAGTAATTTCTGCGGTCACTAGCAACACTGGATTGCCTTTCTTAAACATTTGAATTTTACCCTTTGGCAAATACCAATCAGGACCAAACTGGTAGAAGCGAATTCTTAGAACATTGTGTCATGTGGAAAATAAACAGATGATTAAAGCTTTAAACTACTGAGGTTTAAGGAGCTAGACTCAAAAATTTTACTTTTATTTATTTGAAAGAGGTTTCTCAAGGGATTTTTTTTTTGTTGGTTTAATGTTTTACTGAGTATCAGCAATATAAAGTGTTTTTGAAATTCACAAAGGCTGACATACAGAGCTGTCTGATTAAGTAGAGAGCTTGACACAGTCTCGGCACTGTGACTGATTAAATCATTATGATAATCCTTTCTGTGCCATTTTACAGTACCAAAAGAAAAACATTGTGTGTAGATACATTACCTTGTGCAGTGACTAAATTACAATGAAATTCTACAGACACATGTGGGTGTGGTAATATCTTTTATTGGACCAACTTCTGCTGGTCAGAGACTAGCTTTTGAACCTATATCATTTGTGAATTTATATAGTTACTCTAAATCCACATATTTTTCAATTTGAGGATTTTGTCTGTTTTACAACACAAAGTCACACACGTCGAAACGAATACAGTATGAAATACAACAGCCCTTTATCATACTTTTGCAAGAATGTTTTCTTTTCCTTGCTAATAAGGTAAAGTGACATTTCCAGGGCTTTTACAGAAATATTCAAAGAATTATGTAAGACTCATAATATTATGTAATTATGTAAGACTCATAATATTAAAGACCATGTAAGCACTGTGGAATTAACATTATACTAATACTTTTTCCTTAACTCTTCAATTCTATGTCTCCAGGGGAAGAGTTGCACTCTCAACTACATTTAATTTAAAAAACAAACAAACTATATTACCTTGCATGGTATATATGAATACAGGGTATTAACAATGTTGTCTCAAAAACAAATTTATTTTCTTACCTATAATATCAACCATCACACCACTCTCCACACTCTTTCATATTCCTACCTCTTTCCCCTTCCTTATCAAAACAAATAACATATAGGTCAAGTATGATGAACTGAGGGATCAGTATTTGCTGCAGTGGTATGTGTGACACTAAGCTATTTCCTTACTGATAATCATTATAGGTTTGGTTCCATATTATGTACACATGCAGGTGACATTTTATGTATGCAAACATAAAATACATTTTTGAATATTGCTGATTTCTCACTCAGTATAATCGAACCATTCCATGATAGTTACAATCAGCAGAGGTGTTCAAACTGAAGACACGCTCAATTTAAAAGAGAAGTTGCTAGTAAAAGAACAGTCTCCGTAAGAAGCCTTCAACTTTAGTCTCCACTCTCATACGTACACCCTACACTCCTGGGATTATAATGGCTTAGGTGCTTGTGAACCTTTAGTGTACCTGTCAAGACCCACTTACTCAGAGTTTTGAGAAATCTAATTCTGTGCTCCCAACCACTTATAGTACTTTCTTCTCTCCCTGAATAACCCTTTTGTTAAAAGGAAAAGTATATTACATTATGTATTGCTATGAAACTCCTGTAATACCTAAGCGCAACAGTTAGAACTAAGGCCCAAGCGCCATTGGGTATACCGCAAGGACAGGAGACTTGTTATGGGTTTTAATCAGGCCACAACTCTATTATATGGATGTCTGGGACTACCCAGCACATAAAGTAAACAGCACAGGCAAATCCATGCTTATTCAAATCAGTTTTCCAGTGCTTTCACCAGCCCCCTTTGTTTCCATCAAGATCCCTTTCCCGATCCATGGCTTGGTCCACCATCCACCAGCCTCGTAAGACGGTTAAGGAGGGCTAGGAGAACAGAGGGGTTGGCTCCCTTCCAAACCAATCATAGGAGTCCCCGAACCCCCACCCCCATTCTGTTCCTTTATCCAGTACCTCCTTTTAACTCCTTTACCAGGCCATTTATCTGGTCACTGGCTGCCTCCCCCGACATGAAGTACCTGCACTGAACATCCGCCACACGGAGGCGCCAGCCATTTGCCTCCCTCCAATCCCACTGGGTTTCCAAACATCTGCAAATTTCCTCTTGGCTAGCAGCCCTGCTGGGGAGAAAGAACCCACTGTTGCATTTGTGATCATCAAGGGGCACCAGCAGCTGCATTAATTGTTCAGACACTAATTCCCTTGCCTTGCTCCCACCTCCTCCCAGGAGACCCTCAGCCTACTCCAAGTGAAATGAGAAGACACTAATTCCCCTTCTTTCCACTGTACCCTTTCTGTGTAATCTGTCTATGCCTGCCCTTTCCTGTCTCTGCAGTCAGGGGAGTAACAGCCCCTCTGTTTTCCCAAGCTTACTCTTCTCCTTGCCCCTGGAAGCATGCTGTTTCCAATGCTGTTTGCAGGCCATGCTGCTTCCACATGGTCCAGTAAGCCTTAGAGCCCCAGCCTGTTCCTGACTTCCTCTCTGCTTGGACATAGAGACTTGCCCCACCCAGGTTTTGTACTTTTATGCACATTCCTGGGTGGGGAGATGAGTCAGTTTCTGACCTTCCTCTTCACCCTCCGCCCCCAACCACAAAGCAGAACTGCCTTTCTTTGGGTAAGTCCAGACAAATTCTGCCTCACTGGACCAGAGAAACCTTCCCTAAAAAAGATTCTCCCTTCTGGACCAGAGAAACCTTCCCTAAAAAAGATTTGTCAAGCCTGAAATTTTCACACAAAAAGTTTCATTTTCAACAAATAAGCATTTTCCAGTGAAAAAAACAATTTGTTGAAAAGTTCCAATCCAGCTCTACTCATGACCTATTTTGCCAGTACAGTGGTACACTAATAATTCTGTTTCCTCCTCAGAAAATGTGCACAGTGCGCAAAACACTTATTCCCACTGTGATATACTACTTCACAGCATACTTATCTGCAGAATAGACAGTACATCCAGAAAGGCAGACATGCTTATGTAACTACGATGCTAATTAATGCACTTAATTTTTTACTTAAAAGTTTAAAAAAGTATTTTTCCCCCATTATCAATGTCTGACAGTTTTTCAAAATCACACACATCACTGGTCTTAAAAATATCTGTTAACTAAACATGGCTTTACTTTAGCTGTACACAAAGGTAAGTATTATTAGCTTTATTTTTCACTGTAGGTAAAATGAGTATATTATTATTAGATTTCCCATTATAACCATTAATATATTCCCAAAGCTTTTAATTCATGAACAAAGGATAATCCCCCTAGAGACTTAATGCTAGATTAACATGTAGACCTCGACAATTACTATTTTTAATAAGGTATACAAATCATGTTTCAAGTTATGTAGATTTTAAATTATATTTTTAAATAGCTTAATAAATATTAATTTAAAGGTATTGTGATTCATGCATCATAAATCAATTTTAACTCTAAAATAACTTCTGGTAGAAAGTAGTATAAAAATTAAACAATTGCTCTAAAGGCCTCAAATCATAAATGTCAAGACGATTTCTTATCCAGTTGTTAAAGTAGTTATAGCACAAACACACACACAAACACGTAATGCTGATACACTGGTTCACAGCTGATGTATTACTTTTACATTTCAATTTATATTTTACATTTTGTACATTGTGAATTCAATTTCACATTTTTTTTATTTCAGCCATAGATATTCATTTAAGGGTGGTGAATACTAGTGGTGGGAAATCTCTACATATACTGCACTCTGGCATACCATACTGATGAAAGTATCAACCAAAACAGTCTGTTTAAAACAATATTGGTGCAGAAAAGATTTTTTTTAATTTCACATTTTTACATCTTTATCCAATACTCTCAGAGTTCAGCAAGAAGAAATTTAGTGATAATGCTTTCAGTTTAATTAGTGTATTATATGCACTGTAATTATTAGTGGGAAATGTTATATTAATGAATGTAAAAGTTAGCAGTAAATTACCTTGTAGTTATTATCAATTTCCCAAGCTACTGCTCCTTAAGATAACCCTCTCCCTATGGTCCTTCCGGTAATTTTTCTCTGCCTGATAAACATGATGATTAAACAGCACACGGTGCAAACCTTTGATACTTTTTAAATTAAATCCATGCCCAGCCTAAGGGCTATGTCTGATTTCAACTAAATGTGTCAGTTAATCAGATAAAATATTATCAGTAACTCAAAGAAACAGCAGCCTTAGGCTTCATCAGTGACAGAGAAAGCTGAACAAAATAAGACATTCAGACAATATCACATTATGAGTAAAGGTTACTGATAAGCATATAACTAAACAGAACTGTTCGCCACTTTAATAATGTCTGATTTGAAAGAAAGAAAGAAAGAAAGAAAGAAAGAAAGAAAGAAAGAAAGAAAGAAAGAAAGAAAGAAAGAAAGAAAGAAAGAAAGAAAGAAAGAAAGAAAGAAAGAAAGACATCACTGTGCCAAACATGTATTGGGAGAAAAAGGTATTCTTGACAAATCAGCTTAGTAAAGGACAATAACTACTTTTAATATTTAAAAAGACACTAAATATTCTTGAATATTTATACAATAGCTTTATAAAAAAACAACAGAACTCAAAAAACACCTTAGAAGGGCAAGGAATATGATAGATTATCTGTAAATAAATTCATAATTGAAATGAATAGCCAACTGAAGCTTGCCTTTGTCACACTAAACTGTCATAAAATTTTAGATTACTTAAATATTCAGATCATTTTTAGTCTCTGAAAAATGATCACCAGTCATTTGCAGTATTACCAATTACATTGCAAGATATTGTCAGGGACTTGATTACTACAAAATCAGGGTTTTAAGACCTTCACAATTATTCAAACTCTTAAACTTCAGTTGTGTATTATAATTTTCAAAGCATTCTAGAATCCCCAATTATGCTGATTTCAGCTATTTCGTATGCTCTGATATGCCACAGAAAACAGTAAATCAAGGATAATATTGAACTGTCTCTAAAAAAAATATAACAGGAAAGAGATTTTGAGAGGTCCATTGTCAGCAAAGTCTCAGAATAGGATTCTATATTACTAAAAGGAAAAAAAAAAACAGTTAAAAGATCATCCATTCATTAACCTATTCCTTAGTGCCTAGGTATTGATGTTCCCATGATGTGTTTTATTTTGAAGACCCCAAGACAGAGACCCATAAGAGAAAATAATGATTGCCCCAAGCAGAAAGCTCCTCCATTTTCAGGGGATGGGCTCTCTCTCTGTTTCAGACCTCCCAAGGTGCATGGGACACAGAAGTCTGGTGGTGTCTAGCTTAGTATTTCCATTGCATGGCATTCCCATGCATTACTGCCATTTATTTATTTGTATCAGCTAGCACAGTTTTGAAGTACAAGAAAGGTTCCTTCTCTTTGGGGCTTTTTCTTCCCGTTTTCCATCTTATTTCTTTTTTCAAAAACTAAAAACTCTATACAAAAAAGGTTAAAAATATTGGTTAGATTACATGGTTAAAAACAAAATGTTATGGAGTACCAACGTTAAGGCTACATATATAATCTGAACTGTCACCTTGTGCACATGTATTATGTGTATTATAGAACAGCTGTGGATTGTATGATTCAGTTCTTCAGTTAGACAGTATCACACTATTTATCTATAACTTGAGAAATGTTAAACACAAGGTGTCTTAATACAGCCAAATGCAAAGTTATACACATCTAGGACAAGGAATGCAGACTATACCTACAAAACAGGGCACTGAATCCCGGAAAGGAGTGAATCTGAAAAGCATTTAGGAGTCAGAGCAGGTAAGCAACTCAACATAAGCTGCTAGTGCCATATCGTGATTGGTGAGACCGGAATTGGAACAATGAATGCAGTTCTTGTTTTAACAACGTGTTGAAACACTGGAGAAGGTGCAGAAAAGAGCCACAAAAATTATTCAAGGGTGGAAAAAATGACGCATAGTAAAGAGCTCGATCTATTTATCTTATCAAAGAGAAGACTGAGGACAGACTAGATTACAGGGTAGATTAAAATCAATGATTTTTTAAAAAAATATAAAAATCAGATTTGTTTTATTTAAATTGGATTTATTTTTTTTTTGATAAAATGCTTTTTGAGGAAAAAACTATCTAAAGATAGTTTTAATTAAGATACATTATACCTCAAAGACATCTCATCATGGAGTAGGGATTGTAAATTCAAATTCTATAGTATGAGACAATATATTCATGGAATGTTTAAGAAAAGTTTTGTAAATGAGTTGCTATAGTTCATGGATTAGACACACAATCTTATGGCATTCCAGGGGCTTTTGTATTGATTATTTAAGTTAATCTTTCTATTTACTCAATGGGACTCAGTGCTCAGTCTAGAAGATACCATCAGACATGCTTAGTTTTGCAGTTCTCAAACTGTGGATTTGTCTCTCCAAAGATAACATACTTGTTAAGAGCAAAAATGTTTTTAAATAATAAATAATATATAGAGGTGAGAAATAACAGACCTCAAACCTATTATCCTTCTGCAATTTTGTGTACAAAGAATCAATCCCTTACCTCTCTCTAAATGTAAAGTTTCAAAATTGAATAGAAGATTGCTAGGGACGGAATAGATCTGGACAAGGAGAAGAAACCTGGAGATAAATGCAGACAGAAGAGACAGGCAATAGAAACAAAAGTGCAATTGTTTGAACACCATATTCCAGAACATGCTCGAGGTCGTTCTGAGCGTAACCGTAACTGATTTGAGATCTACCATATCATTCTCTCACTAGAAGGGAAAACCTATAATGGCAACAGGCCATAAAAGAGACCCAGTTTGGGAATATTTTAATCAAGTTCCTCTACCTGTAGGTAAGACAGGTATGCATGCAAAATGCAAACAGTGCAACAAAGAAATGCAAGGCCTGGTTGCCCGAATGAAACAACATCATGAGAAGTGTTCCTTCTCAGGGGGAAGCTGAATATGATTAAATGAAAATGTCTGAACATGATCTTCAGGTTGGTAAACTTTTTTATTTCATACTTCTTTCTTATGGACTTCCAGTCTTCCTTCTGGACTGCTCTTGAATTCTCATGTTTGAGCAAAAAATATTGTTGTTATTCTTTGGTACTATAATTTTAGATGCAGTTGTGATAAAAAATAAGTAGCTAAAATATCATATCTTCCCTTCACACTTTCAGCTTTAAAGTAGTACTGTCCGCGAATGCAATGAGTAATACTAAATGAGCAGTATGGTAAATAATAATTAAATAAATGCATTGACTTATTTTATTTAGGAGAATCCATTATCAACATACAGGATTCTGAAGAGTATTCGCCTTCAAGATCACCATCATTTTCTATAGTTTCAGAGTTATCTGCCAATGACAGTGTTTCAGTCACATCATGTATGTCACATACCCAAAGTATATCACCTATAGCAAAAAGAAAAAAAATCTCCATCACCCAGAAACAACCATTTATACGTTTGTGATAAGAACCAGCAGATTACAAAAAGAGGTAATTGATGAAAAAATTGCCTGGTTTGTTCGTGCAACACACTCTCCTTTTCATATGACTGAGAACCCATATTTCATTCACATGGTTCAGTCCTTAAGACCAGGATACAGTCCACCCAAGAGAGCAGACATCACAGGCAAACTGCTAAATAAAGTGTATGAAAGAGAAACTGAGCAGTGTGCAAAAGGTCTAGAGGGTAAAATTATTAACCTGAGTCTTGATGGGTTGAGCAATGTCCACAATGATCCTGTTGTATGTGCTTTTATGATAACAGAAGAAGGGAATGTCTTCCTTACAGAAACAACTGATACATCAGAAAATGTGCACACAGAAGTAGCAGTAAAAACTATAACAAACTGTGAAAAAAAATCCAAATGTATAATATGCAGCTTGGTCACAAACAATGCTGCAAATGTATCCAAGATGAGAAGAAATTATTTAGTAGAGAGTCCAAAGCTAACAACATACAGTTGCAGTGCTCATTTGATGCACCTTCTAGCCAAAGACTTCAGTATTCCAGAAATAAAGGGTAATGTTGTTGAAATTGCAAAGTACTTCTGTAACAATCACTTTGCAAAAGATGCTCTGAAAAATGTGGGAGGAACCATGCTAACTCTCCCACAAGACGTGCAATAGAACTCAGCAGTGGACTGTTTTGAGCATTATGTCAAGAACTGGCCTAATCTGATGACAGTTTGCGAACAAAAATGTAAAAAATAGATGACACTGTCAAAGCCAAAGTTCTCAAGATTGAAATTAAAAGAAATGTTGAACACATGCTGAGTACCTGAAGCCTATTTCTGTAGCCCTTAACAAAAGTCAGGGAAATAGCTGTTTTATTGCTGATGCTGCTGAAATTTGGAAAGAATTAAGAGACATCTTAAAAAGAGAAATATGCAATTACGGAGTTAAATTAGAAGCATTAAAAAATGAATGGGACAAGCACTATCTCCAGCTCATTTTCTTGCAAATATTCTCAATTTTCAGTACCAGGGTCAAACTTTAACTGCTGAAGAAGAGGAGTTGGCTATGACATGGACATCCAGCAGTCATCACTCCATAATGCCAATTATAATAAACTTCAGAATTAAGGGTGAACCATTCAAGAAATATAGGTTTGCTGACGATATTTTAAAGAAAGTCATACAAGTGAACTGGTGGAAGTCACTTAAACATATGGATTCACAGACTGTTAAAGAGATAATCTAATAATTTAACAACAGTAGCTTCTTCTGTCGCTGTAGAAAGAATATGATTGTCCTTTGACCTAATTCATTCCAAACTGAGAAATCGTTTGGAACCTGAAAATGCAAGAAAGTTGTTTATGGAGTTCAGTGCTGATAAGCCCCAGAGACTGATGTCCACTTAACAGACAAAGCAACGGGAGCAGACATGAAAACTTGCATTTCTTGCATTTTCTTTTCCAAATTATGAACAAACAGCGAAATGAAGATGAAGACTACCACAGAAGCCAATATTTTAAATTTCTCATGTTTACCTGGCTGACACAGTCAATTTAATTTTTTTAAAAAAATATATTTCATTTAACTATTTTAGTTAAAAATCATTTTAACAAAAAAATCTGGTTTTAAAAAACTTGAATGTTTAAGTGAATTCAAAAATTCATATGCTTATTTTGTTAAAATATTATATTTGCCGTTGAAAAAAAAATTTCCCGAATACATAACATTGTTGTTTTAGTTTAAAAAAAAACCAATTTAAATGTCTGCCTTGTGATGTTCTCCTCTTAATACAGCATGGCAAGAAAATCCTCCAAATATTAATGATTAACCTGCTGAATTGGAGATAGATCACCTCCCAATGACTTCATAAATATCTGCTTCAATTACCTTTGGTAAATAAAATAACCAGCAATCATTCATTTTCTGATATAACTGTAAAACTAATCTGAAAAGTTTTCAAAATAAATCACTTTAAAAATGTATAGTGTGTATCTCGTAAAAATGAAACCTACATCTATCTCTGAGTTGTGAAGAATATGTATTACGATTATAACAACTAACAATAATGCACTATTATGTAGAAATCCATGATTAAATCAAGTCTTCCAGACTAGTGATTTAAATGATTTAAATCAAATCCACCCTGCTAGATTACAGGGTATAAGAAATTCACAGGTATAAAACAGCAGATACTAAAATACACTTTAATCTAATGCAGAAAAGTACAGTAAGAACCAATTGCTGGAAGATGAAACCAGACAAATTCAAATTAGAAATAAAGCAAATTTTTTAACAGTGAGGATGATTAACAAAATACAAGGAAACCGGTGGATTTTCCTGTCATCAAATTAAGATTGGATGGCTTTCTGCAAGATATGTGTTAGCCAAATAAAAGGTTTGCTTTACTCAAATACATGTATTGAACTCAATAGAGAAGTAACAGAGTGAAATTTAATGACCTGTGATATACAGGAACTCACTCCAGCTGACTTAAGGAACCATCCTGGCATTAAACTCTATGAATGAATCTATGAATATCTGGCAGTCCTTTGCATTAGCCTTTGTACTCATGGTCCACAATTTACACAAATAATGAAAATTTGCGGACATATTTGGGCCACTTAAGTTTTCACAAAAGCAACTTTACAAAGATAGACAAGGTGAAGGAGGTAATACTTTCTATTGGACCTTTCTTTTGGTGAGAGAGACAAGTTTTTCAGCTACACAGAACTCTTCTTTAGGTCTAGGAAAGGTACCAAGTGTCACAGCTAAATACAATATCAAACAGATAGTTTGGCATAAATAGTTAACACATTCAAAGGGACCGTTCAAGATGAAGTAGTGTGACTTGTCTCTCTAATACCCTGGGACCAATACCGCTACAACACTGCACACCAACAAAGATAGTAACTAATGATGTAAATTTAAGTCAATGAGGTCTGAAACTAGTTTTAGTAAATGAATGAAAATAATATTACAAGATAATATTCAGTTGTAGTTAAGGCTGTAAAAAAGTAATGATTCAGGAATGGTAGTGGTCATTCCCTAGTTAAGGTTTAAACTAGCATTCTATTACAAGTTTGATTATTTTAAAAAATAGTCTACATTAAATTTTGCATGCGGCATCTCATTTCAAATTAGAGTTCAGCTGGCAAGTCTGGTAATGTTCAGAAAAGTGTTCAAGTTACAGTTTTTAGCATTTCACTTTTTAAAAACTGTCCTAACTTTTTTTTTTGGCTCTTCCTTTTACCAAGATGACTTCAACTTGAAACACCAAATCTGTCTTTCTTTGAAGGCTCTGCTAGTTAAAAGTACCTTGTAATATTTTTAGAGATGTTGTTGGATGGGCAGGGGGGAAGGGTAGGTAGTTTACAAAGAGATATTTTATGTTTATAAAGAACAATGTCTAAGGTTTCATTATACATATGGGGGGATTTTCAGAAGCCTTCAGAGTTGGTATAGCCTTGGGAGATGAGAAGAAAATGAGATGGAGTGGGAGAGACAAGAGAGGAGGTACACAGGTCTAGGAAGCAAATGGACTGAGGGAGAGGCAAAAATTCTGGTGAGCCAGAGAGTAAATGTTCGCAGTAGTCAATGTGAGGAAAGATTAGGGCAGGTATTCACTGGATGTTGGCAGTGAAATGCAGAGGAACAAAGAGATTTTGAAGATGATGTACAGAAAATCATCAAGATAAAGCCACAGTATCAATATCTGGCAAGGAATGAGTAGTGAAAATGATTTCAAGGTTGTGAGCCTAAGGGACTCAGAGAGAATAAGAGGATAGTAAAAATAACCTACAGCAGCACACAAAGAAAGATGATTGGTTGTTTGGAAGTGAAGATAGGGAATTGGAGATACTGCGAGCATGGAAGGACTAGTCAAGTAGACTAGCTAGTGTGCCCTAATCACAAAGACAGGAGTTGAAGATAGAGGATTACAGATAGTCCAGACATGGATAAGACGCGCAGAGAGGGGCTGGGGGGAGACAGAAGGGTGTAGAACAGAGCCCTGAAAGAAACCAACGGAGGAAGAGGGAACGTCTACAAAGGAGAGGCAGACAGATGGGATGAGAACCAGCAAAACAGCAAAATCTGAAGTTTATGGATGAAAGTTTTTAAGAGGCAAGTGATCCTTGGTGTCAAGGTAGCAGACAGATTGCCTTTGTTGATTTTCTCTGTAGAAGAACTTTCTACACAGAAGCCTACTGATAGAGAACTCGACTGTGCCCTCATTTCTTTCCGTGTGGCTTTAAATCACACCTGTAAAGCACCACTATCAAGCATGTTTTTATAGGTTATTTTCTACTCTATGTTGTTTATGGAGTTCAGTGCTGATAAGCCCCAGAGACTGATGTCCACTTAACAGACAAAGCAACGGGAGCAGACATGAAAATTTCCTCAAACTGCTCTGCCAATGTGCATCAGCATTCATCAGAGACTATGTTTTGGTCTAAGGGGATAATTTGCGTATTTGCTGAAGTTGCAAACAAAGATGCCTATCAGAGCCAATTGTGGGGTTTTTTGTGAGGGGAAAATACATATTCATCATTAGGGACTGAATTTATTAACACATTTTACTCAAATATTAGAGCTGAGTGAAATAGTCACAGCAAAATCTTTTCATTGAAATCTACCTATCTGCAAGATCATAAAGTGTTTTTTTTAAGTTAAAGCATTTTTATAACATTTCAAAATGATTCCATGAAATTTCATTCAAAAATCTTTTTGCTAAACAAAAGGTGACATATGTTCAATATCATATTTTCAAACTTTGAGCTGAGTTTAATTGTAATGAATGACACAAGTCCCATATTTTGGAGTCTGCTTTCCTGACTGCTTTGAGCCAATCCTCTGGGATCAGGTAAATTAATCCGACTAATTTTGACTAATTGTCTTAATACAGGTATAGGAGTATTCTGTGCTCCCTCTAACACACACACACTCATACATTGATACTTGCAGAGCTCAGACTCTGGGCTGCTTCCAGTGGCAGTGTGGAAGACGAAAGCCACTTATTGTCACTTGCAGAGCTCCCACAAAGGACTTGAGGGGTTAGCAGTAGCTCAGCCTAGCAGATCCAGAATCCCTGGAAAGATTGTTATCTAAAGACACCACAGAATGGAGAGGGAAGAGCACTATCCACTAGTCCTGCCCCCAAATTCAAGATGAGAGCCAAGGGAGCCTAGAGGCATTATCAGATAAATCTCCAAACAGAACATTTTGAGATTCCTCCATCATTAGATTTTCATTGTCTTCATTTTGCTATGCTGACAACTTTCTTTTTTACATGTAGATTTGCTCTGATAATTTACATTTTTTCTTTTTATTTTATTGCCCTTTTAGTGAGTGTACAGGTCTGCAGAATCAATGTTTCTATATAATGCGGGATCCAGTGGAAAACAAGATGGATTACCAGCTCCCACACCATAACAACCAAAAGCAGCCACTGTTAATCCCTCAGTTTCACAGCTACTTAAATTCTGATTTTAAAACCTGGAAATTTCCACTTCTGTTAGAAATATGTTTAACCTACTAGTGCTACTATTACCATTATTATTTCTATCATGGTAATACCCTTTTGTACTAAAAGTTGTACAAACACAAAAGAAGAAATGGCCCCTGCTTCAAAGAGATAAAATCATAGAACTGGAAGGGACGTTGAGAGGTCATCTAGTCCAGTTCCCTGTACTCAAGGCAGGACTAAGTATTAACCAGACCAGCGGTCTTCAAAGCTTTTCCTCCGCAGCCCCTTTTCGTGAAGGAAAAACTCACATGGTCCCCGGGGGGCATGTCAGCCGAAATGCCGTCACAGAAAGCGGAAGCTTCCGCTTTCCGTGGCGACATTTCAGCGGGACAAAAATAGACCACCTGGGAGTTCGGCGGTCTCCCGGGTGGGATTGTCGGCAGTGGGGTCTCACGCACCCCCAAGGATGGTCTCACGCACCCCACTTTGAAGACCACTGATCTAGATCATCCCTGACAGGTGTTTGTCTAACCTGCCCTTAAAAATCCCCAATGATGGAGATTCCACCACCTCCTTAGGCAATTTATTCCAGTGCTTCACCACTCTGACAGTTAGGAAGTTTTTCCTAATGTGCAACCTAAACCACCCTTGCTGCAATTTAAGCCTACTGTTTCTTAGCCTATCCTCAGAGGTTAAGAAGAACAATTTTTCTCCATACTGAGTTAGAAATCCAAGAAAACTGTTCACTATAGAGATGCTATCAACCTGCAACTGCAATATGCTGATATACCATAAATGCAGCTAAATTGAAACCCAAAGTGAACAGTTAGCCTAACTAATTAGAACTTACTCGCTTATGGATTAAACAGTCAGTGTTTTTGTTTTAAACATATGTTCACATATAAACTATTATATGGGATACAAATAATGTAATTTGGCATTTGCAGAGCTTTTTAAATAGCTACTGGAATAGTTAGTACAAAATGAGTTTCAAGATATTCTTTACTAAACAATTATTTATTCAATGTATTTTTCAAATTTAGTTTTCTTTTATGCAAAAGAAATTCCTTGTGCTAAATGAAATAATAAATACTGTGTTTAAATGTGTAGATAGCAGGGTGGATAACTGATTCTTTTTAAATAAAAACTAGATTTTTATATATATTGGATTTTTTACTTTATTTAACATATACTTTTTCTTTTTAATAACAAATCTGTTTCAAATGAAATCTGACTTCAATAAAGAACATGTTAAAGCGTAAAGTTACTATAATTTATTTGTAAATGTTAAACATGTTTTGTTAAGAGAAGTTAATGAATCCAAAACATTTGGATTGCTTTGCTTAAATTGTATATGCTGTTTTGGTGTTTAATTACATTCCAGTTACCATCCTAATGCAGCTTGACACAAATCATGAAGTTAATTTCATGAAGTTAAAATCAAGAAGTTAATTATCTAGCACAGGAGTGGGCAAACTTTGACCACATGAGGGTTGCAGAACTGTATGGAGGGCCAGATAGAGAAGGCCGTGCCTCTGCAAACAGCCTGGCCCCCGCCCTCTATGCGACCCCCTCTCACTTCCTACCCCCTGACTGAGCCCCTCAGAATTCCTGACCCATCAACCCCACTCCACTCCCACGCCGCTGCTTGTCCCCTGACCACCCCCTCCCAAGACCCCCCAACCATAACTGCCCCCCCAGGACTCCACACCCTATCCAATCCCCCCTGCTCCCTGTCCCCTGACCTCTATCCACACCCCCACTCCCTGACAAGCCCCCCAGGACTCCCATGCCTATCCAACCCTCCCCTGCTCCCTGCCCCCTGACTGCCCCCCAGGACCTCCTGCCCCTTATCCAACATCCCAGCTGCCTTACCATGCTGCTCAGAGCATGTGTGGCAGCTGCTCCACCTGGCCAGAGCCAGACACGCTACTGCACTACCCCGCAGGAGCACACAGCCCCGCCACCCAGAGTGCTGCCCGTGCAGCTGTGGGGGAGGGAGCACAGCAGGGTAGGGGACGGGGGCTCAGGGGCTGGGCAGGACAGTCCTGCAGGCTGGATGTGGCCCACAGGCAGTAGTTTACCCACCTCTACTTTCTAACATATTAAAATGTACAATAAGAATCCGAAAATATTAAGCTATAAATGTATAGTGTACCTTCCTTGGTAGCAAAAAGATGTACCAAATCTAGTGTTAAGTTTCTATATAATTGTAAATGAACATGTTTTAATGGTTATATTAACCAATGAAAATGCACCGTTCTTTAGAAAATAACTGACATGCAAAAGTTGATTTAAATTAGTGATCTAAATTGAGGCTTTCCACTTGGTGATTTAAATTGCCTTGATTTAAATCAATCCGTCTTGAAATATACCTATGACAAAAAAGTAGAATACCAAAAACCAAATCAATACTGAACTATTAGTTACAGAAAAGGTTAATTAGGATCTCTCTATACAATGACAACATTATTACTGTTTCTTTGCACAATTCTGCTGAGGGCACAAGAGGCTTACCATATCAACATCAGAAGCTACAAAGTTTTTGTCAGACAGACAACAGTCTGCAGGAAACGAAAATGCATTTTGTGAAGAGATTTGGTTTCACATAAATGTCTCCTTCACCTTTGGGATTCTCTACTTTAAATGCTCAAATAATTACAGAACAAACTCGCCTGCAGACACTTCTTTCAGGAAATCTTATTTATAAAGTGACCTCAACAAAGACTCATTGCTTAACTTTATAACCAAATTTAGCATGACCAGGCAACTTGAGAATGAACAGAAGAACATTATAGTGTAGTGACAAGATGTCAGTGAAGATCTACAAAACTGTTACATACCTATACGTATTTCATACTGAAATTAAAAATGTATCTGTTTGTCATTTTAAGAACAAGTGTCTTATAAACTACAACAGTTAAATATGCCATCCATGAAAGACACAGATCACATTTTAAAACCCATTAGGCACATTATATCAAAAAGTAATCAAGTACTGTAATTTGATAAGTTTCACTCGGCTTTTAAAATTGAGAATCTACAATTAAGTATGGCAAAATCTTTAGCACACACAAAAAAAGATCTTGTACACTGAACCTATAGCTAGACCTATCCTACTGACCTGTTGTTACAGAACTATTTGTGTTTAAGGTAAATTTGAGTCCAAATGTCTTCTAACATGGAAATACACTTGATAAATTGATAAATAAGTGGGGAGTAGGAAGGGCCTTTTTTCCCCCATTTTTCTTATAAAAAGAAGAGTCAGAGTTGTGACTGTGGCCTAGAGTGAACTGATCCCTCTAAAGCCAACAGCAAAATGCCCCTTGAATTCATTTAAGCCAGTATTTCACTATTGGACTTTTTACTCCCCATACCACCGTCATCACCTCAAACAGCCTTTTTTTTAAAAAAAAAAAAAAGAATGGCATCTTGATAATATAAATGAGTTACAATGGCCAAAGAATAGTCTTTCTAAATAAGGACTTGTCTATGTGAGAAAGCTTTTTTCAGTATATCTTTATTTTCACAACATCAAACTGGTTAACTCCTTGACAACAGCAATTGGGGATGACAAATGTAGGCCAGGCTTGACGTGAGTAACTTGACGTATGTAACTTGCCTCATTTCTTAGTGAGCCTGACCAGGAAAGTGAAGTAGTCATAACAAGCAGTATGCCGGAGTCAGGATGACTGACTAGTACCAGCAGGAATATCCTAAAAAAGCCTAAATGTAAAATAAGAGGTCATTATGCACAAACAGCACATGGACTGAGCATGCCGTACAGGGACTGGTTCCTGAAAATTAACCAATCCATTCATGAAGTGTATGATGCAATCTGTAGATAAAAATGAGAGTTGGCAGAAATGTATATGAAAGAAATGTATGAAAGTTTTGTTGTATGACTCTGGATTTATAATGTATTCTGCATCCACCCCTTATGGATGAGTCTAATCAACTCAATGCAGTTTTGCTATATGCTAGATAAAGGAACCTAAGTGACAAGCCTGGGGTTAAACTGAGTTTTTGGGGAACCGAGGTCTCAGGGAAACCCCAATATAGTAGTGCCATGACTCAGACTCCATTCATCAGTAGCAGATAATGTATAGTTTATTATATGGGTAGTTTTACTGTCAAGGATTACAATGCAACAGTTAAGCAATGGATTTGGAAAGGTTTACATTTAAGGAGGCTTCCAAGGTACTTGAGGAGTGGGTTAGATCTGAGGCCCTTAAGGACTCCCCAGGGAATAGGGTGACCAGATAGCAAGTGTGAAAAATCGGGACAGGAAGTGGGGGGTAATATGTGCCTATATAACAAAAAGCCCCAAATATCGGGACTTTCCCTATAAAATCGGGACATCTGGTCACAACACCAGGGAAATATTAATGGCAGCCTGAGACTGGATAGCAAAGGAACTCCAACAAGTAGTGCTAAATAAAATTGTACATAAGGAAAAGTTTTCATGCAAAAAACCCCTGCATTTAAGGCTGATGAACTCGGAGTAGAGAAAACTGCAACAAGCTTCCAGATGGTGATGGCACACTCGTTTCCACATTGAGAGGTCAGCTCTCCACAGATTTCCAGTATAAAATTTCACTATATACAGTGTGATACCTCAACAGCAATAAATGCTGAAAACGTGGCTTTGTGCTGCTGGGACAAAATATAGGAATATATAGACACACATTTTTCTAAATGGATTATAATTACACAGATGCAAATGACAAGTTTAGGTACCCAGCTATATTAAAGCCAGATAATTAGAAATATAAATGCAAACACTTGCACCTGCAATTAAATATGGATGAAAATCTGTGTTCATAACAGCGGCAGT
The DNA here is from genome assembly GCA_007922305.1 of Dermatemys mawii. Classification (NCBI taxonomy): domain Eukaryota; kingdom Metazoa; phylum Chordata; order Testudines; family Dermatemydidae; genus Dermatemys; species Dermatemys mawii. Next base: position 49,390,803 of record ML677332.1, on the reverse strand, counting down.
TAGGTAGAGACATCTATAAAAATTTGCCCCTAAAATCCTGATTCCAGTGTTCATGGATGACATTGTAAAGTGAATTAAAGGTGATCAACTTCCCGCAGCAAATTACTTTTAAATGTTACTCTCTGTTATACATAGCATGCATAACTATCTTGAATTCTGCTCACTCCACTGATTTCAGTGGGACTGCTCATGGATTAAGCTACAGCTCAACCTGAGTATGAATTGCCAGATCAAGCCCCTAGATTGTAAACTGTTCAGGGCAAGGACTGTTGCCAACCTATTGTCCTTGTAAAGCACCAGCCAACTCAGAGTAAAAATATTAAAAATTAACAGACTATTCTCCCGTTCAGTGGCAACCATATGAACCTTGAGTTAATATGTGTTAAACCTCACAAGGAGTTTGTGGCAAGGTGAGGTATATAACTGCAGCTGGTCAGAATATAGGTGGGAAAGGCAGGAAAATTTCAGATTTCTGACAAAAAGTCAAAAGTATTCCATGGAAAGCAGATACTTCTTGGGGAAAAAGTCATTTAGTCAAAAACCTAATTTCCATCCAAAAACAGTTTTGAAGGAAATTTTTCAGTCGGTCCTGCTGAACTCAACTCCTTGCTTCCAATTCAGTGCCACAGAACACAAGAGAACATTCTTCTTTTCTTGCAGCTGTGCCTCGTTCACTGTCCACCATATGCAATGAGTGAGGTATAGATGCAGGTAGGCAACCTATAGCACACGTGCCGAAGGTGGCATGGGAGCTGATTTTCAGTGGCACTCTAACTGCCTGGGTCCTTGCCACCAGTCTGGGGGGCTCTGCATTTTAATTTAAATTTTAAAGGAAGCTTCTTAAACATTTTAAAAATCTTATTTACTTTACATACTACAATAGTGTAGTTCTATATTAAAGACTTGTAGAAAGAAACCTTCTAAAAACATTAAAATGTATTACTGGCACGCGAAACCTTAAATTAGAGTGAATAAATGAAGACTCGGCACACCACTTCCGAAAGGCTGTCGACCCCGGTATAGATCCTGCAAAAAAGTGGTATCTTATCATGTAATTAGAGACTGCTGGTAAAATTTTCACAAGCACTCACATGATTTAGGACCCTAAGTCCCACTGACTTTCCTAAATTCTGAAGTCACTTTTGAAAATGGGGGATAATTTAATTAATCACTATGCACTAGTAAAAAATTCGCCCTCCAACAGACGGTATAACTCACCCTCCATTGTAAACATGGAGCAAGTTGTGCAGACAACCTTACTTCTGGGTACTTCCTAATTTTGGAGTGCTTCGTTGCCATATTCTGTCCAATATGATGGCCACTTTCCCACACAGATGTTGTCAAGCATAACTGCTTACCAGAATTCTCCCTCTCAATGAATCTCAGCATTTTGGATTACTTTCTACACAGCAGTCACCCTTATGGAGTATTGTGTATTTTACTGCTGCATGACAGATGCAGACTAAAAATTCTAGATTGCCCATATCAGGGCAGTAGCACTTCAGAGATGATGATTCTGTGAGAAAATGAGAAGAGCAGCACAGGCCACACAGAAAAAGTGTCTTGTGTAGCCAAATCACCTATGAAGGAAAATCTGATGTTACAGCCATGATACCAATATGCACATGACTAGTCAAGGTAAGGGTATCTTCCAAGGGAAAGGAAAATGACTGCTAAAATGAAAGGGTGGTGAAAGCCGAAAGAGCTGGGCCAAAGTCCTGGCCATAGTCTACACTCAGGGTTTTATCATGGAGAATGGAAGACCACACAGCTGGAATAAAGAGGGGTTAACAGGAATATGTGCTCTTTAAACTTTCCTTCGCTCATGCTGTGATCCTTGCCTATTTGTATTACCTTTTTATTTGGTTGATTAAACTCTTTAGCAACTTTGCTTACATTTCAGAACAGGTCCTTCAGTGCTAAAGAGAACATTTTATATTTAATCAGTTTTCCCGTCTTGCTTTCCATTCATTCTTGATATATTTTTACATAAAAATAAACTGCAAACTAAGATAGATAAGGGGACATCAGTAGCTGATTTTGCCTCTTTAGAAAAGGTTGTATTTATGGGAACACTGTTTAAAAATATATATGTGAAATGAACCAGAACACTTATTTAAAAAGATTACACTTGATGTGTATGATTATGAAATAAATATACTTTGCATTTATGAAACAGAACAAGCAAAACAAGCAAGCACAAATTTCGAGATGAAAATCTAATATGCACAAAAATCACTGCCTTTTATGTACTGAAAAGGACTGATGTCATCACAGATAAAATTCATGGAGATCTTGATTTACTGAGGTATTTCAGGATACATTTTTGCAAACGCTGAAACATGCAAGTAACTTTATTCATATAATTACTTGACTTCTCTGGTAAGTAAACAGTTCATTTCACATAAGTTACTGGCATGCATGTTTGCAAAAATTACGCTCTTATTTGACATTTCATTGTCCTCCTACAATATATACAAAAGAAAGAATGATGGTAGAGAAACATACCTTAGACAAAAGTAGGCTGTCCTGTACATTTAGAAAAAAAAAATCCTTCAATTCCTCCCCGCAATATTTCTTTCAGAAAAAATGTAGCTTTCAGACTTATTTGTGTGGAATCATACAAGTTTCACATAGGAGAACTACAAGTGAGTGAGCTAACTTACATACACTTAACTTCTTGTTCTAGCAACGCAGAAAGAAAGACTAGAGGCAATGCATGTGCTTTAATTAGGCTGCAATTTTATTTACGTAATATATCTGAGAATACTCGGTGATAAATTGTACAGTGCAGATTCTTTCTGTCATGCTGTCTTGCTCACAAGCAAGGATACCAAACTCAGGGCAGACTGTTAAGAAGCAGGGCACAAATCCCAAACTGGTTCTGAGTTGTATAATTAGATTTCACCACTCGAGTAACAGGTGTAAATTCCTCAGGCATTTTACAGCCTAAAAATGGAGTCAGATAGCCCCTTTGGGCATTCTGTTCTGTCTTGGCAAATACTCACGAAAAACTAAATTTAAACCTGAGTACCTTTTAGAGCAAATTGGAAATTTCATAACTGAATAAAAACACTACAAATTTTGAATTGAGCCTTTTACAACCAAATAGGCAATTCTGATCTGCACCACTTATTAGTTATAAAAGTCATCCATTGAGGAAACAAAACCCAAGTGACTTATAACAAACCGACACAATGCAGCCACACAAAAAACAGCCACACAAAATTCATCTCTATGCATTACTCACAGTTATCTCTCTGCTGAAAATAATATCTAGTTCTAATATCATCAAAGCCTGCCAATGATTCAACTGCTGGTGTGCTAAGACCTCAGACTACCATGCTGATTAATATTGTCTCATTGTTTCCTTACACTTCCTCATAGTCTGTCTGTATCCGTCTGTTCTCTCTTGTCTTATACTTAGATTGGAAGCTCTTTGGGGCAGGGACCATATTTTTGTTCTGTGTTTGTGCAGCACCTAGCAGTGTGGTGCTGTAGTCCTAGACTGGGGCTCCTACGCATTGCAATCATAATAAATAATACTTAATATCTCCTCCCACCAAAGTGCTGAATTCCTGATCTGTGATGTTAAATATCCACTATAGGAAATTACTGCAGCCTCATGAGTATAAGATTGTAAATGTATTATTAGAATCATAAAGAGAAGGAAGACTGTAAGGCAATAAGAACTGGTCGAGCTCATTCAGGAACTGAAGATGGATATTTTTTGATCCTTTTAGCAGGCACCTATATCCCACTATGAGCAAAAAAACAGCCACTGGATCAGACTGCTACACAATTTCCCCCCCACGGAAAACAATGCCCTTCATGTCTGTGGAGTACCTGAACCAAGAATATATGTATATAGATCATAAAATATCACCTTTTTGTTTGTCATACAGAGGTAGATCATAAAAGGATGTAGTTATTTGAGGAATTCTACCCTTTTTACTGTTTAACTACATCTGAAAACCCTAGGCCTAGACCATCTTTTTTTCCCCTGTCTTTGTGCAGTATCTAGCACAGTGGGGTCCTGTATGGTAAGACAAATAAATAAATAGTATAATTTCATTGATTTTAGTGGGCTTACTCTTCATCTGCTATTGTGTGAGATGAAAATCAAACCCAAAGGACTTACAGTATACTAACAGTTCCATTACTGTCACAGGAAAATTGATAGATTCTGTATGCATGCAATTATTTTTCATCACTTTTCTATGAAACAATGTCACTCATTCTTCATATCTGCATGTTCAATTTTATCAATTTCAAATCTCGCTATGCAATAGCTGCACTTTCTTGGATAATAATAAACAACAACAGTAATCACTGGAAAATGCCAGTGTTATAGTTAAATACAGTTCTTGAAAAATCCACTTCTGTATTCTCCATTTCTGGGTGAATTGAAGCTTGAGTCCTACATCATCAACTTCTGGTAACTCAAGTTTTCATTTAAAAAAATTAAATGCCCACCCCATATGGATGTGAAGATCCTTGAATCTGTAGACCTATCTCCAGTGGCTCTGCTCCTCCTCACAGCTTTTCCAAAAAGCTGCAGAGCAAAGTGAAGACTCCAGCTGGCTTTATAGTTATTAGATAAATATGAGCAATAATAAAACTAACAGATATCATGTGTCTTCTTGGGGTGGGAGCAAGCTCTTTCTCCCCTCTAGCAACCAGAGCAAAGAATGAGGTTCAAATTTATCGTATACCTGACCAAAACACAGAGGCCCCAATCTTAGCCCAAAGATAGCACTTTGATAACCCAGCATCTTCCCCTCTCCCTGCGGCAAGTACTGGGGTTGGGTTTTTCATCAGGCCATTCCCTGTAGATATCACTGTACTAGTCCCTGACTCTCCTCTCCTTTCAGGTATTTCTAATAGAATCATTTGGAATACACATTGTGTCTTCATGTTCTGATGAAGAACTAGAATTATGTTAATTCTGAAAGCAATAATGAATTTTGGTTTCCCCTTGGTCAATATTTACCTCAAGTCAAAAATCTTGATGCTCAACACAACAGAAACCATTAACACCTTAACTGATACTACTGTATGTCATTACAATAAGCAACAGGTAACAAAAAGGAGAATCAAACAATTATTGTAGATACTTTCCAGAAATCATCATGCTTCACACAGAATCATATGTAGTTATCTCTCACCTTACAGAAACTATATAAAATGTTAGATTCTGCAACACTGTTTTCTAATGCACCTAATATTTATCCACTGAATGCATCATCCTGATATTTCAGTTCGGGGGGGACTAATCTAAAACTAACTCAAATCAATGGGATTTCAGTAGGCTTAGGATCAATCCCAATTATACTTTAATTCTAGATTTCCACTACTAAAGATGGTTGGTAATCAAATCACACACATTATATTCACTTTTCGTTTACATTTCCACAGTAAACATTTTGTCAACTGAAATTTATTTTACTGGTTTACTTACTAAAAGGGCCACGTATATGAAGCATCAGTTTGTCATAGAGGTCTCCCTATTATCCAGTTTTAGAAATAAGACATCAGGAAGTTATGTAACTTGAGTAAAGTCACAGTGGATCTGTGATTCATTTTGTACTGCATAATCTTTGGCACTCTGTCCTCCCTTACTATTTTACCATGCAATCTCACTATATTTTTTGGTCACTCAGGTACAGGGCTGTATATAAATAGCTGCAACACATCTGATTAATGATATAAGTATATTCACTTGTACAGCTTCCTTAAGGTATATACTGTGGAACCATTTTTAGAGTTTATGGCTGCAGAATGACTAAAAAACAATAGGTTTTCATTCTAGTTTAAGTAACGGGCATATCTATGGGTTTTCATTTAGATGACAGTGTTGCTTTAAAATGTAATCTTTTTCTTTTAAATCTAATTCTATCTGATCCATGGTGTTTTATACAAACTTGGGGTGGGCTGTGGGAGAGGAGGAAAAGGACTGTAAACCGCTAACTTATTTAAGTCTTAAAATGATATATTTTGCAAAAATGTATATGCTCTCAATCTAAAGTACAAAAGGTTTTTTTGGTTTTGGTTTTTAATCTTATTACAATGTATGACATTCTATTCTGTTGGATTTAAGATGTTAAGGATTTAACAGTCTACTCAGATGTGTAGATTGAATCTTTTTTCTTGAAAATATGTATGGAGATCCTAGTACGTATAGACAAATAGTCTGCTTATCAGAAAAGAGGATCAGAAAATCAGCCCTTTCATTTCTTTTTAATCCCCAATTTTGAATGGCCTCTGAAATATAACACAATAAATCTCATACAAGATCTCTAAAAAGCATTACATATTTCAACTTATTCAGTGACAAAGTATTCTAGATTAACCCTCTCAAAAAGAACATTCACCTCTGCACTGGCAATAGTTAACTCTTCTTCTGATCTTATTGTTTCTCCTTGAACAAAAATGTTAAAAAAGTTAAGTTAGAAGAAAATGGTCACCCTTCCTGCTCTGCAGCCTGGAAAGAACTCAGCGGTGAAATCCTTCCTCTACTGAAGTCAATGGCAAAACTGCCATTTAGGATTTCTCCTGTTTATTTTAGTACACTTTCTGGTATTATTTCTCCAAAAGTAAATAGGATATGAACACCAAAGAATCACAAGAATACAATACTGGAAGTTTGATCCATTGTATCAAGTTAAAATCCGTATGTATGCTTTTAGTAATACCCTTCACCAAAACTTTCTTCACTTTTTTATCTTACTAGCATTGATGCCAGAATATAGCACCTCAAAACGATCAGAAAATTCCACTCACCAAACCTGAATTAAGAGAGGATGTATTCATGCCTGTGCCGTTCCCCTCACACCTGTACAACTACGAGAGCCTGTACAAAGTAAAAATGGAAGACCATTTTTGGAAGTAAGAGATTACAACATTTTTACAAGATATATTTTCTCTTCACCTCTCTTATCCTTTGGCTGATGCAATTCAGATGTAAGTGCTTATAGTATCCTCTCTTCTTAATGGCTGCTATTCTAACAAGTCTCATATCTGCACTGTACTCAGTATAGCCTTAACTTCCTGACATTTCAGACATTTTCAGCAAAATAACACAAAGAGAATGCTGTAACTAACTGGGGGAAAAGCTTTCAACTTCATATTCCTTGGCTTTCTGTGACATCATGTACTCAGAGCTGGAAACACCACAATTTTCTACCAGTTACAATGAGAAACAGTGACAGACCATGATTTGCAGTTTGTATTCTCCTATAAAGTCCTACTCTGTCTGGATTATGTTTTACAGTCACTGTATCTGAAATAAAATAAGGCTATTTGGCAATTACTAAAATGATAGCAATATTCCAACTCCTAAAAGAAATACTTCAGCTAAGGTAGTAGAAAAACAATATAGCATATAGACAATTCTTTCTTTCTCGAAGAATCAGATTTTCCTCTTCTTTGGACACTCATTTCCTTGCAGCATCTAGAACAAGTATTTCTTATTTGTACTGATTTCAAGATTACTATACCATTTTAGTGAAGAAAAACTAACTTTACACACTCAATATTTGGGGGTTGGTTTTTTTTGGTGTGAGATTCTTTCATCCTTGATTTACTTAAATGATTTATGTCACCATATTCTTGCATCATTTGTGGCTGGTTGTTTAGAAAATATATTCAAGGAACAGTTCACATTAATTCTAGATTTTATTTACTGGTGTGCAAAAAATTTAATCATATGAAATTTTTTATTGTTAGTAACACTCCTGGTACACAGTACTGTCAACACACCTAATTTACATCTTCTCTTCTTCTATTTGATGAGGTCCATAACCTAAGCCGCTCATTTTAATTATAAGACATGTGGCTAACTCCCCATCTCCTTTCCAGAATGCTGTTTTTTAAGCCATATGATTCACTGGTGTTGTGGGATAAACAGGATTTTTCTAGTCTTGGCCCAATGGTCTAAGACATTTGTACAAGGATAAAAAAGGAAGGTACCTAAACTTTAGTTCTCTGTCCTGATTTTCTTGAACAAATACAGAAGGGTAATCAGAGATGAGGGAGCTTCATCTAGCAAATGGTGGTCTCTTCTGTCTCAATAAGGGTTCGTTTTTCTACTGAACTATTTGAAGAAATTAAGACTCCACTAGATGTTGTCAATCATGATATAGGTAGGCACCCCAAAGAGATATCTAGAAGTTACAAATGAAACTTCATTAATGATTTTTAAGCCTCTCACATAGGACAGGTAAAATCATAACATAAAACCTGAAAGCAAAAATGAAGATTTTTTTAAATTTGATTTTCCAAATTTAGGGTAGTAAAGGAGGTATGGCTTATAACATCATAGCAATTCTGTAGTTCAGGTTGCAAAGTACTTCCTTCAAATCCTCTCTATGTTTTTACGGGATTTTTTAAAATTTATTTTTACATTTATACACACACAGGATACATACCATACAAAGAAAGGGTCAATTAGTTGTTTCCTCCATCACAGACTGAAAGCAAGACAACAATGTGCAAGAAAAACTATGATCAAAAACTAATCATAACACAGAGACAGGCTCTATTTCTATATCATGTTAAATGGCGTATGAGAGTTCAGAATAACTGCTGAATTGACAATGAAGACAAGAAAAGGATTTGTTGTACACAAATGTAAGGAATGTCCATCCATATTGAGATTTTTTGCATCATAAAAAGAACATTTAAAAAAAACCTCCTTTATAAAATTCTGATATAATAAAATAATTATGAGCAGCCCCAATATAGTAATCTGAGTCACTAAACCTCTTCCCCAGAGGTACCATTTTCTAGAGACAGCATAGTACTTTTAAGTTTATATGATACACTGCAGCATTCACAGCTGTTTGGTAGGTTTTGAATATCATATTAAACAAACTATACTCCAGTCTCCAAACACCACTGTGAGCAGAGAAACCTAAAGCTTTTCCTACTAGTACTATTAGAGTCAAAGTTAGAAGAATTAAGAGCATAATGAAGCTCAAACTCATGTCCCAATGGAAACAAGCCCTCTAACATGACATATGTCATGACATATGACACATAGTCTGTGGTTTAGACATATGACACATAGTCTGTGGTTTAGGGCTTCTTCTGTAATTTTCATTGAAGCTAAGTAATCATATAGTAGCTTCCATTCGGAATGTGTCCCACCATCACAGATGGTGAGCCAGTTTTGCTAATACACACTTCTAATCCCTTCTGGTTGTAACGTATCTGGCATGAAAACTATGAACCTTCGGAACCTACTATTAGTAGGGATATAAACACCATTTAAAAAGTTAACAGTTTAAATTATTTTAAAATATTTCATTTAAATGTTTAATAGATTGAGCAGCTGGGGTTCATCGCCAGCAGACCCAACCAAGGCCACTGGGGTCAGCCCACAGATCAATGGTTAAGGAGAGTTAACCAGTATGACTAAACATAGAAGATTAGGATTGGAAAAGACCTCAGGAGTTCATCTAGTCCAACCCCCTGCTCAAAGCTGGATCAACCCCAACTAAATCATCCCAGCCAGGGATTTGTCAAGCCAGGCCTTAAAAACCTCTAAGGCAGGAGATTCCACCATCTCCCTAGTGTAATCGATTCCAGCGCTTCACCATCTTCCTGGTGAAATAGTTTTTTTCTAATATCCAACCTAGACCTCCCACTACAATTTGAGATCACTGCTTCTTGTTCTGTCATCTGCCAACACTGCTCCATTCTCCATTCTCTTTGGAACCTCCCTTCGGGTAGTTGACAGCTGCTATCAAATCTCCCCTCACTCTTCTCTTCTGCAGACTAAATAAACCCAGTTCCCTCAGCCTCTACTCATAAGTCACGTGCCTCAGTTCCATAACCATTTTTGTTGCCCTCTGCTGCAATCTCTCCAATTTGTCCGTATCCTTTCTGAAGTGTGGCCCCCAAAACTAGACGCAATACTCCAGATGTGGCCTCACCTGTGCCAAATAGAGGGAAATAATCATTTCCCTCCATCTGCTGACAATGCTCCTACTAATGCAGGCCAATGTGCCATTAGCCTTCTTGGCAACAAGGGCACACTGCTGACCCACATCCAGCTTCTCATCCACTGTAATCCCCAGGTCCTTTTCTGCAGAACTACTGCTTAGCCAGTTGGTCCCCAGCCTGTAGCAGCACATGGGATTCTTCTGTTCTAAGTGTAGGACTCTGCACTTGTTGTTGTTGAATGTCATCAAATTTCTTTTGGCCCAATCCTCCAATTTGTCTAGGTCACTCTGGATCCAATCCCTACTCTCCAGTATATCTACCATTCTCCCCACTTTATTATCATCACAAACTTGCTGAGGCTGCAATCCATCCCATCACCCAGATCATTAATAAAGATGATGAACAAAACCAGCCCCAGGACTGACCCCTGGGTCACTCTACTTGATACCGGCTGCCAACTACACATCGAGCGGTTACAATCTAGCCAGCTTTCTATCCACCTTACTGTCCATTCAGCCAATCCAAACCTCTTAAACTTGCTGGCAAAAACATTGTGGGAGACCATATCAAAAGCTTTGCTAAAGTCAAGATATAAACACATCTACAGCTTTCCCCATATCCACAGGGCCACTTATCTCATCATAGAAGGGAATCAGATTGGCCAGATATGACTTGCCCTTGATGAATCCGCGTTGACTGTTCTTGATCACCTTCCTCTCCTCCAAGAGTTTCAAAATGGATTCTCTGAGGACCAGCTCCCTGATTTTTCCAGGAACTAAGGTGAAGCTAATCGGTTTGTAGTTGCCCAGATTCTCCTGCTTCCCTTTTTTTAAAAATAGGGACAATATTTGCCTTTTTCCAATCATCCGGGACCTTCCCAGATCATCCCAAGTTTTCAGAGATAAGGGACAACGGCTCTGAAATCACATCAGCCGGCTCCCTCAGCACCCTCAGATACAGTAGATCTAGCCCCATGGACTTGTGAATGTCCAACTTTTCTAAATAGTCCTTAATCTGTACTTTCACTACTGAGGGCTGCTCACCTCCTCCTCATACTATGCTGCCCAGTGCAGCAGTCTGGGACCTGACCTTGTCTGTGGAGACCAAGACAAAAAAAGCATTGACTATTTCAGCTTTTTCCAACTGTCAGCTAAAATGGTAAGGAGGATACAGATTAAATGATAAGAATGTTCTTAGAATTTGAGTTCAATGTCCTATGAATATTTAATTTTATTAAAAATTTTATTCTGGAGCACTAATAGCTCCAAAGTTAGATAACTTCTTACACTTCCCTAAAATATTAAACAATATGATAATAAATATTGATATTACAATATAAATCATGCTAATCAATTCAGGGAGTTGACAATAATACGATTTAAAATTGCATAACTACAAAGATAATTTAAGATCAACATTGGTCAGATTATTACCTGAACCCATCTTAACACTATGGATTTATAAGCATATACTATTACTATTAATAGCCCCACACGCACGCATGTATGCGTGCATACACTTGCACACACTTAAAAGAAGCTGGAACACATCTTTCTTAGCAGGCATCCCTACACAGGTGTTCAAATGTTCTGTTAAAGATATAAAAAAAATAAAGCTCCTTAGAAAAAGGAAAAGTATCAGCTCTTAACTTGCTTCTCTTATGGAGCTTCAGAGTCAATCAGGAACTGCAGTTTGGGGAATCAGGCAATGTCTGCTAGCCCAGGTACCGTCAAAATAGTGAGCCTCGTCCTCCAGTCATCTGGCTGGTCTGCAATGTATGTGACTCTATTTTCCTTAGAAGCGGAAGTATGAACATTCACTCCTCAGTCAATGGGCTGACCTCAAGAGGAGCACAAATCTTTCTTGTGTATCTGGCCTTCAATGGCTGAAACTCAAGCTGGTATCATACCACAGGACTGCCCCTGTGATCTCTTGATCAAATCAGGACATCACAGTTTTCTCAGCCTGACTGCATCGTTGAGTCCCAATTAGACAAAGTAATTCTGACTCTTGGTCCACTTTGTGGGTTCTTCTTTTCAGGTACTGCTTCTCAGTCACATCCATAAGTCTGTGTTTGTCCCAAATAAGCAACACTGAAGGAAGAACAGGAAGTGACAACTCCATCAAGACAATTTCAGTCCCTTGCGTCTAGATGAACTGAGATTCTTCAATGGCCTTTTGACTATTGGAATCTGTTTTTCTTGTCATAATTTATGATTCATTGTCTTCTGATTCACAAAATAACAAAAATACAAAAGTAGTTCATTACCTATTCACACATCTCATGGTTATTCTTCCTCAAGACAGGTAAGGAGAACTGGTCTGATCTGGGCTGAATTCAACCAGATGAAATTTAATAAAGACAAGCACAAAGTACTTTACTGAAAAAAGAAAAATCAAATGCACAACCTCAAAATGAGGAATAATTGCCTAATTGGCATTACTGCTGAAAAGAATCTGGGGGTTACAGTGGATCACAAATTAAATCAGAGTCAACATCGTGATACTGTTGCAAAAAAGGCTAATAGGATTCTGGAATGCATGAACAGGAGTGTTGTATGTAACAGTCCTGCTCAGACTGGCATTGGTGAGGCCCCAGCTGGAATACTGTGTCCAGTTCTGTGCATCATGCTTTAGTAAAGATCTAGACAAACTCGAGAGAGTCCAGAGGAGAGCAACAAAACTGATGAAAGGTTTAGAAATCCTGAAAAAAGGTTAACGAAACTGCACATGTTCAGTCTTGAGAAAAAAAGACTGAGGATGAACCTGACGACCATCTTCATTTTTGTTAGGGAATATTATAAAGAGGACAGTGATCAGTTACTCCCCATTTCCATCATGGGCGGCGTATGAACACACCGTTGGGGGAGGCTAGCCCCTGTTCCCTCCCCCTCTCCCCGAGGCCCACCTCCATCTCTCCTACCAGAGCCCAGTGCTCCATGACTCCTAGTCCCCCCATGCACCCTCATCCCTGGAACACCAGGTGGGCAGCATGGCTAGAGTGCCCCCCAGCCCCAGCACTGAACAGGTAGGCAGCAAGGCCAGAGCACCCCCAACTTCAGAGTGCCACGCAAGCAGCATAGTCTGAGTGTCCCAGCCCGAGAGCACCAGGTGGATGGTTGTTTGGGGAGGCACAGCCTTCCCCTACCTATGCTACCCACCGCCCATAATTTCCACTGAAGGTAGGACAAGTAGTAATGGACTTCATCTGTAGAAAGGTTTAGGTTTAGTTTAGGTTAGTTATTGGAAAAATGTTTACTAACTGTGAGGGTAGATAAGCTCTACTATGCGCTTCTAAAAGGAGGTTGTAGAATCCCCATCAGCATTGTTTTTTAAAAAAAGGTTGGACAAACACCAGTCAGGGATGGCTTAGGTATACTTTATCCAGCCACTGTGCAGGGTGCTGGACTTCATGACTTCTCAAAGTCCCTTCCAGTCCTACATGTCTATGAATCTGTGATTCTAAGGCCCCATAAATAAAGTAAGAATTTGCAGATCTGTTACCACATCTGAGATACAAGGTGAAAGGTTACTTCACTCTTTCAAGGTGCAAAATCAAGCTACTTAAAAGCTACTTATTACATCCATTAACATTACTTTATTGAAAATATAACCAAAGTTTATACTCAATGTTTATATGCCTATATGTCCTAAACAAAGAAGTCTGGTCTGTAGAACTCAACCCTACAGGAATTAAGGATTAATTCAAACCTTGTCATTTTCCAGTATGAGGTGTACTTCTTGGACTTTGTATTTCAAACAAAAACACACAGCACTTCATGCACAACAAAAACTTCACACTATATTTTTCCCTCAGGGAAAAGAAACGAATCACCTTGTATGACAGATGTCAGTCACATCACTTAATACATCTCTGGAAGGTGCTCAGGGATGGGCAGAATAACTAAGCAAACAATCAAAATGTTAAACAAAGTATTGACACAACGGAGCAGAGGAATATGATGAGGGGCATTAAACAATGTTTAGTCCACCACAGTAAAACCTGTCTAACAATGAAAGACAAGTAGTGGCTTCCTCATTCAGGTTAGAACTTAGGCACATGAATATGGAGGGGTATTTGTCCTTACAAACTGGCCAAGAAAATCCTTGGCTGCAATTATCTAGTTTTTCATAGGAACCTAATATATATTTTTGCCAGTTTCTCTTGAAAAAACCTAAATTAGTTATAGATAGGGTACGTATGAGATTACACAATCCACTTTATATACAGCAGTCAAAAGTTCAGTGATCAAAATAACTAAGTTAATTCCAGAGAAGTGAATGTTTAATACAATACAAAGAAAAATTACTCTTAAATCAATCTCTGAACCACAAAAACTTCATTAATACTTCTGCTGTAGACTAAACAAAAGCAGAAGTTTTCAGCCTTTACATTTTTACTGTTTTTCTAGCCTCGAACAGGAAAGGCATTTTAGATATATAGAGCTCATTAAAGAGGCCCTTTAAACTAGTCCAATAAAGTAAAAACATTTTGCGATATATGCAAGTACCAACCAGAGATTTAATGGCTATTTCTATTACACAGTTGTCAGTATTTTTAAACTTGATACTTTAAAAGAAAACAGCTGACATCACAAAGTTAATTTTTAAAACGGCGATTTGTCAAATCTTTGGCAAGCCTCACACACATGAAGAAAAGTAAAACATCCATTTGTTAAACAAAAATTCTCAAGTGCAATTCAAAATTTCCACCCCTTGGTACCCATACAGCAATAATATAATTGAGGAACACAGGTCATTTCTGCTTGGGGGAAAATCCTGCCTCTACTGGGTAAGCATACAGACTGTGGCTACAGAAAAAATAGAAGTGACAAAGAGTCCTGTGGCACCTTAAAGACTAACTGAAATTTTTTCAGAGCATGAGCTTTCGTGGGCTAATACCCACTTTGTCGGATGCATGCAGTGGAAGTATCCAGGGGCAGGTATAAATAGGTAGGCAAGAACCAGGTGGGAGATAACAAGGTTAGTCCAATCAGGCTGAACCAGCTTGTTATCTCTAATCAGGGAGGGTGAGGTGTTCCTCTAGCAGCTGAACTGGAGGTGTGAATAGCGAGAGAAGAGAAACTGCTTTTGTAGTTAGCTAGCCATTCAAAATCTCTATTCAGTCCCAAATTGATTGTGTCAAATTTGCAAATGAATTGCAGCTCTGCAGTCTCTCTTTGCAGTCTGGACTTGAAGTTTTTTTGCTGCAAAATGCTGACCTTTAAATCTTCTATGGTGTGTCCGGTGAGGTTGAAGTGCTCTCCTACAGGTTTTTGAATATTGCCATTCCTGATATCTGATTTGTGTCCATTTATCCTTTTTCGTAGGGACTGTCCAGTTTGGCCGATGTACATAGCAGAGGGACATTGCTGGCACATA
>ML677332.1:49295045-49375463 GCA_007922305.1 Dermatemys mawii | reverse complement strand
CCTCTGCTATGTACATCGGCCAAACTGGACAGTCCCTACGAAAAAGGATAAATGGACACAAATCAGATATCAGGAATGGCAATATTCAAAAACCTGTAGGAGAGCACTTCAACCTCACCGGACACACCATAGAAGATTTAAAGGTCAGCATTTTGCAGCAAAAAAACTTCAAGTCCAGACTGCAAAGAGAGACTGCAGAGCTGCAATTCATTTGCAAATTTGACACAATCAATTTGGGACTGAATAGAGATTTTGAATGGCTAGCTAACTACAAAAGCAGCTTCTCTTCTCTCGCTATTCACACCTCCAGTTCAGCTGCTAGAGGAACACCTCACCCTCCCTGATTAGAGATAACAAGCTGGTGCAGCCTGATTGGACTAACCTTGTTATCTCCCACCTGGTTCTTGCCTACCTATTTATACCTGCCCCTGGATACTTCCACTGCATGCATCCGACGAAGTGGGTATCAGCCCACGAAAGCTCATGCTCTGAAAAAATTTCAGTTAGTCTTTAAGGTGCCACAGGACTCTTTGTCACTTCTGCAATTCCAGACTAACACGGCTACTCCTCTGATTACAGAAAAAATAGTGCATAGAGGATAGGATGATGTGTAAGGAATCCAGATCTCCCATGCACTGTAAAAACATAGTTCTACAAGGTGCTCCATGCATTCCATTGTGAGGGGGAGAGGAGGGCAGATAAAGAGAAGCTGACCAGGATCACCTTGACGTAATAGGAACGAAGGTACTAAAGATATGTCAAGAATAATTTTAATATAAGACATTTGAAAAGATTGCTGAAGAAGGTAACAAGAGAGGAAGTACCAGAATTTAAGAGCATTACCTAAATTTAGCTTTTTGTGTAGAAACAAAAAAAAGAAAAGAAACAAAAAGTAAAATATTCAGTTTCTGTTTCCTGTTTAACTATGACTCTACTTTTATTTTTCTGTAACAAAATAAATGCAAGTGACAACAGTAACTGACAGTGTCAGAAAAACAAAAAGATTTAGTTCATAACAGATGGAAACGCTATTTTCTATATCAATGGTCACACTTCCCCTCTCTTTCTATTGAGAAATGTTCCCTTATATGTTCTTAGGATGCAAGACCTACAAAGATATTTTGCCACAATAACAATAGAAAATGCAACACACTTACTAACATGTAAACTGATTTTAAAATATTATATATATTTGTATTAAATTCATAATTACATATAGTTTTTAAAATATTGAACAAAGAATAAATTAAGACCATATCAGGGACTAATCCTAATATCAGTTTAAACAATATAAAACTTACATAATATAAACAAAAAATTGCAATCCTGCAAATACGTACAGACATCAGTAACTTCACTCATATAAGCAGCCTAAGTTGAGTTCAATACTACAACCTGAGGCCCTAATATAATCATTTACAATGTACGGCCAGACTGCGGAGTCCACACACATATATATCCTCACTGACGTGTACATAGGTGGTTTGCTGTTCCTGCAGCATTCCACCTGAATGTTGTAAATTACAGGATCGGGGCCTAACATGTAAAGTTATTCATTTGTTCAAGTTTTTACAGGATTGGGACTTCTATTAGGGGCTAAAATTTCCCCTGCAGTTACACTATCTTCAGCCTCTAACTGTGGGCAGTATCTATCTCTAAGTAAAATGGTTCAGTCTCAATTTACCTTTAACAAAGCTCAGAATGCTAAAATAAACAATGTAGTCAAAACTAACCTCTGTGCTGCTATATAAAAGGAACGAAAAATAGTAAAACTCTGTTCATGATGTTGAAAATATATCCTGTAATCTTTTATGTTACATTCTGTGCCAGAAATCAGTTTTTAAAAGTTCCTGTTACTTATGACTTTATTTAACTTTTCACTGTATTTTTTAATGTTTTACTACTAGTATAAAAAGGTGTTGATGTAAATTTTAAAAAAAGATTTTGAATACACAAAAGCTTTCATAAATCTGATTGTGAAATTCCTAATCAGATTGATAATGAAAATTTCAGATCATTGGATAACTGATAAATATTTACTGACTCTAATCTGTGTTAATTTTTTTAATTTCCAAAAGTACTACTGAATATAAAAGAGTATCTGCAAAAAAGAGAACGAAACTGTGGTAAGGAATAAAATACAACTACTTAGATAAAGACACATTACTTATATTTTTATCTCCTTAGGGAATTTTGTGCAGAGATATGTTTATTAAATGCAATCAAAGATTTTAATTAATTATAATCCTGAAAATAATGATAAAAAGATTTATGAATAAACTATCCCTTATGATTTAATTAATCTATTAACCTTTTCAAAGAGATACACATTCCTAGAAAAGTAATGCTCTCAATCTGGTTTATAAATTGTAGGTCCTGGCTTCATTAAAAAGTCTTAGTTTCAACAAAACCACTCATTTATGCAAAGAGCAATGTATATTAGATCACGGGGGGAGGGGAGGAGGAATAACTATTGTTTGAATAACAGCTTTAAAACAAAACTTTTTTTTTTTTGCTATGTCAAAGGTTTTTAAAACCTTTTCTTGTATTTTCAATCCTAAGAAAGGGCCAATTGTGAAAGCCTGAATGTGTAGGATGATTGTGAACCCCCCCAGTTAATTAATCTGCTGGTTGAATGACAGTGCGCCTAGGGGCATGGCACTGGCGTCCGACATACAGCATCCCAGTACACACGCTGCCTCACATATCTACATTCTGCACTGCAGGACTCTGCACAACAAACTGCAATGACCTTTATAGGCTTCCACTCTCCCTCTAGATCCTTGTGTTTGAGACATACATTTAATTAATTTAATCTCTTTCCATCTTTAAGTTTTAATAAATGTAAAATACGTAGTATGAGCAAAATTAACAGCTGCACCACTCCATGATAAAATCGATTTATATTACAGTAGACTCTCGATTATCCAGGATGATAGGGAAAAAATTAATCCTGGTTAATAAAATCCTGGATAATCACCATCCACAGGAAATATGGGGAAGGGGCGTTGGTTCACCAGCCACCCTGCGCTGGGGGAGGGAGTGTTGGTTCATTGGCTCCCGTGTGCCCTGGTGGGGTTTTTTTTTTTTTTTTTTTTTTTGTGCTTGGGGCGGCAGCAAAGCCAGAGTTGGCCCTGAGAGTTACGTGTATTTTTTTTTCTTTTTGACATCCTGGTTAATCCACTTTCTGGTTAACCCAATCCTGGATAATCGAGAGTCTACTGTACTGGTTTATGTACTAAATACATCAATTTTCAGAGGCATGAAATAATGTAACTAGCAAAATTAACATGTTTTGATATTTTCAAACATGTAAGCTTGTATCTTTCTGTAAAATAGATTTGTATAAATCAATGTTTACAGATTTTCAGTTTAATGGATTTTGTGATTTCTGTTTTACTGCACTTAGGTTTGTTTTTTTAACTATGACTATATGTGTCACCTTTCCCCCTCTAAACTGTACTCTGAACTTTACTAATACCTAATCTTTAGCAAAGTAAAGATAGATATTTTAATTAATGTATTTATTTTTCCAGCAACAGGATAAAACAGACATCCCTAATCCCTTTTTACCACCAGAACAAAACATCTTTCAAATCAAGACAAAATCACTACATCATGAATGTTAACACCATTCTGAGAAAAATAATGCCATATGACTAGAAAAGACCATCCCTTTAGGGAGAAATGTTGTGTTAAAGTGGATTATTCTTTTAGTGTTGTAATAGAAAGGCATTCCACCTAGTCCCAGATGGAAAATCAAAATCTGCATTTAAATGGAAATACTGTGAAATGGATAGTACAAAAGAATCAGAACTGTAAAGAACTGTAAATCTTTTTATATTTTTAGAATAAAATTTAAGTTTAAAAGAAAAATACTTTTTAAAGATGAGCTTTTAGCTCTACGTGATTTTGCATTTAGATGATAAACATACATTATTTGTAAATGTTGAGACATATTCAATCTATGCTTGGTGGGTTTAGCCACATGACTCCAGTTAACATTGTAAGTGTTATACTGCTAAAATTCTGTGCATAAAGTTGGAGATATGTTTGTTTAATTTTCTGCACATTTTGTACCAGACCATATTATAAACAGTTTTTACAAAGTGGCGATGTTTCATTGACAGTGTTTTATGTACTTCCCATAAAATCAAATCTCAAATCAAACTTGAGAAAAAGAATGCAAAGAGCTAAGTAATACCGCATGTTACTTTTTCTGACCTGCAAATGATTTTCAGTTATTTCAGAAGTTATGGCAATTTTCTCAAGTCCTTAAGGAGTCTGACACCATTGCACATTTCTTAACACTTGCATTTATTTTTATATTATAAAACCATAAAACAGCAGGAAAATGTTCATATGGATTGGGGATTTGTAACTTTACTGCAAATAATACTATTACTATAAAATATAAGCTCTTCTAATGTGTGAAGAAAAAACAAGAAACAATGATTGCCATTCACAGTACATACAGACTACAGGATGGGTGGGCAAATAGCACTTATTTCAATGATAAGTTGGTTTTTGTGTCTTAATTGTGAAAATTAATTGAATTTACTAAGCACTAAAAAGTCTTGGTGACATTAGAACTATGCTGTACCAGATCTTTAACAGGTGAGCTTATCATTAGAACTCACATCAATTTGAAATGTATGCTGTTCTTTGGAAGACAAGGACAAAAAGAACATATAAACAATTTCACCACTCTTCTTTTCTAATCCTGAAGATTATAGGCAGTAAAATGTGTAATTATCTCCTGAGCAACCAAGACATAAGAATTAATTTATTTGAAATTAGTAATTCGATTATTATTCTTTAATAAAGTTCCTATGATTCAGATTTTTTTTTCTCTCTGCCTTCATGTGATGTTTTGGTAATTAACTTTGGTTCAGTTATCTCAATATAACATGGTCTGATATAAGGCGAATTCTCATATAATGTGGTAAAGGAGTGCCCTGGGGGGCGTGGCTGCACATTCCGGTAGATCAGTGTGTCAGCGTGTCTGGCTCCAACACACTTCTCTGAGCGGCGTGTTAAGGGGGGCGGGCTGGGGCCGAGGGGCTGAACAAAAGGCAGAGTGTCTTGGGGGCCGGTCAGGGGACAGGGGAGGTTGGATGGTTCGGAGGTTCTGGGGGCAGGACTATCAGGGAATGGGGAACAGGGGAGTCCCGGCAGGCTTGTCAGGGGGTGGGGGTGTGAATAGGGGTCAGGTAGTCATTGGACAGGCAGCAGGGGGCTTGAGTAGAGGGTGGGAGTCTGGGGGTGATTAGGGACGGGGCAGTTTCTGGAGGGAGCGGTCAGGGAATAAGACGCAGGGGGGCTTAAATAGGGGGTGGAGTCTTGGGAGGGGTGGTTGGGGCGAGGGTCTCTGGAGGATGTAGTTTGGGGATTGGAGCGGGGGGGGGGTTCGTTGGGTCGGGGGTTCTGATGGGGCAGGAAGTAGGTGGGGGTTGGATAGGATGCGGGGCCAGGCTGTTTGGGGAGGCACAGCCTTCCCTATACAACCCTCCATACAATTTTGAACCCTCATGTGGCCCGCAGGCCAAAAAGTTTGCCCACCCCTGCATTAGGCGTTCTCATCTCTCCCGCCTATTTTAATGTCATTTCTAAATTGTATCTCTAACAGAAATGATTTGCTAACTATTAATTTGCTAACTATTGGCTCGACGCCAAGGTAAGTTCGATATAACGCAGCTTCACCTATAACGCAGTACAATTTTTTGGCTCTCGAGGATCGCATTATATCGAGGTAGCACTGTACCTTTAAAAGCTACCATGGAAAAGAGAGTTAATTTAAACACATATGGTACTCTATGGTGATTTAATTTGGAAAACCCAAAGAAAAATTATTATAACCCTCTCAGGCAAAATTGAAAAAAAAAAAAAAAAGCACCTACATTTAAAAATGACTTCATTTTGTATGCAATGTAATCAAATTGTATACACTGTTTTGTTCACCTAAAGTAAAAATCCAATTTTCTTTCCCACGCTTATAACCTTAAAAAAGCCAAGCTGACAACATGGCACTAAGAAGAGTGTTTGAACAGAAGTTTAGTTCCAAGCTTGGTAACTGACTATCTTGGGGAACAATGGAAAAAAACTGTCAAATGTACTGTAAGATCTTCTTAAAACACACACACCCACACACACACCTTTGAACTAGCTCCCTAGCAAGAATCAGAGTCAGCCATCCTGGAAATTGAACCTAAGCAGGTAAGAAACAATCAGACAGGGCCAAATTCCACTCTCAATTACATTGATACTAAAAGGCAGAATTTGATCCATTACTCTTCAAATTGTGACCTTCCATGTAAGTATTTGACCTGTAGAGGTGCCTAATTAAAAAAATTAAACAAGTAGGTTTGAACAAATTGTTCAAAGACAAGAGACACTGCAATTGTTTCTGGTGCATACTGAAGAAAATAGATGATAATCACCAGAATTAATATTATAAATGAAAGAATTGGTGCTATTGATAGTATATACAACTCAGAAATTAAGATATAAAGCTTGCATATGCCACTATAGAACAGTTTTGCAAACTAAACCACTGATTTAACATGATGAGGCCTATTGCTTTTACACTGTTTGCATCTCCAGAATTCAACTTGAAAACCAGTAGAATGAGATTCTCCAATCACAGCACATTTATGGAACAATTTCTTCCTAAACTGTTTAAAATAAACACAAAGGAATACCCATTAATGACCTGCTTCCTACAAAATTAAGCTACTGAAACAAAAAAGGTAGCTCAAAAAGAAACATTATTGTCTTTTTAGTTGATATTGAAGACCTTGGTCTGAATTCTACTCAGTTACACCTCTGTAAATCATAACTAATTGCAATGACTGATTCACAGCACAGAATTCAGCCCCATGAGTTACTATCAGTATGAAGCTTACATGTAACAAAGAATAAGGGATAGCCAAAATAATTTTATAACTAAGTTTAAATAAAAATAAAAACAAAGCAAAGGCAATACTATAGTTCGAATTAAAACATGCAGTTTTTCTCTATTCATATATGATCCCAGCAATTAGTTAATTTTTAGACAACTGTCTTACGGACACAACATATTTTTTATTGGGCCATCAACTGAAATAATTTAAACTATGCAAGGATAAAATAAAACCAAATCCCTCAAAAATCAGTTACATTTAAAAAAAAACCCTGTTTTATCTTAAATTGTTCACAAAAAGCCTAGTATTATTGCAACATTATATATAAGATATAAGACACTCAAAAAGTCAAGAAATACAGATTTAAGAAGGAAAGTTGAAACAACATTAACGATAATAATGTTAAAATACTGTAAACTAAGCTTGGCAGACTTAAAAATCAAGACATATCTGAAGACTAGATACAGTAACTAGTATACAAGACTGTATTACAAGACCAGTTTGTATTAGATTACCTATTGTATTCATTTCATTATGCCCTCCACCCCTCTCAGGGTATGGGCCGCCAACAATAGATTGCCAGAGGATTCTGTCCTGGGCCATTCTTTCAAGTTGACTCCAGTTGTATCCCATCTTCATGTCGTCTGTCTCAAGGTCACATCGCCAGGTGTTTCTTGGACGGCCTTTTTTCCGCTTGCCTTGGGGGTTCCACCTCAGAGCCTGTCTGGTGATGTTAGTTGGTGATTTCCGCAGGGTATGTCCTATCCAGCTCCATCTTCTCTTCCGGATTTCTTTTTCTACAGGAAGTTGGCTGGTTCTCTCCCAGAGGTTGGCATCGCTGATGGTATCTGGTCAGCGGATCTGGAGAATCCTTCTGAGGCAGCTGTTGATGAATGTCTGGATTCTTTTGATGGTAGTTTGTGTCATTCTCCAGGTTTCAGCCCCGTACAGCAGCACTGATTTTACACTGGAGTTGAACAGCCGACTGTTTGTTTTCAAGGCCAGCTCTCTGGAGCCCCAAATGTTTTTGAGCTATAGGAAGGCCACTCTTGCTTTGCTGATCCTGGCCTTAACGTCTGCGTCTGTACCTCCCAGCTGGTCTATAATGCTGCCCAAGTAGGTGAAGGACTGCACTTCTTCGAGGGAACGTCCATTCAGGATGACTGGTTTGTTACTGCTGGTGCTAATCTTCAGGATCTTGGTCTTGTCTCTATGGATGTTGAGTCCAACCTGCAATGATGTGGCTGCCACAACATTTGTTTTCTCCTGTATCTGCTGGTGACTGTGGGAGACAAGTGCAACGTTGTCGGCAAAATCCAGGTCGTCAAGCTGACTCCACAAAGTCCACTGGATTCCGTTCCTGTGTTCACTGGTGGATCTCTTCATGATCCAGTCGATGACGAGAAGGAAGAGAAACGGTGACAACAAGCATCCTTGTCTAACTCCTGTCTTCACCTGAAAGCTGTTGGTGAGCTGCCCTCCATGGATGACTCTGCAAGTCATTCCCTCATACGAGTTCTTAATCAAGTTGACCAACTTAGCTGGGATACCGTAGTGTTGAAGGAGGTTCCAGAGGGTCTGTCGATCAACGCTGTTGAATGCCTTTTCATAGTCGATGAAGTTGATGTACAACGATGAGTTCCACTCCAAGGACTGTTCAACTATAACATGGAGCGTTGCAATCTGGTCTGTGCAATCTGGTCTGTGGTCCAGAAGCCCGCTTGTTCGTCTCGAAGCTGTGGGTCTACGGCGTCCCTCATTCTTTCTAAGAGGATTCGATTGAATACCTTGCCTGGCACTGACAGAAGTGTGATGCCTCTGTAATTATTGCAGTTGCTGAGGTCACCTTTCTTGGGAAGCTTAATAAGATAGCCCTCCTTCCAGTCATTTGGTATCACTTCCTCCTCCCAGATCTTCGCAAAAAGGGGGAACAGCATCTCGACTGAGGCATCCAAGTCTGTTTTCAGGGCCTCCGCTGGGATGTCATCAGGTCCAGCTGCCTTCCCGTTCTTCATCAGTATGATGGCCTTCCTGATCTCTTCTCTGGTGGGCTTGCTGCTGTTGATCGGGAGGTCCACGTTGGCTGGGGCGATGTCCGGAGGATTTGGTGGTGCTGGTCTGTTCAAGAGTTCTTCAAAATGCTCAACCCATCGGTTCATCTGTTGTTCTATTCCTGGGATTTTCTTTCCTTCTTTATCTTTAACGGGTCATTCTGGGTTGCTGTACTTTCCAGACAGTTTCTTGATTGTGTCATACGGTTGCTTCATGTTGCCGCTGTACTCTGCCTGCTCAGCTTGAGCTGCCAGTCCATTCATGTATTCTTTCTTATCCTTCCTAATGTTCTTCTTCACTGCTCTGTGTGCTTCTGCATATTCTTCTTGGGCCTTGGCTTTTGCCGTTCTAGTCCTGCTGTTGTTAACTGCTGCCTTCTTCTGCTTTCTCTCCTCCATCTTGACCAAGGTCTCAGCTGTGATCCACTCTTTATAATGTTGTTTCTTCTCTCCGACCACTTCCTGGCAGGTTGCTCTCAGTGTCTCTTTAACTATCTGCCATTTGTACTGTACAGTGTCTTCCTCTTTATTGTGCAGCTGTTGTAGTACCTCAAACCTGTTCTTCAACTGAAGTCCAAAGTCTTCCCTAATATTGGGGACCTTCAGGCGGCTGACATCGTACTTCATTCTTCTACGTGATCCTTCCATCTAGGTCTTCTTCAGCTTCAGTTCCATACTAGCAACTACTAGGTGGTGGTCGGATGCCACATCTGCTCCTCTTCTAACTCTAACATCTAGAAGGGAACTTCTGAACTTCTTACTAATGCAGATGTGGTCAATCTGGTTTTCTGTCACGTTGTCCGACGATACCCAGGTATTCTTATGAATTCGCTTATGAGGAAAGATACTGCCTCCGATGACCAGATTATTCAGTGCACAGAGGTCTGCAAATCTCTCGTCATTCTCGTTCATCTCTCCTAGTCCGTGGATCCACATGACATGCTCGTATCCTGTGTTGTTGAGTCCAATTTTGGCGTTGAGGTCCCCCATAAGGACAACGATGTCTCTGTTTGAGTGTGTCTCCACGATCTTCTGCAGTCTGCTGTAAAACTGGTCCTTCGCCGCATCTTCGCTATCGTTGGTGGGGGCGTAGCATTGGATGATGTTCATCTTGATCCTCTTCTGTTTAGTTCTGAAGGATGCTGTGATGATCCTGGGGCCATGTGCCTCCCACCCAATCAGTGCCCTCTGTGCCAGCTTGGACAGCACGAAGCCTGCTCCCTGGGTGTGGGGAGCATCACTCTCTTCATGTCCGGAGTACAGAAACAGTTCTCCTGACATCAGTTGCCTCTGTCCGGCTTGTGTCCATCTGGTCTCGCTGATTCCCAAAATTGTCAGGTTGTTGTTCCTCATCTCAGCAGCTACCTGCACCGTCTCTTGCCTGTCTCATACATGGTCCTGACATTCCACGTACCAATGGTGGTTCTCCTGGTTGAGAGAAGGGTAGTTGGCCTAGTGGCTTCCTTGCGGCTTTCACTACCTAGCATCATGCGTCTTCAGGTAAACGAAGATCCTTCATTTTCCAGGAAGTTGGTCTCTGAATTATCTATTACTTGCGTTTCTGCAGCGAGTAAATTTTTACGGCATGGGGTTGTTAGCCCCACACCTATTGCATTACATCATACATTATTTATTAGGCAAAGAGCAACCATGTCTAACTCAAAACACAAAGGAGATAGAATTAAGACTGAGCTTTATCTCCTCACTCAAAGTGTATGACTTTTCAAGCTTACTGTTTTTTTCCATGAAATTTGGTATTTTTTTAAAATAACTGCCCATACAGATACCAAAAGTTTCAAGTTCCATAACTATTTGGACTGATACCTGCTAAGCCCAGCAGTTCTTCACTGAGGCCACCTTAACTTCAGTGGGAATTAGGTGTAGGTTCTCCATCAAATACAACATACTATGATTTGTATAAAGGAGCACAGAATTTAGCACTTTTCAGCCTCAAACATTTAAAAATTAAATACTGTAATATTCTCTGAAGTGACAAAGAGTCCTGTGGCACTTTAAAGACTAACTAAAATTTTAGAGCATAAGCTTTCGTGGGCTAATACCCACTTCGTTGGAGGCATGCATCCGGCGAAGTAGGTATTAGCCCAGGAAAGCTTATGCTCTAAAATTTTAGTTAGTCTTTAAGGTGCCACAGGACTCTTTGTCACTTCTGCAATTCCAGACTAACAAGGCTACCCCTCTGATTCGTAATATTCTCTGAACTTCAGTTGCTTCTTGAGCCATGTCTACAAAAATATGGCCACAGGGAAATAAACATATACAGGTTAACTGATTTGTATGGAGTCAAGAGTTCTTGATTTGAATCTCAGTCTAACTCAAATTTGCTGTGTGACTTTTGGCAACCACTTACCCAGACTGTACGGTCAGCTTTAAAAAAATACTTCCATCTGTAAATATATATTATACTCTGCTCACTTAACAGGGGAATATTTAGAAGGATGTGAAGAGAAATGAGGAGGAACAAGCAGAGAAGAAAATGAAAACAAAGAAAAAGGAGACAAACAGAAAATGTAAGATCAGAAAAACAATCTAAAAAAAGTATAGAAACAAAGAAGATGAATAATATTTAATAATACTAGCATAATTGGTGTTGCTACAGCCATTTCCCCTTGCTGATGACCAGAAGCCAGATTTTCAAATGTATTTAGACACAAGGATGCAGACAGGCACCTACATTAACAGATTTCAAGGCCAGAAGGAATCATTGTGGTCATCCAGTCTAACCTCCTGGCTTTTTTCCTTAGGGCAGAATGGCTTAAGCACCAATGGAAACAATAGGAGGTAACAGACCTCTCTACTGTGGTCACCCTCACATTCACTTATAGAAGTTGGTCAAATAAACCTCACCCATCTTGTTTTGCTAATACTTTGGAACTAACACAGCTACAACTCTACTACATATAACAAAGGGACATGGTGACCACAAGGCTAAGGGCAGCCTCCAGATTCAGGCCTTGGTTACACTGGCACTTTATAGCGCTATAACTTACTACCGGTCCAGACTGGCGAGGCATGTAGAGCGCTATAAACCCACAGTTATAGCGCTGCTGGTAATCCTCCCTTCCCAGAGGATTAACAGCTATTGCGTATTCCATGTTCCGTCTTATCTCAAGTGTGAATGAGTATTAACACAGATAGCGCAACAAGTGATCTCTGGGGACGCCTCAAGCCATTTAAGGCAATTGACGTCTCTTCCCTTTGTTTTGAACTCTGGCAGGAGGAATGCGGAAGTATGTTTTCAGAGTCTCTCTCTTAACTCAAAAGATAAGCAGTGCAAATGTTTACGGAGGGAGCCTGTTTGAAATACAAAGCCTGCCTAGTCTTCTCTGTCAAAGAACGTTTACTGACAGGCTCTCAGAAGGACGAACTCACTCCCTCCGCATACACACAACATGTTCCCCCTCTTCCCCCTCGTTTGAAAAGCACGTTGCACCCAGCTGAATGCTGGGATAGCTGCTCATAATGCACCACTCCTGTGCCGCTGCAAGTGCCGGAAATGTGGCCACGCTACACCGCTGGCAGGTATCAGTGTGGCCACGCTATAGCGCTATCCCTATAACTGTATATGAAGACAGCTATAACCAATACTGCTATAAACCTGTAAGTGTAACCATGCCCTCAGTCCCATTGATAGTAATGGGAGATGACCATTTTGAATAAAGTAAAAGTTTCACAAGATGGTAGGTAGAAATCAAATTGATGAGATCTCTTAAATAAACCACAAATATCACAAGACCTCTGATAAAATTGGGAGAGTTGGCAACTCTGATGTTATTGCTCATTCTAATAAAATGTCTCATTCTATGTTAGAAGAAAGTGACTTTTTGTGATTCTTTATCATTGTAATATGACAAACAATTCCCCTTCAGCAAATACTGTGTTAATTTCTTGCTCTTCTCTTTGTGTCTCTATTGCAGTTGTTTTTCTGACTTAATATTTTTGTTATCTTCTTTTATTTCTTTGGTGTAATTTTCTTCTTTATTTGTTTCTGTTCATCTCTCTCCACATCCTTCTAAATATTCTTCTTTTCCTCTTCCATCCCATATCAGACTTTTCACTCTCCTTTTTAATTCTGTTCACTAAATTCTGTATCCTGCTTACTGAAACAGGCTCCCTTTTGTTCCCTGAGTTCACTTATCAGCCCAGGTTGGGTCAGTGCCTGCTTGCAGATAATGTCAATGTGAATGAATTTGCAGTAGGCCTGCAACTTGCAGCCCTGCTTGGGTGTTGAGTAAGTCATGCTTCATGCAATCGGACTTTTAAAGATTTGATTCTGATATCACTTATTAGTGGTGTAAAGAAAAACTATTACTTTCAGTAGAGTTACGATATAAAACAAGGAAGTGAGATCATATTTAGACCCTAGACAGCTCGAGGACACATGCAGAGATCTTCTGTACTTAGACTGTCTAAGCTTTGGGACAGTGACAGTCTTTTACTATACAGTTGCAGAGTAAGTGGCTTGTGGGGCCTGATCTTGGTTGTGGTCTCTAGGCACTACTGTATTAGAACTACTAAACAACAATAATAAATAATCCCACTTTTTTCCTGTTCTGTTGACTTGTTCTACATCACTAAGCCTAGTGGGAAACAATCAGACTGGTTCTCCATAAAGTTCCTGTAGTTTTTTTCATTGAGCTATTTAGTGATTTCATAAATGTGCCAAAGGCATAATGAACAGAATTGAAGCAACCTGCATCCCTTATGCAGAGATGGACACAGAAAGTTCTATGACTAATTGCATATTGAAAGTTCTTATTCCAGGCATTTATTCTTAGCTGTTGACATCACAACTCCCTTTTAGCTTGTCAATTTTTTTTTTTTTACTAATAACAGATTTTGTTGCTATTATCATTATAACCCTTTGAAAAATAACATAATCCCCTTTGAGATGGGGCGCACACACCTCACATTAGATCTGGCAGGGAAGGCCAGAGTCTCTCTCCTGCCCGAAAGCTTGCCAGACAGTGAGAGAGGGTTTCTTCCCAGGTATATTAATCCAGATATTTAAGAAAGAAGTGTTTTATCTCTCTTCTTTCTATGCTTAAGAACAGAGCCAGCAACTCCCAGATCTAGTCCTGAAGAAAGGGCAAGAAATGCCTGGGAGACTGAATACATAGCCATGCCTGAGGAGAATGTGTTTTTCTTTGTTCTCACAACTGAGCGCTCAGAACGCTCCTCAACCAAATTCTTCCAAGAGGCAGAGGGAGCCTGGCACTGACTACTTGGCCCATACCCAAGGAGGGAACTTTGTTTCTATTGATGTGGAGAGGAAACTGAGCCAGGAGGCACTGAGACAAGAAGCTGGATTACTGATTGAGTAATCTTACCAGAAGATGACCTCTCAACTTCAGAGACTTTCAGCTAGGGCTATGTTTTTCTTTTTTTTGATTACCAGAGACTGAAGTGAGCCTGCCTTATTCTGGCAACAGACATGACACATGGAGCCAAGTTGAGGAATGACCTGGTCTGCCTTTCTATATGCTTGTCAGAGAATGGAGAGGACCTTGCTGATTCCCCATGCTGATGTCTCAAAGGAAAAAACAGAATTTTGTCCCTTAAGAGTCTTTTCCCTTATTTTATGGTGCCTAACACTGCAGTGCAGACCACTCTCATGCACCAATGGAAAAAAAGATATCTGGACAAAATACATAGGTTGTTCAGACACAAGGCACTCTTGTCCCTTAACTTGCTGAAATGTACTTCCATTTTCAATGCTTTTTGACAGTAAATCAACTTGCTTTTGAAATCTATATTATGACAGTGGACAAAACTGAATATAATACTTTCAAAAACTGCTTGCAATTTTAATAAAAAACATAAATCAGCATTCACACAAATCTCCCACTTTCAAATTCTCTCCCCTTACTCCCCACAGCTGAACAAATATTTCTTCAGTGTTTGTCACAGATTTGTAGATTCTTAAGGCCTAAAGGAAACATTGTAACAACCTTATCTGAACTTCTGCATAGCACAGGCCACAGAATATCACCCAGTAATCCTTGCACCCAGCAGGAATTGTTAAACTAGAAAATCCACAAAACATGTCATTCCACTTCCTTCTCTTTAATGCACTTCAGTGGCAGAGAGCTATAACTTCAGTGCCAATATATCTGTCTTTGGAAATGGGTGGGCTTTTTAAAAACTGTATATGTATTTTATAGTTTGTGAAAAGTGTCTTACAGCCCTGGAAACCAAAGTCCTCTGTTTATGCACAGTTCAAATACATCATAGGCAATGTCTCCTTTGTGCTTGCCCCATCAGTGTGCCTTAACTCTGATCAGGAGGAACCAGCTTAAGCAATTATAGTATTGGTAACTCCCTATGCCCATTCAATCCTTGGCCTTCTCTAAGATGGCAAACAAATGTACCAATTTGTGTGTGATGTAGGTACCTGATAGCTGGGAGCGGGCCTCAGTTCTCCAAATTAATTTCAGATCATCACCAACTGCTAGATGGTAACTATTCTTGCTGATCTGAGCTAGATTCAGATTTCTGATTGGTGGTCATGGTTAAGTGTAGCGAATGCAAATAGCACCTTAAAGATTAAATTGACTCAGCTGTAATTAAACAAAAACTTGAGCTTGAGGCCTTGTTTTTTAATAAAGAGAGAATGAAAACATATACACTGAAGTGTAACCTAGCAAGACTTGCTTTTTTTAATTCTAATTGTTCTTTCCTTTTAAAGGTCAGTTTATTAGGTATCTGTCTGCACTCATGTAACTGTAATTTGCTGTGACTGGAGAAGGGGATAGATATCTGATTATTTATTTCTACATTTTGTAAAAGCTTCCTTTCAGTTATGGTAATTTCTGTAAGTAAACTGCTGGAAAGCAAGAGGAAAGCCAAAACTATAAGACCAACCAGCTCTCGGCATGCCGCTAGTAAGTATCCCATAGGCCAAAGTTAATACAGGCATCCCCCTTCTCATTATTCCACCTCAACCCCAAGTTTCAGTAGGAATTGTGCTGGTCATGACCAGCTTTTTATATAGTTTATACTGCTTAATTTTGATCTTATATTAGCAGTATGTAAAATCGTAACACCACCATCCAAGAAAAAGAATTTATTCAGTATGTGTTATAGCTGAGTCTTTTGCTAAGTTCTAATTGTAGCTCTTTGGGGTTGTTCTGTCATGACTCTCGATAAAGCCATAAAGTCTCTTCAATTTTTGCACCTTCATGCACACACACATACACATTCCAGATTCAATGGATGTCAAAAGGGAGAGTAGTTAATTTAAAACACAAAGACCAGAGGGTCCACATTTTCTGTAACAGTCATAATAAAAAGTGTACAACTTCAGGGATTTAATTCTTTCCCTCATTACTTTATTAAATATATTTGAATGAAAATGGAACCTCCTTTAATTCACTCTTCCTTCATATTCCTCCTCACAATTCTTTACGACACCATACGTTTTTTCATAATAGCAAACTGTGATGTCACGAATACAATGACGACTTCAATCAGGAGAATTAAGAAGCAGGAGAAATAAGTAACTTAAGGTATGTTTTTATCTCAAAAACTTCATAATAAACAATAAGTGAAGAAAAATCAGAACTTATCATTCATTTAGGCGTTTTATTCTGTACATAGTCAGATCTCAGGCACGGTATACTTGAAAAAATACAATATATTTTTAGTCAAAATAGTCTATAATCCCTTCTCAGCTAATAGCCATTTTACAGACAGCACAGAGATGTTTAAAGGGGCATAGTCGACTTAAAATCCAGTCAGGAAACCCTTCTCCTCCTCCCCCCAAAAAGAAAACTTTAAAACTATTTTTATGTACAACATTCACCCCAAATTTGCCACGCTGATTTTTTGGGAGGATTTATAGTTATATTGTCCTGCATTTTGAAAGCACTCTTTCCCACTTGAGCTGTGAAAGATCCAAACAAACAAGGGAAACAAAGAAATATACTATGTGCAACACGCTGTCAAATGGACAAAACACACAAATGGAAAATACAAAATATTTTTCTCTAATTTTTTTTCATTTAAAAAGATCTTAGGTAAAGTAATGGCCATTCCAAAGAAAGTCATAAGATTAAAGGTAGAAATTATGTTGATAAGAACTCTTAAACAAACCTCAAATAGGTTTGTGAGAAAACTGTAGGACTTGGCAACAGTGCTGTTTCTAATAACGTTTCCTGTTTAGTGTAAGAGAGTAGCATTCTGTGATTCTTTATCATAATCATTTGACAAAATGCTATGTTATTTGGGAAGCATTCTGGCACAGAGGACAGAATACTGGACTATGACTCAGGATACCTGGGTCCTATTCTCACTCCGCAACTGGCCTGATGAGCAAGTCCCTTTGCCGCCTTGTGCCTCAGTTTACCCTTAGGTAAAGAAAGGATAATGATGCTGGCCTCTTTTGTAAAGTGCTTTGAATCGCTTTGTTAGACTGTGGTTTAGGGAAAATAAATTATAAATTAACATATTAACGTGAAAAATCAGATACCACTCTCAGTAACTGCTCAGGGTCAGATCTAATAACTATCTTGTCCTTGCGAAAAGAATCAAAAGGGGGTTCTGCCATGAGTCCATTAAGTTCATTCACTCTCTTAGCTGACATAATGGTCATAATAAAAGCCATTTTGATAGAGAAATGATTATATGGGCACTCAGGCAATAGCAGTCAAAACCAAACTAAGGTCCCAAGAAGGGAAAGGGTCTTCAACAGGAGGATATGCATTTCATAAACCTTTCATAAACTTTTAAACTGAAACATGAACACACAGCAAACTAACATCAAGTACAGTAAAATAGGCAAAGATGGCTGCCAAAGGACCTTTTGCGGCATGTCAGACAAACCTTGATTTTTAAAATATAATAAGTATTCCAGAGCACAAGGAATGGAAATTGATATAGGAGACTCAGACGTCCTATGCATCCATGCCTGAAATCTGGACCACTTTAGATGGTAGCAGTTCCCAGTGGAATTTTTTCTAGTGTTAATTAATATGTCCTGCACAGGTGAAGAACTTAACTGCTCAAGTGGAGAGAGTCAAAGTCTGACCATCATGCCACCAGAAGAAGGGACTGCAGGCTGGAGTGAAAAATCCTGTCCCCGTCCTACGACTGGAGATCTGAAACAGAAGGAGGAGCATAAAGACTCCACCAGAAAGCTGAAGGAAATTGGTAAGCCACTGCTGACGTGGTCAAGCTGGGACAATGAATACCATCCATACCCTGTCCTGGCATATCTTCCTTATCACCTTCTTTATCAAGGGAAAGGGAAGAAAAGTGTACATGGGACTTCTCCCTCAGAGCAGCAGGAATTCATTGATAAAGACAGAATGCCCCTACCTGCTCAGGAACAGAAATGGCGACACTTTCTGTGGAATGCCATTGAGAACAGGTTCACAACTGGTCAACCCATCTAGAAAACATGGTCTGAACCAACTGATTCTTCAGGGACCACTCATGCATCTGGGAGCTGTGTCTGCTGAGGGGATCTGCAAATAAATTGTTCTCCTCTGCCAAACGTGGTGCCACAAGATAAACATTCTGGCAGATACACCAATCCCAGAGATTTATTGCCTATGCACACAAGGGGGTGAAGTAAGCACCCCATTGTTTGCTGATATATTGATGTGTTGCTGATGTATTGTCCATTACTACTTGCACAACCTTGCCTTGTAGATAAGGGAGAAAAGAACTAAGAGCCAGTTATTAGTTCCAGTATGCTGTCATGCAACAGTCTTTCCTGAGAAGCCTAATGCTCTCGAACTGTTAAGTGATTGAAATGCACCCACAACCAGGACTCATGTACCTGAAGTCACTGTCCAGGTTGCACCCTGAGGTTTGAACTGTATACCTTCAGTATATTCATCCTGCTTGACCATCAGTCCAAGAAAGACTTTGATGTTCTGAGCCTGGGTGATTAATCACATTGTTAAACAATAGAAGAATACCATTATTTACATATTTTTGGATATTTTCTTCATTTTCTAATGTATTCATTTCAATTGCAACCTGGAACACAAAGTGTACAGTGTCCACTTTATATTTATTTTTTATTACAAATATTTGTGCTGTAAAAAAACCAAAAGAAATAGTATTTTTCACGTTTCAGAGTGGTAGCCATGTTAGTCTGTATCAGCAAAAACAACACGGAGTCCTTGTGGCACCTTAGAGACTAACAAATGTTTTTAGGCATAAACTTTTGTGGGCTAGAACCCACTTCAGCAGATGTATGGAGTGGAAAATACAGGAGCAGGTATAAATATATGAAAAGATGGGAGTTGCCTTACCAAGTGTGAGGTCAGTCTAATGAGACAATTCAATTAACAGCAGGATACCAAGGGAGGAAAAATAACTTTTGTAGTGGAAATGAGAGTGGCCCATTTCAAACAGTGAACAAGAAGGTGTGAGTTACAATAAGGGGATATTAGGTTTAGGTTTTGTAACGACCCAACCACTCCCAGTCTTTATTCAGGGTGGCTGGAAGCACGCCCTCTGGAATGGTGGCCTAAGCATGAAGGGATATATGAATGTTTAGCATATCTGGTATGTGAATACTTTGCAATGCCAGCTACAAAAGTGCCATGCGAATACCTGTTCCCACTTTAAGGTGACACTGTAAATAAGAAGTAGGCAGTAGTATCTCCCATCAATGTAAACAAATCTGTTTGTCTTAGCAATTGGCAGAATAACAAGAAGAACTGAGGGGACTTGTAGGCTCTAAAGTTTCACACTGTTTTGTTTTTGAGTGCAATTATGTCACAAAAATATACATTTGTAAGTTGCACTTTCATGATAAAGAGATTGCATTATGATACTTGCATGAGGTGAATTGAAAAATATGATTTTTGTTTATCATTTTCACAGTTCAAATAACTGTAATAAAAATAATATCAAGTGAGCACTGTACACTTTGTATTCTGTGTTGAAATTTAAATCAATATATTTTAAAATGTAGAAAAACATCCAAAATATTTAATACATTTCAATTGGTATTCTATTTTTTAACAGAGTGATTAAAACTACGATTAATCGCAATTAATTTTGTTGAGTTAACTGTGATTAATTGACAGCTCTAATGATGATCAATAACTGAAGTCTATCCCAACATGGACTGCAGTCCTAGGACATCCAGTGGTACATAGGTATCGTTCTCAAACAAGCAATGAAGTAGTGGCTGCCATAAACCCCATGAGACCCAGGAAGAACTTTACTGTCTGTGTGAGACAATTGTGACTCTTTAATAGACACTGCTTCATTTTTAGAAATCCATCGCCTGGCAGAAAAGCTCTCCCTTCTACTGAGTCCAATACAGTGCCTATAAAAGGACTTTGGGAGGCTGAGAAAAAAACTAACATCTTTAAAAAGACTGGCTGTATTGACTACATTGCGCAACCGGTCCTTGTGCTCAGTGGCCTTCAGTAGCCAGTTGTCTAAGTAAAGATACACAAAAGTATCCTGGTTCCCCAGATATGCTGCTACAACCAGTGCTGTGGAAACACCAAATAGCCTTGTACTGAAAATGATGCCCATCCAGCACAAACTGAAGATTCTTTGATGATTTTGTCAACTTGCAACATTGAAATATGTGTCCTTTAGATCGAGAGTTGCAAACCAATCCAGGACCAAAAGTTAAAGGATTATGGAGGTCAGGGTCAGCCTACAGCATTGAAACTTCCAGAGGTACTTGTTCAATTCCCTCAAGTCTAGAATCAGCCAAATTCCCCCATCCTTATTTTGCACCAGAAAATATAAGGAGGAAAAACCTGACTCCTCCGTAAGTGGGATCTGTACTGCTCTTATCAGAACCAACTTTTTGCCTCTGTCGTCACAGAAAAGATCAGTTCCCAGACTACTGCACTATGCAGCACAGTATGGGGAGGAGGTGACCAGCCCTCTGTGGAGAAAGAACTGGTTCAGCACTATTTAGAAAAGCTAGATGAGCACAAGTCTACGGGGCCGGATGCGCTGCATCCAAGGGTTCTAAAGGAGCTGGCACATGTGATAGCAGAGCCAATGGCCATTATCTTCCTCAAGGAATCAATTCTGAAGCACTTAAAGGAGAGGAAAGTGATCAGGAACAGTCAGCATGGATTCACCAAGGATAAGTCATGCCTAACTAACCTAATTACCTTCTATGACGAGATAACTGTCTCTGTGGATGAGGAGAAGGCAGCGGACTTGTTATTCCTTGACTTCAAAAAAGCTTTTGATACCGTCTCCCACAGTATTCTTGCCAATAAGTTAAAGAATTATGGGCTGGATGAATGGACTATAAGGTGGATAGAAAGCTGGCTAGATCGCTGGGCTCAACGGGTAGTGATCAATGGCTCCATGTCAAGTTGGCAGCCAGTATCAAGTGGAGTACCCCAAGGGTTGGTCCTGGGGCCAGTTTTGTTCAATATCTTCACTGTCTGAAAAAATTGTTCTTTACTATAATTTTAACCAGTTTGCCCAGTATTAAAGTCGGGCTTACCAGGATCACCACTGGAACAGTTTTTAAAAATTGGTGTCACATTAGCTATCCTCCAGTCACTTGGTACAGAAGCTGATTTAAATGATAGATTATAAATGGGGCCTCAGTCCTACCTAGCCATTCGGTTCCTAGTCTGTAGCAGTACATGGGATTCTTCTGTTCTAAGTGCAGGACTCTGCACTTGTCCTTGTTGAATCACATCACATTTCTTTTGGCCCAATCCTCTAATTTGTCTAGGTCCCTCTGTATCCTATTCCAACCCACCAGCATATCTACCACTCCTCCCAGTTTAGTGTTGTCTGCAAACCTGCTGAGGGCACAATCCACACCATCCTCCAGATCATTAATGACATCAGCAACTGCACATGATGACACACTCGTGGGAATGCCTGGGAGCTGCTGAAGCAATGGTAGTAAAAGAACTGGGAGAGACAGTCAGGCCATGGTCCCCTCCAGTCACCCCTTGAACCCAAAACGGGCCCAAGTAGCCCATCTCCTACCTCTGAGATAACAGTCATCTTCTGTCGACTGCTAATGTAATTAGTTCTGCTGTTCAAGTGGCAGAAGTCTGCAATGGAACAAGGAAAGTTCAGGGTTCAAACCCTTTCTGTGATGGGCAGGTGGGTGGCTGTTATAGATACATGTAACAGAATTTTATTTTATCTTTCTCCTTTTAATAAACTCTAGGAAATTGCATTAAAATATGTTAAAGAACAGTATTCAGGTTGCAAAGTCAAGAATTCAAAAGTTATGAAGTGCCAAAAATTACTGTACAACCTTAATTTAGCCCATTGCACATATGCATTATGACAGAGACGTTAATAACAAACAGACTGAACACATGCTATTTTTTCCAGTCCTGACTCATTCAATGTACAGGATGGATACAGAAGGGGCAGAAATATGGTTGCACAGACAAGCACAAATCTGACACACCTAAATTTCTGAGAGCTCAACTTTGCACCTTAACAATGATACATGTGTTACAATATGTTTTCACGTAATTTTTCACATGCAACACCTATTTACAAAAGGTGTCACTCCGTACCATTCCAATTAGAACTGCATGCTCTGAAAGTGAGGAAGAAAAAAGAAGAAAATGCTAACGGGAAGCACATACATGACTGCTATCTTTGGCTAAACAACTGAGAACATACTGGTGACGGCTACGCATTATTCTTTGATGCATTTAATTTTGCGGGATTTGGTGTATTTTTTTAAAACAATTTGGATAATCAAACGCTACAGGATATTCTTTTTAGGTAGTTACAGATATATGATTGCCAGAGCCTCTCTCTCCATTATATTTCTCGGATCAGCTTGCTGACTGACCAGCAGTATCTCTTTCAGGGCCTTTAAAGTGGAACTTCTAGATGAGTGGAAGGAAGTTTTACTTCTCAAAATCTTTTTTTTTTCCCCCATTAAGTGGTGAGGACTTCTATAAGAATGCTCTCTACTGCTAGTGTAAGGATGTGTGTGAGTGTAATATAGGTGCATAGCAAACCCACCAAATGTATATTATATACATAATTTAATCAGCATTGTGTTGGAGATAAGCCCGAAAAAAATTATCCAAAAGGATGAAAATTCCAGAAAATTATGAACTATTGAAAATAGAGAATTAGAATGGAAACCATTAAATAACCTTAACTATAGGTTAAGGTTATTTAACCTATAGTTAAATATAGGTTAGTTAACCTTAACTATAGGTCACTGCTGCTCTATAGGAGTTAGTTAACATATTAATATCTCTCCATTAGGAAGGGCAGAATACTTAATGCCAGGATTCTAAAACCATTCTGTAGCTAATATCATGGACCCTGTATAAAAAATAAGATCTAAGTCTCACAATAAAAGTTGCTCTGAAAGCATTTATTGATCTTCCCTCTGCAGCATACATCACCATTTCTGTAAAGCAATACTTTGGGGGATGATGATTCAAGCAATGAATAAGTCACTATGGCTAGTGGGTAATAAATAATGACTGATAGACTTTTCCCAAGAATAATGATCTGATCTCCAGTAGTATAGAGATAACAAGAGTGTGACAGACAACAGGGATACTTCCAGCACCAAAAATCTTGAGAACTGAAGACTTGGGGCAATTCTAAACAAAGTTAAAAGAAGACAAAAGGAGAACTGTTTCTCTTATTAAAAAACAAATTGTAGCAGAATGAAAGATGAACACAGGGACGGGAAAGAGTAATTCAATAGGAAAGGCAAATAGTTATATAGCAGTGGCTATCGAAGCTTTGGAGATGCACAAATAGCAGTTTAAAAGTCAAATTCAAGGTCTGCAAATATGTGTGTTTTTATGTATCTTATCTGTTCTAGCACATGGGCCAGTGACATGGAGGCTAAAGAAAACCAAGGAGACAAAGCTATAGTAGATAATTCAATGCATCTACTTTCAATGACAGTTTCTGTAATACACTGTGCCTTGCCAGTATACGATGGTATCATGGTTTCAGACACCAAGGAATACATGACAAAAAAGTCTTGTATCAAACCTGATCAAACAGAGTCTAGACAGCACCACTGGCTATCTAAAGAATCACTTACTAAGTCAGGGAATAAGGAAGGGAACACGAAACAAACAGTCTATGGCTAACATGGAAGACGGCAACAAAAGAGGCCACCAGAATGCAGAAGAAATAGTTCTAGATTAAAAGAAATACCAAGGAAAGAGGAAAAGCACTCAGTGCTCTTCCATCCCTCATTCTTCATCATCTAAATGTCAATGTTATTTTACTGCAGCCTTAAGAATACTACTTTACTTCCCATAGCACTTTTAAAAATATGCATAATATTATAAAATTTATTTTGTTGTTAAAAAATGTTATTCCTTCAAACCACAGAAAGAAAAAAATATCAATATGATCTGGAAACGCCAATTCCAAGTTAAAAACAAATGGCCCACTAGGGATGTAACAGAGATACTTAAACTCTCGGGAGTGGGGGGCACGGAGGATAGGAGTGCCATCTTTCTTTTTGTGTTGTTATGTAATGCTTTATTTTATATTATATACTAGGAAGGCACAGTATATTACAGAAACTGTCACTAATATGTATTATATATTATATTATATATATTACACACACAGAAACTTTCAGATCTTGAATTTTACTTTTAAACTATTATTTGTGCTTCTCCAAAGCTCTGATAGCCATTGCCATATAACATATTTAGTTTGTTTTTTATAACATTTTTACTGAAAATCTAAAAGAAAGGAATTGATTGGGAACAGAAATACAATATCATAAATAAATACCCTCAATATTCAATTTGCATAACTTCTGCTCTTCCGAGACAGTTAAATTAATGCTTTTGTCTGTTAAAACCTCCTTTTCAATCTTACCTTTGCAAATTTGGCTCAGCTCAGACATCATAAAAGGACACACAAAAATTATTTAGCAGTTAATCTTTAGTAATTTCTTTGTAAATAAGTGTTCGCAGCCTACAAAATTAAAATATACTCTAAAAATTATTTTCCTTTATGGGTTTTTTTGCAGTCAGAAACCACAACAGTCTCCTCTCATAATCTTCTTATATGAAAAATCAAAGGATTTGGGGTGAGGGATTGGGGAGCAGGTAGTCAGGATGGTTGCTTTTTTTAGTGGACGGTTGTAAAATTATCACTGACATTTTAATTAAAGAAAGAAATGTTAGTAGAATAAACAGTACATTTCCTGAAACAGTCTTCAGTGTCTGCTCTGTCACTTCTTTGTACCATATTGGTAAATTATGCAGACTCTCACTAGACAAAGCAGCTTTAATTCACTGTCTCCTGTAATGTAATATATGTTTATCACTATTTTAATTAAACTGAATCTTAATTTGATACTTTTATTGAAAAAAAATATATCTTATTCCATTTTTTTTCTCAATACACAATGTCTTGTCTGTCTTGGAGGTTAGAGTTTAAAATTAAACACTTTTCTCATTGCAACAGAACCTTACCTATTAAACAATTAAAGAACTGCCATATTTGTTTTGATTATTAAAATGTTTTTATTGTACCTAAATCGACTTTCCTTACTGAGGCAAGATTCCCATTGTCTTTGAAAGGACATCTGCCTAAATACAATGTGAGTATCGAAGGTCCATTGAGAGCATCTATCCAAAAGATTAAAAATGGAGATGAAATATCAATTCACAAATTACGCATGAATGCAATTCACCACTTAAAAACATTACAGACCAACATCTACCATTTCTATATTATTGCTTGCAAGGTTACTTAAAAAAATTAGAACAATCCACAATGTCAACTGCAGATTTCTGATACGTTTCTGGGCTATCATGTGGGGAGAGAGGAAAAAAAGAAAAGATACTGTAGATATGGACTTTACTTTATCCTAAAAGCCACAAAATATGGTTACTAACATTTAGGACATCTCAACATCCTTATAGGAAGTTTATGAAGGTGGCAGAGCTCCAAATCAGATCATTAAGAAGATGATTCAATTCAACCCAAAGAAAGCATTAAATACAAAAACTGACAGTATATACTGGCAATAACTGTGTAATCACTTTACAAAATCTAAATTCAGTTAAATTTAGAACTGTTAAGGAAAACCACTTCCCTATTTAACAGAGTTTTTAACATTCCTTCATTCTTTTCTGCTAATGTGTTAGCAGTTACTTTACTCACAAATACATCCTTGTCCTTCTAACTTCTCTGAGGCATATAAGTCAGACAATGGATTTTGGGAGTGTTTTCTATATTAGCTGGTGCATGCTCCATGCTATGATAACTGCTTCTTCCAGCAGCATTTCAGAATATAAAAATCACAAATGCTGGCGAAAAGTGAAGATCTGATTTGACTTGAGGCTAGAGATTATCCATAAACTAGGCAGGCAAAAATCAAAGTTTATTTCTATTACTCTCTCAAAGCACCTCACCTCTGACCAGAAGGTGCCATTTTAATGTAGTCTTCATCTTCATTTACTATCAGATCTCAAGCACTGCCAAGAGTGGTTTGTGATACAGAATAGTATCTACTACAAATGAAACTCCTAACACTTCTGACATGGCAAAAATGGCCTTCAAAGGCAGAAAACTGGTGCATTAATCTATCCCTCCACCTACTCTTCCAAAAGTACCAAGGAATGTGGGCAGTCATGTGTTTAACACAAATCATCAGAGATACAGGAATGTTTTGAATAGCCATCAATGGTTACATCATTAAAGATAATTTACTGCAATGACTTATGATTTTCAATTCACAGAAGTGCATTAAAAGTGTGTTCTACACTTACATTATCACTCCCCATCATAAAATAAAGCCATTTGACTTCTCACAGAGTGACTTTTATGATGCTGTTATAGAGGGAACTAATTGTAGTTAAAACATTTTTTAAAAAAGGTCATGCTTTTTTATTGGAGCATATAATATTTAAATAGTATTCTAGCAGTGGAGAGTTGTTTTGTGTTGTGGTTTGATTGTTTTTTTAACACAAGACCTCCCAATAAATTTCACTTTTAGTGAGGAAAAAACATAAAATAAAGTTATTTGAACAGCGAAACAAAAAATAAATTTAAACATGAAATGAGTTTGGGAGGCAAACGCATAGTAATGAATGACAAATACTTCAATCGTATGAATTCAAACTTCATAATTATTAAAGCCTAAATACCCAGTTCATAAGCAAGCTTAAGTTCCAGGCAGACAATGCAAGATCCAGTTACGAAGAAAGTAACAAGCACAAAGGGACTGAGTTTTAAATTATTCTGTTTTGAAGCTCAGCTTCAAACAAAACTTCAAGAATAGTCTGTATGGCTCAGAAAACTCCATCTATCTTAAATCACTGTGATGAATATCTGATAAAATTTGAGAATAGCCACTGGGTAATGACAAGCAGTAGCTAATAAATCTGAAAGAAGGCTCAGATTAGTCTCTTTTGTTCACTCCCTTCAATGTAAAGAGGATATTAAAACATCAAAATGTTTCCTTTAAAAAATGGGCTCTTGTATGAGCTAAAAATAAATCTAAACATCCTACTCTTTACCTGTATGCTCAAACTGGCTGCATTCACTCAGTAACTCTTTACAGACAAACTACAGAGGGCACTGTTGTATCAGTTTTGAAGCTTTACAATGGAAGTATGACCCAAGAAGAGAAAACTGTCAAAAACAACAACAAAAAAGACCACCACCACCCCACACAAACCATTAAGTTGAGAGGATGCAAATGTACTAAACCTAATACAATAGTAAAGGAAAGGCAAAAGGACAGAAGCTGTGTTTCTGAAGAAGACCGGACTTAAAAAAAACAAAAAAACTTCACACAACAGACTGTCAGACTGAGAGGAATATTGCAATGCACACATCTGGCATTTCCTTTTGTAGTGCTTCCCATGGAAAAGGTAACTAATCATAGCACCTCCTTATCCTTTGCAAACAGAAACCTATTACTGGAATCCTGGACACAATCAATATGAAAATTAGTGAGGACTGTTATGCAATTCTTCTATAATACCTTCTCACTGCAGTTTTGTTTAAAAGGCCAATTCTATATTTTATCTTGTTGTAATGACAGCCACAAATCTATCATTTCTATTCTAAAAGTAGTAATGCTAAGAAAATATATATTAAATGAAATCCTAACTCTTCAAGAAGAAATGAATTTAAACATATGGATCAGTGTCTGTTTAGCAACAATAAGTGTCCAGTTCAACATAATGGAGTCAAGTTATTGCTACACTGAAATGGGGAGACACATGATATCAGTTGGGGGGAGATATTAAATGGTAAGCTTACATAAATAACTAATTCTATATTTAGGTAAAATTCACTTTATAAAAAGAAGCTGTCTACAACACAAAATTTGATAAAACATTTTATTGTTCAATTAGATTAAAGCTTTCTTGTCCTCAATAATATTTTATTAGAACTAATCCCAATTACACGTCATTAAATGCTAATACATTTAGAAAGATACATTAATGCTGGTTTATGAGGGCGTTGTAAAGAATATAAAGCAATCAATTACCTCTGTATTTATTAGTACTATTTTTAATATTTTTCATTTTTGTCCTTAAAAAGCACACTGAGATTGCCAACTAGGAAACCAAAAGCATTGAATACTGAAACCTGTAGTAGGCTGTTTAACAGCAGTGTGACGAAGCTCTTGAGGCCTTTCATGAACATTAGCTTTACCTGTGAATTAAAGAGAACAAGCCAAAACAAAGTGCTAAAATAAAATAGAAGAAAAGATGCTCAAGTAAACAGATGGGATTGTCCCTTTGGGAGACATCAAGCAGAGAACTGGTGCACAAATAACCAAAAAGCTTACGGACATTGCCTGGTGAACATTCACTTATTTGCATGCTCACAGAAATGCTTAGAACATACTGATAACTGTGGAAAGAAATGCACTCATCGACATCCAGATAGAAAGGTACCAACATGAGAATCGACTACCATGTCACATTAGAGACAAGGTGGGTGAGGTAGTATCTTTTATTACATTAGCGTCTGTTGCAGAGAGAGACAAGCTTTCTAGCCATACACAGCTCTTCTTCAGCGATGGTAAAGGTAGT
Source organism: Dermatemys mawii (assembly GCA_007922305.1). NCBI lineage: Eukaryota > Metazoa > Chordata > Testudines > Dermatemydidae > Dermatemys > Dermatemys mawii. Next base: position 49,346,495 of record ML677332.1, on the reverse strand, counting down.
CCGATGTATTCACCTTATCTGTCTAATATCCTGGGACTGACATGGCTACGACACTGCACACATGTTAGGCAAATCAAAACCAGGATTAGCACCAATCCAAAGAGAAAGGAAAGGAGGATATAAGTGTGCTAGAAAAGAGGGCTTTATCCTACATTTTGTCATCTTCACCAGATCTTGGAAGTGCAGAGCCTAATCCAAAGTAACGGAAGTCAGTGAGAGTCTTTTCATTGACTTCACTGGGCTTTGGAACAAGCGCATAGGGTAGAGATCTGAAAATATTAAATAGTTCTTGACTTTTTTAAACTCTTAAATCATAAAGTTGTGTGGTTATTAAAGATGATCCATATTTAAAATTCACAATCTTAACTTATTTTCTGCTAGTGAAAGGGTTAGACAGAAAAATGTTAAATAAAGCTTCACAGCATTACGTTAACAACTACATCAAATGCTCATCTATTGCTTCCTTAAATAATTTATTTATTTTTGTTTAGATTCCTCCTGAGGCAACATATTTTTGTAGGTATGCTACATGCATGCAAATAAACTAAAACCTTTTGTTAGGTGTATATACTAGCTAAAGATAGATACACTGAATACATAATCCTACAAAAACTGGAATAATACAAACGGATTTAATAATTTAAGGAACATGTAGTTTCTAACAAAAAAGTAAATGTGTTTTTTAATTTAGAGAAATGGGGTTTTTTAAGTGATACATTTCATTCTTATTTTGACAGGCCTGCAATTGGATCCAAATGCTGCTGTTATCGAGATTGCTGAATCTATGCATGACACTTTGAAAGCAATTCTAATGAAATCCAAGAAAAAAGTTTTGATACTTTTACAAAATTGATTTGAACACTAATGAATTTTTTCCATTTAACTACAATGTTGAGTGCCAAAATGTTAGTACTGCAGATAACTTTCTAAACAGTCAAGGTATTTAACAAGATACTTGAGGTTACTTCCTCCTTGTGCAATGCAATGTATTAAAGCCGATTTTAACTAATTTATTCAAAGCCTGATTGTGAGCAATAGCTGCTAGAAGAAATACAGCATTGTTGATTCATATACAAGCATTTCACTTAACTACATTGGATAATAGCAGTGCTCCTAAAGGAGTATAAAAGCAACATGATTAGCAGTCATTACGGTTAATTAGTGTTCACTTTACATTCATAAGGATGAACCTCTTCTGTGCTGAATAAATGGAAAAGTTTCTTTCTGAAGGTTTGCCAAACCTGGCCTAGGTAAGATCTAGAATAAACAGTCAGCTACCAGTAGCAGAATTTAAAACAAAACAAAACAAAAAAAGCCCCTAGGAACAGATCAGCATCCAATTAGTGAGACCCAGTTTTTAAACAGGAAAAGGTTTGAAGGGAATGAGTAAAACTGGAAACTCATACTTCACATTCTGCAATCTCACTGATAAAAGGAGGAAATGTGTGTTTATCAAACTTGCTGTAAGTGCACAGTTCATTTGGCGTCCTGTAAACAATGCCTGCCTGCTCATTTCCAAATGTATGTGAGAATCTTGCCTGCTGAATATGATGTTGTGGGTCTGCAAGGTCACACCAGCGATGCCCTGGAAATGGGAAATTAGGAAAACCTGGCAATCAGAGGTTTAAGGCTGACCAGAAAAAGCCCTGAGGCTTGCTTACCATCTTTCACTACTAGCCTGGCTGTCTCTTCTTATCCAGTATTAACACAACAGAACTGGGAGTGAAAGAAAACAATTCCACACACCTAACAGGGAGAAATACACTGACTTTCTTGTTTACATAAAGTTCAACATTTCTCACGGTAAGAAGTCACCTCTGAAATGTTGCTTAAGATCCCACTCTGAAAGGAAAATATATCCCTCCTGAACATTTCAGACAAGAAGTGGGGAATAGCAAGCATCCTGCTGATTAGCAAGCTTCCTCATTCCCCCCTCATTTTAAAATTCAAGCTAGAATCAAACCCTCAACTTATATTTACAAGTTGAGGTTTGGATTCTAGATAGAAAAAATAAAAGGAAAAAAAAATTACACTGCTTATTGTATAGCCAACCACATGACCACTTCTTCCTTCCATCAATCCACCAGGCCACTCATAGTTAATGACTACAATGGTATCCTGTATCTTCACCAGAAAAGACAAGAGGCTCCACATGAGAATCAACAAAAGCAAATTGCTGCCCATGTAGATCATGAGTGTCAAAGGGCAATGCAAATTCTTGCAGAACACGATCTGATCATTCTAAAAGTGAAGAGATGCTACTATCCACTACATGAAAACTATATGCAGAAATGGGTACTGAAAAATTCAAACCCTAAAGAGAAGTTCAATTATTTACTTCTCTCTCAGCATAGGTCACAGTTCCAGAATTTTTGCCTATAGATAATCCACATAATTAGTACCCAATCAGCACCAGAAGGCCCTAAAAATAACTGCCATTATTGCGTTTCTCATGGCTGCTCCCTTAACTTGGGTATCAAAAAATGTTTAGTTTTTAAATATTCACTTTATTAATTTAATTTGCTGTAAACAAATTTAAATTTCAGTTGATGCACTATATAAAGTTTATCTGTCAAAAGTCAGAGCTGTACTCACCCCTCTTGGTTTGCAGTTATTTTAAAGTCTGAACATATCAGTGGTTATGTCTTTTGAAAACTTCTCCAGAAAAATTGCCTACTTCTAGCAGCAATTTCTATATTCTGCAACTTTTTGCATGTAATAACAGGAAGGTTTAACGGAACTAACACAGAGATTAAAGATTAATTCAACAGAAAAAAAATGGAATAATGGAATTCTCTTAGACTGGGAAGAAATGGAGTTAAACCATAGGACTGTGCGACCAATTTACTGACCACCTGTTTAGGTCTTCAAAATTTGTTCATCGGTAAAAGAGGGAGAGTACTACCTACCCAATGTGGTGATAAGATGCTTAATTAATTACATAAAAAGGACACAGATTCTCAGGTTAAATGTTTTAAATGTATGACTACTAAATTAGTAACAAGTTAATTCATCCCTTTATAAAATGCATAATTACTTTCACTGAAGTCTCTTCCATATTTTACATTGTCATTCTTCCATTCACCAAGTAAAAACAATGAAGTATTCTTTTCTCTCAGCACCCATGTGTAACTCACATAAATCGGAGCAAGGTATGCGTCATGAAGAGAACATAGTACATTGTCAGTACTACTGTAGATGAAGGAAAAAGTCATAGTGAAATTAGTACTGATGCTTTGGGAAAAAAAATAAATGTCTTAAGACAAAAGAAGCAGACAAGTTCTTGTTTTAAGTATCTGCAAATTTAGACTTAACTAAACAAAACTGGATGTAATATTTTCTAGCTGATCTACAGGTTACTGAAGCTATAAAACACTTTTTAAATTGTGTGACTAAGTCAAGCAAATGGTAAATAACATTTCAATTCAATAATTATGAAATAATATTATCTTCAAACATTTGTTCAAAGAAAAGTTGCACGGTTGACAAATAGTTTAGCTGTACAAATATTTAACAATACTTTATAATACATTAACCGTCAGTATTTTAAATCCAGCAACAGCAGTGGGTAACTCAACTAAACATAACTGTTGCAATGACCATACTGTTATTGCACAATATATGCCAGATGGACATAGTACTATCTTATTAGTAATCTCATATGCATACCATGAAACACGTTATGCAGCCAACCACCGACCAAACCCAATTTGCTTCTAATCTAAACAGAGGCTATGCAATATAGTTATACCAAGAAGGTTAGACTTTGTAAAGTATTCAGTTTTCCTGATAATATCTGAAATACATTACTAGTTGTTCATTGGCCACTAATTCTCCAGTTTGTACTTTGGTACAACTGATGTTAAAAATCTACGTACAACATTAGGAAACAATCATAGGCGTGCGCAGCACATTTCATTAGGGTGTGCACTCAGAGAGCCCTGCACTAGCCCCACCCCTACCCCATCCACTTCCTCCTACTTCCTGCCCCCCGACTGCCCTCCTCAGAACTCCCAACCCCCTGCTCCTTGTCCCGACTTCCTCCTCCTGAGACCCCCCCCACCCTAACTGCCCCCCTAGGACCCTAACCCCTACCTTTCCCCTGACTGCCCTGATCCTCATCCACACCCCCGCTCCCGGGACTCCCAACCCCCCCTGCTCCCTGCCTGTTCTGACCTGTCTCCACACCTCCGCCCCCAGACAGACCCCCAGGACTCCCATGCCTATCCAACCACTCCCCACCCCGACAGGACCCTCAGAACTCCCAATTCATCCACCACCACCCCCGCTCCTTGTCCCCTGACCACCACATCCACAGACCTCCTCACCCTAACTTCCCCTCCAAGGACCCTCCTTGTTCCCTGTCCCCTGACTGCCCTGGCCCCTATCCACTCCCCCACCCCCTAACAGACCCCGGGACTCCCACGCCCCATCCAAACACCCCTGCTCCCTGACTGTCCCCTCCAACGAGCCCCCGCCCCTAACCACCCCCCGGGATCCCACTCCCTATCCAACTCACCCTGCTCCCTGTCCCGACTGCCCAAACCCCTTATCCAACTCCCCGGCCCTGGACCTCTTACCACGAAGCTCTTAGCAGCATTTTTGGCTCCACACAGAGCCAGACATACTGCTCCGCAGGAGCAAGCAGCCCTGCTCCTCAGAACACTGCGTGTGCGGCAGCATGACTCCAGGTGAGCATATTTGCCTCCCCGTGGAGCCAAACACTGCCCTGCGGGAGTACGCAGCCTCGGCCTCCAGAGTGCTGCGCACGTGGCGGCATGGCTCCAGGGGAGGAGGAAAGGTGGGGGAGGGGCCAGCAGCTTGCTGCACTTGGCGAGATGCTTCAGCACGGGAGCGCAGGGCCCACAGCTTGCTGTGCCAGGAGAGCAGGGCCATTTGCCCACCCCTGCATTACGGTGTGCCTGGGTTCTACAGGAACAAAGGACTGGAAAAATCTGGCTAGAAATCTGGCATGCCATGGGAAGGCAGCAAATCAGCAGAGAGCATTTCATAGGTGGAAAGAGCTTGAGACGAGACGAAGGTTAAAGGCCATCATAGATGATCAGCATAAAGAGAAGATTGCATCAGAGTCTCTTTACTGGAAAAATGTTCTGAAAAGGCTCATTGCCATTGTGAGAATGCTTGTTACCCAAAACCTAGCACTGTGTGGCACTTCAGATCAGCTGTATGTGCCAAACAATGGAAACTTCCTTAAAATTGTGGAGCTGATGGCTGAGTTTGATGCCGTACTCCAGGAGCATCTAAGAGTTACCGCACCAAGAAATGTACACACACCACTTCCTGGGAAAAACAATTCAAAATTAGATCACACAGTTCCTGGCAACAAAAATCAAACAGAAGATTGTGGCAGACCTGAAGTTAGCAAGATATTACTCTGTTATTTTGGACTGCGCACCTGACATCAGCCATACAGAACAAATGACTTTAATGGTGCGTTTTGTAACCACAACAGAACCTAGTGAAAATGTCCCTGCAGTAGTGCATTTTCTAGAATTTACTGACGTTGATGATACTACCAAAGCTGGTATGACAAATATGCTTCTTAAAAACTGGAAGAGACGTGAATTACAATAGCTGACAGGAGAGGTCAGGACTACAATAATGGTGCCAACATGAGAGGAAAGAACAGAGGAGTGAAAACACATATCCAAGAGTAAAACCCTTAAGCTTTTTTTGTCCCATGCAGTTCTCATTCATTAAACTTGGTGGTCAGTGATGCAGCATCAGCTTCTAGTGAGGCTGCTGAATTCTTTAATTTAATTCAAAGCATCTATGCATTTTTCTCTGCATCAACTCATTGATGGCAAATTTTCAAGCAACATCTGGGAACATCCTCTCTGACGCTGAAACCACTGAATGCCACATGATGAAAAGTCAAGTGAACGTGACAAAGCCTATCAAACACTAAATTGGGAAGATAGATGATGCTATAGTTGCCATTATGGAGGATAATGCGATGACAGGAACTGTTCGTGGGAGAACATTGGCAGAGGGAAATGGAATCACCAGAAACATAACTTCAAATTTCTGCTTGGATTAGTGTTGTACCATGATATATCGTTTGAAATAAATGTTGTAAGCAAGAAACTCCAAGGTGTTTACCTTGAAATACCTGGAGCAATGGAACAACTGGACAAAGCAAAATCATACCTACAGTCTTATCAGTCAGATGAGGGATTTCAAAACATTCTGAAGAATGCACAGAAGTTGGCAGAGGAACTTCACACTGAAGTTATTTTCCCACCAATTCAAGAATACAAGAGTCACCAAAGAAGATATTTTGATTCCGAGGCACATGATAATCCCATAAGAGACCGCAGTCAACAAGTCAATTGAAAGTTGAATTCTTTAAAAAGGTGCTAGATTGTGCAATACAGTCAGTCGAAGAACGTCTCATGCAGCTCAAGGAACACAGCAGTATATTTGGGATGTTGTATGATATCCCAAAACTCCTCACTATATCTGAAGAAGATCTACACAAGCAATGCAGGGCAGTAGAGACAGTGTTGACACATGATGACGTATGATATTGATGCGAGTGATTTAGGTGATGAACTGAAAACCCTTTGAAGATACATTTCAGCAGGATCAACCCCAAAGGCTGTTCTGGAACATATATACACAAATAAGATGATCACCCTCTTTTCAAATTTTTCTGTTGCTCTGCATATACTTCTAACATTTCCTGTAATATTTGTCAGTGGAGAATGCAGCTTCTCCAAGCTAAGTTAATAAAAACACATCTACGCTCCACAATGACACAGGAGAGGCTGGTCAGCCTCGCAATCATCTCAATAAAACATGAACTGGCCCATTCTGTGGACCTTCAGGAAGCAGAAGCAGTTCAAATCTTTGCAACCAAGAAGGCACAGAAAGCACAACTTTGATTATTCAGACAGATAAAAATGCCAGTGTTTACTATGCAAACAAGAAAAGTTACATTTGCTGTTCAGGCATTTGAAAGTTAAATTTTACTTAAAAATTTTGAACAAGGCATTTTAAGTTGTTAATTCTCCTTTATTGGGATAGGTAGCAGAGCAGTACCATGAGAGGTGAAGAACAGGAAGAAGACAGAATTGAGACCTTTCAAAGTTTTGGCCCAAGCGAGGAGGCATGGGGGCATCATTTGAGCTCCCTGCCTCAGGTGCCAAAATGTTGTTGGCCAGCTCCAGTATGTAACAAGACTCTCAACTGAGTCTAAATTAGCTCTGTTATTACACAATGGAGAGAGGAAAGGTCAAATGGTCTGGGGCCCAGAGGCAAGGCCCATACCCCTAGGTACAAGTACCTGTCCCCACCCTCTCTCCACTCACTGGGCTTTGGAATTCATGTTCCCTGCCTAGCAAATGCAGTTCAGTTGAGGGTGAGTCCCTCAATTGGGAAATGTCAAGTACAGTTTTTCTGCCCTTGATTCACACAACAAGGATAATAATCTCTATTATTCCTTCCGCAATAACAAAGAGACTGGGAATCCCGCACCAGCCAAAAGTGATCATTTGGGCAAGCAAACGCATCATGCTGAGCATCTAGGCAGGGTGGGTGTGCCCAAGCAAACGAGATCAGCTCCTGAAGTCCTTTTCCACATCTCACCACTACATGTCAGGGGAGAGCTCATTCAGATTCTGCTTACATCCTCCCCTGCTGTTTCCCCTCCCCTGCAGCCACACCACCTTATGGGCAGTGCTTTAAGGGAAGGGGCTGCACGCTCCTGCAGGTCAGCATGACAGTGTGTCTGGCTCTGGCTCAGCTGCTCTGAGCTGCACGGTAAGGGATTGGGGGTAGGATAAAGGGTCCTGGGGGGCAATCAGGGGACAGGAAGTAGGGGGCGGTCAGATGGGGTGGAGGTTCCGGGGGGCAGTCAGGGGATGGGGAACAGGGGGTTGGATAGGCGTGGGAGTCCTGGAGGTCTGTCAAGGGGTGGGAGTATAGAGAGGGGTTGGGGAAGTCAGAAGACAAGGAGCAGGGGGGTTGGATGGGTCAGTGGTTCTGAGGGGAGCAGTCAGGGGGACAGGAAGTGGAAGGGGGCAGATAGCGGGTGGGGGCAAGGCTGTTTGGGAGGCACAGCCTTCCCTACCCGGCCCGCCTCACAATTTTGTTACTCCAATGTGGTCCTCGGTCCAAAAAATTTGCCCATCCCTGAGGTAGGGTATTGCTTTCCATTTGTCAGCTATCTTGTGTTCACCAGCAATATCCAAATTCCGCAGCAGAACTCTATGTCCTGGCTGGAGCTTCTCCGAACACACCCTAGCATCATACCAACATTTGTTATGGTCTGAGTTTTCCGAGCTGCAGATATAGCTAAGCGATAAGCATCCCACAGCTTTTTTCTTAGTCCAGATACATACTTCTGATGAGTTTCATAGCTATCTCCATACTCTGATACGCCGAAGCACAAGTCTATGGGTAATCCTGGTTCTCACCCAAACTTCAAGAAATATGGGGTGACTCCCTTGGCATCGTTCTTTGTGGCGTTGTAAGTATGCACCAAAAACACAACATGCTGGCTCCTGGTTGCCTTCTGCTCTGGCTGTAAAGTCCTCAACATATCTAACAGAGTTCAATTAAACCTCTCTGACTGAGGATCAGCTTGCGGGAAATAAGGCGCTGTCCTAGACTTTTTAATTCCTGCTACCCTCACCACCTCCTTCAGAAGGTGACTCTCAAAGTCCCACCCCTGATCAGAGTGTATCCAAGTTGGGAACTTATATACTGTGAAATATTTTTCCCACAACACTCAAGCAACAGTGGTAGTCCTCTGATCACGTGCGGGATATGCCTGTGCATACCATGTAAAATTGTCAGTTACTACTAAAATGTTCCAACATTCCTCTTGTCCACTTCTAAAGACTAGAAATAAATGCATACCAGCTCCAAAGGTTTGCTGCTGGTGGTGTTCTTCAGATATGCAGCTCTAGCGGGCAGAGTTTTCCTTTGAACACATCATGCGCGTACCTCACATTTCCTGAGAACATCTTCAGCCACCTAGGGCCAACAGAACCTACTACAAATAAGTTCCAGGGTCCTCTCCATTCCTAAAGGTTCAATGTCATCATGAAGGGCCCTCATGGCCAGGGCTCTGTACTCTTTTGATAGCACTAATTGGTAATTCAGTACAGGATTCCTTGAATCAGTTTTAGTTTTGTTCCATTCTCTCAATAGTAGTTTACCCTCAGAGTTAGGTGGGATAATCGCAGCTGGGCTTTGCCCCTCCCTTTTGGCAAGTAGTTAACCACAAATTTCACTATCCTGCAGCTAGGTTTCTTGCCAGTCAGCCGCACTGAGCATGGGCCACGGAGATTGGTCCAACGCGATATAGTTCACTGAGACAGAAGGCACGCTTGCAGGGGCAGACCCAAAGATTCTGCAACACACCCATGAAGGCTCTCACGGGCCTCTGGCTCTAGACGACTCACACTGCAAATAGCTCTCACTCCATCCATAAGTATCACAGCAACTTCCAATGCCTGCAGACGCTGGGACAATGCATCCACATCTACATTGCTTCTCCCTGATCAGTACTGAATGCTGAACTCATATCTAGCCAGGATGGCCACCTATCTCTGCCCTGTAGCATCCAGCTTTGCATTTGTTAACACATAAATCAATGGATTGTTGTCCATCCACACTTAAAACTGAGCACCATACAAGTAGTCTAAAAATTTCTCAGTGATGGCCCCTTTCAAGGCCAAGAACTCTAGCTTGTGGATGGGGTACCAAGTTTCACTATTAGACAGCCCTTGGCTAGCAAAGGCTACAGGTTTACATTTGCCTTCCACTTCTTGGTACAGGGCTGCTCCCAGACCCTCCAAATTGGCCTGAATATGCAAGATAAACTGTTTGATTGGGTTAGCAAAGACTAGGATTGAAGCATGATTTAGCCAAGTAATGATTTCCTGAAAAGCCCTTTCACATCTCTCATCCCACAGTGGTCCAAATGGTTCCAAAGGGCCATAGTGTCTCTACTCAGAAAGTTTTGGGGACCTACCCTTATTCTTGGTCTTAGATCTGTTCTTGTTGAACTGGTATCCCCGGGTAAGATCATTCAGAGGTTTTACAATGGTAGCATAGTTCTTCACAAATCTGCGGTAGCAGCCACCATTAAATCCAAGAAAGGTCTTTAATTCTCTGTAATTACTTGGGCATGGCCAGGCAGTGAGGACATCTGTTTTATTGGGATCAATACTCACACCCTCTTGAGACAAAATGTGACCCACATATTTCACCAAGGTTCTGCAGAACTCGCATTTGTCAATTTAAAGCTTCAGCCCAAAGGCTTCCAACTGATCTAGAACTTTAAGAAGTCTTGCTTAATGCTCCTCCAAGGTTCTTCCAAAAACCATCAGGTCATCCAAATAAACTAACACTTGCATTAAATTCATGTCTCTCACAACTTTCTCCATAAGATGTTGAAAGGTAACAGTTGCTCCAGAAATCCCTTGGGGCATGCGTTCAAAGTGATAAAACTCTGACAGACAGATAAGAGCAGTCTACTCCTTATCTTCTTCTCCCAGAGGGATATGGAAGAATCCACTTCGAAGATCCATTACAGAGAACCACTGGCTATGCGGCAAACAGTCCAAGGCATCTTGTGCTCGAGGCATGGTGTACTGGTCAACTACAGTGCACCTGTTTAGTGTGTGGTAATCAATACACATACACATTTTTCCATTCTTCTTACAGACCACCAATGGGCGAGGCATATGGACTGCGGGACTTGGTAATTATGGCATTTTCAATCAGCTCTTGAAGATGATGTCGCACATCTTCAACCTCTGAGAAGGCAATCTTCCTAGATCACTCTCTGAAGGGTCGTGAATCTTGTCATCTGATGTTGTGCTCCACTCCACCTGCACATCCCACTAATGGAGGGAGAATACCTTGGATTGTTCACAAAGCTGCTTTCTCAGGCAATCCTTCCACTCCTCAAACAATGGTGAGTCTCCAAAGTCAAACTTTGAATGATCTATTCCTGGAACTTCAGCTTCACACTGGTGTCTCACAATGGTTTCAAACTCAAAGAGTCTGCTATCTTCTGCCCTGGTTTAATTTCCCCTGGCTAGTGAGTGCCATTTAGTTGAGGGTGAGTCCCTCAATTGGGAAATGTCAAGCACAGTTCTGCTGCCCTTGAGTCACACAACAAGGATAACAACCTGTATTACTCCTGCCCCAATAACAAGAAGACTGGGGATCCCACACCAGCCAAAAGTGATCATTTGAGCAAGCAATCCCATCATGCTAAGCACATAGGCAGGATGGGTGTGTCCGTGCAAACAAGACAGGCTCCTGAAGTCCTTTTCCACAGCTCACCACTAGATGTCACGGGAGAGCTCATTTAGATTCTGCTTACAGTAATATCAGAAAGCACCATACAAAGAAAGCAGGCAGGTCTAAAAAAATCCAGTTAATCAGGATTTGAAATAGGGTACTCAATGTTCCACAATTTATCTACCATATTTGGTTCCTCAAGTGTCTTGTTGGCTTAAATGAAAGAAGGACCAGGTCTAAAAGTCACAGGGAAATCCTGCAATCCTTACTCATATGAATACTCTTTACTCATGCAAATTAGGAGTCAGTGGGATTATTAATGAGAGTAAGAGTTGTAGAATTAAGCACCTAACATCCAGATTATTATTTCTAGATGGTCTGTGTCATTTCTTTTATAGCACAGTTTACATCCAAATTAAAAACGGTCATACTGGGTCATACCTAAGGTCTGTCAAGCCCAGAATACTGTCCTCTGACAGTAGCCAATGGCAGGTGCCCCAAAGGGAATAAACCAACAGGCTATCATCAAGTGATCCATCTCCTGTTGCCCATTCCCAGCTTCTGGCAAAGAGAGGCTAGGGTCACCATCCTTGCCCATCCTTGCTAATAGCCACTGATGGACCTATCCTCCATGAACTCATCTAGCTCCCTTTTGAACCTCATTATAGTATTGACCTTCACAACACCTGCTGGCAAGGAGTTCCAGAGATTGACAGTGCGTTGCATAAAAAAATATTTTCTTGTGTTTGTTTTAAATCTGCTACCTATTAATCTCATTTGGTGGCCCCTTGTTCTTGTATTATGAGAAGTAAAGAACATTTCCTAATTTACTTTCTCTATACCACCTATGATTTTATAGACCTCTCTCAGATCCCACACTTAGTCGCCTCTTTTCCAAGCTGAAAAGTCCCAATCTTATAAATCTCTCCTCATATGGAAGCCGTTCCACACCCCTAATAATTTTTGTTGCCCTTTTCCAATTCCAATATATCTTTTTTGAGATGGGGCAACCACATCTGCACACAGTATTCAAGGTGTGAGTGTACCATGGATTTATATAGAGGCAATATCATATTTTCTGTCTTACTATCCCTTTCTTGATGATTCCCAACATTCTGTTTGCTTTTTTGACTGCTGCTGCACACTGGATGATTTCAGAGAACTATCCACAATGTCTCCAAGATCTCTTTCTTGAGTGATAACATCTAATTTAGACTCCATCATTGTATATGTATAGTTAGGATTATGTTTTCCAATGTGCATTACTTTGCATTTATCAACATTAAATTTCACCTGCCATTTTGTTTCCCAGTCACCCAGTTTTGTGAGATCCTTTTGTAGCTCTTCGCCATCTTCCTGAACTTAACTATCTTGAGTAGTTTTGTATATGTGCAAATTTTGCTATCTCACTGTTTACCCCTTTTTCCAGATATTAAGGTAAAACCTGGGATAGGAAACACTATGCATTTTAATTCATGGAGTTTCCTCTACTCTTTGAGTGTGTCCATTAGCCAACAGAGGATAAAGAATTTGGCTCTAAAGCACCCTCAGAAAACCCAAGTCACCTATGCGGAAGCACACTGTTTCTCACTTTTCCCACCAGCTATGGTAGCAATTCTCTTGTGGAGGAGGGCTGTTCTCTTATCAAAGGAGGTTACCACCAGAAATAACGTGGATTCAAAAGCTTTATCTTATGTGATGTAATGTATCCACAGAGAATAACAATGACCTAGTACTGCATGCTCTCACCTCCAGCCCTGGCCCCTTACCATAGAACCTCAAAGTAGCAGCTTACCTACAGGATATTTCATGAGATATGGGTGAGGGGTCCTATCAAACCGATGTTCCTCCCTTTACACCTGCTACTCTGGGGACTGATGAATTTGGCTGTTTCTAATCAAAGCAGGCTGGAATTCCTCTAGCACCAAAGGCATCAATCACAGTGGCTTATTACCTACTGCATATGGATCATTAAGAAGAAGAAGTTACCACGCACTTGGCATTAAGCAAAGATTATTGCCATTCTTAAGCCAAACAAGGACCCCTACAGTGTGTCAAGTTACCATCTTCTAGGATTTGATTGAGTCTTATGTCTTCGTTTGACACAGATGCCTTTTGCTTAAACTCTCGAGTTGCCGCATATTGGGTAGTTGAAATAATAGAGTTCTTTCTCCAAAACATGCAGTTTAGAATGCACATGGGCAACTGCTGTAGCTCTTAGAGGCATCAAATCAACAGCTTTCCTCAAGGCTCAGTTCTTTCACCGATATTGTTCAATGTGTACATCAACGATGTGCCAACTACACTCTTGTGCAAGGTTATCTATGCTGATGATATCTGCTGCAGCTACCAAGCTCTGTCCTTCTCAGATATTGACGAAATCTTGAATGATAATACGAAGCTCATGGCAGACCATTGTAGTTGATGGCACCTGCAGCCAAGCTTTTCCAAGATAGTTTCTAATGTATTTCATCAGCATGATGCAAGCACAAGCCACGAGATACACGTTTTCTTCAACAGCCATCTGCAGTATGCTCCAAACCTGGTTTGCCTCAGTGTGGCACTGGATAATAAGTCATTAATGTACCTCAACCACTTGAAGACGACAGCAGCCAAAGTCAGCATTCGGAACACGCTGATCAGAAAATTTGCTGGTTCAACTTGGGATGCAAGCACCCAGATGCTTAGAACATCAGCTCTTTCCCTCTGCTATTCACTAGCAGAGTACTGAGCTCCTGTCTGGTGTTGCTCGTCTCACACAATGCTGATGGATGTAAAGCTGCCAATATTTACTAATATAGCATCCCATCCCATATTCATCATGAGAAAGCCTCTGTCGCACTACTGGCCAGGATCAATGACAACAGCGAGCTGCCTTTATACACAGACCTCTTCAACCACTCACCAACTCGCCTGTCTTCTAGATGCCCTTTATGGTTATTTATGCCACCACAGGACATGATGATGGAATCTGCTTGGTGCAACAAATGGTCGGCATTGACAATTGTCAATCACTCTCTCGTCACTGACCCATCTGTCCACTAGGTTCTGATCTGCCAAGGCACCTGTGGTCATCTCTGAACCAGTTTTGAACAGGACAGAACAACTGTGCGGTCAATCTCTTTAAACGAGGTTTTCCTAATAACTTGCAATGCAGCTGCAGTCAACTTCAAACTATTTCACATATCCCTGACAAGTGCTCACTGACTTATTTCGATGGTGGGCTATTGGCTCTCCATGTGGCTGTGGCACATTGTACATCAATCAAATACATCAAATGGCTTGGCACATTGTACATCCACTGTGAGGGAGAAGGGAGAACCAAACCCCTTAACATTTGCAGGATAATATGAGAGGAGAACAGTTAGAACATTACTCAGCTATTACAGTATTATTCCTAGTAAACAAAAATTTTTGCTGTCTTTGAATAAGTATCAGTCTTTTTCTATTCAAGACCATATACCACTGAGCTTGAAAATTACTTTTTTTAAAGGAGTTTAAAACTCATTATACTTCTCTCTGTACTGCTGCTACTAAAAAAGCAAATGTTTCTGGCTGGGGCTTTTGTGAGTTTTAGTTGCCAGCCAATAAGATTGCTGATCCATGTTGTGTCATCATTTTTAAAGCAGAATTCCACTACGCTTTCCTCTTTCCCTCCCCTACCAAAAATATTAATGGCGTGATATGGTACAGCAAGCAAATACTTTTTCTGTCAACACATTTTTATATTGGCCTATTTGCAATATTTATTTATTTTTCAGCTGATGATCAGTAGAAGATACTGCAATTATCCTGCAGTCCTCAAGTCCATCATACCTATTTTTCTCAAATGTGTTTCTTCTACTTGGCAATCTTTAAGACTCAAACTTTGCAAAGCCTTCCACACACAGAACTCCCATGGAACTCAAAATAACTTTGGAAATATGCAAGAGATGATGAAAATGTAATCATAGTTCATAAATGGGTTCACGTAAATTTCTTTAAAATAAATTATAAACAGAATTATAAATATTTGGGATAAACTTTCCAGAAACTCAAGAATAATCATGTCAGAAGATGTTATTATGGTAAAGGACAAGCCAATATTTCATAGAAAAAACACCTATTAAGAACAAGATCTATAATATACATTATATATACACATAGACACACATAGACATCAGAAGCACAGAATGAACCTGAAGAACTCTATAAAGGTTAACTGTCTTAGCAATAAACCGTATCAACTAAGGGCCAAGTTTTGGTTTCCTTCGAAGAGTATGAGACCTACTCAGGCGATTGGTGTAGAGTAGAATCCTCCACAAAAACCCAACTGCCTGGTATGGAGCACCAACAAAGCAATCTGCATTCAGCTGTACTGTCTACAAGTCCACTGTACCTACCACATAGACATAGGTTTTAGCCACAGAACCTACATGTCACAGACAAACGTCCTACACCTCCAATGCTCAACTGATCTGACACCACTCCAACCTTTGCCTCAAACACTAATGGAGGGCCATGTAAGGAGCTATGACTGATGGAGGATAGGTGCTTCCGAGAATGCCCTCTGTACAGGCTCTCTCTGGCCTGCTCCCTTCAGCACTTTTCAGGCTTTGAACACACATAACAAGGAGGACCATCTAAAGAAAATGTGAGTCGCTTAGAAAAAAGCTATTGGTAGTTAAAAACTTGTATATTAATGCTACAAACCTGCATACTATAATAAATAAATGCTTAAAATAAAAATCAAATGATTTCAATTTTGCCATTAACATTCCAAAAGGAAAAAATATTCCATCTTTTTCTAAAAACTAGTGAAGACCAACATAAAGAATGATAACTCTTCTAAATTCCTTTTCTTCCCTAAATTACTCAATTATTCAGGGGAATATTTACATATTTTTTATTTCCTGTTTTCATAAAACTGTTTTTAAAAATATTTAATACTTTTCAATTCATATAGGAGGATTTGACCATAAAGGAACATTCAGATAACCGGGGAAATCTGACAACATTTTAGGCTTCAGTCAGAAAAGCACTTAATAACCCATACTTAAGTCCCATTGGTTTTATTTAAGTATGTAAACAGGTATTTAAATGCTCTGTTGAAACAGGGCCGTAAGCACTAATCCTGCAAGTAAATACACATGGTTGAACACATGGATTCAGCAAGACTCCCAGAGTGACCTGCCTGGTATATTGAAGTTAAATTAACCCTTAGTGTTCAGAATTTATATATCCCACATTCAACACACATGGTACTATAAACTGAAGACTATATATATTATATATCCCTACATGTTATACACAGGACTGGAAGGGACCACTTAGGTCACTTACTTCTAGGAGAATTCTGTGCTGCTACACGTGCACAGAATTCACTTCCTCCACAGATTTCTTTGCTTTCCCGCAGAAAAAAATGATTTTCTGGCAGGGATGCAAAGCTGCAAGCGCAGTCATGCACAACTCCCTGGCAGAGCAGATCCAGGTGTTTCAGGCACCCGGAGCAGCTGGCCGAGAGGTAAATAATCACAGGGTTGGGGATACCTTAGCCAGTGGCTCCTACCCTGAGCTGGGATCAGCTGCTAGTACCGGCTGGCCTGAAGGCAGGAGAGGACAGAACTTCCTCCTCCAGCTGCAGGAAGCTCTGCATCTCCCCGCTTCCTATCCCAAGCGCTCCTTGAATGTGGGGGTGGGGGGGTCACTGTACAAGAAGCTGCTCCCCATCCACCCAAATCCCCATGTATCTGAACCTCTCAAATGCAGACACTCCTGCCAAGCCTCACCAACTACATCTAGAATACCCCTGGTCCTCCATACCTAGAGCCCACCCCATTAAACCTCAGCCCTTGCAACAGCCCTCCTGTAGTTCCCTGCCTCTGGAACCCCACCCCTGTACTCAGACCACCCTGCACGGAGCTCCCTGCATTCCAACCACTACCCTAATGCCCCATCCCTTCACCACGACACCACTGACTCCAACTAGCAGCACCCAGACCCCCACCCCACCAAACCCCACTCCCCGAGCACCCAAACACCCCCCCTCATTGAGACCCCCACACCCAGACCCCTCTGCTGAGCCCCAACCACCTTCATCTGGAAGCCCCTTCATGGACCTATTGCCTCTGCACCTGGAACCTCCCCCAACGAGCCTCTGTGCATACAGATTCCCCCACACTTAGACCCCACATTGAGCTGCCTGTACCCAGAATCCACTCACCCCACTTCTGGATCCCCCCACAATAAGCTCTTCCACACTTGGATCCTGCCTGGTTGAGCCTGCCTGACCCACACCGTGCGCACCTGGGGCAGAGGAGCCTTGTGATGTGTCAGGGTCAGGTGCAGCTTCACTGCTGGGTCCAGATGCAGTGCGTGACGGATTGCAGGGTGATATACCACCTTTGTGCAGCCAGTGGCCTGTGCTCCCCACTGCCATGCTGTAGATTCTGTATTTATTTATTGACAAATAAATCTTGCAGAACTTTGCAGAATTTTAAAATATTATGTGCAGAATTTTAATTTATTTTTTTTGGTGCAGAATTTTTATATTTTTGGCACAGAATGCCCCCAGGAATAGTCACTGAGGCCATCAATACAATTAATTTGTATGGTTTTATAAATCCAAAACCATAAAACCTACTTGTATTGATGGCCTTAGTGACCTAAGCAATCCCTTCCAGTCCTATGTGTATCATGTAGGGATAGAGATAGTAACCCTAAACAATCTTTATCCCCTACTAACACATTAGACTATTTAAAATAAATCAAATTTACGTCACATATTTCACATTGTTTGGAACACAACATCAGAATGGTCAGTTTCACATTTGTCTGCAGTCATTTTCACTCTCACAGTCTTACAGATTAGCACAAAACTGCTAGGATGGGCTTTTCAACACTGTAGGAGAATATTTACATTTTAAAAAAAATCCTGGGTTTATAAAACTGTTTTTAAAAATATTTAATACTTTTCAATTCATATTAGTTTTTTCAATGTGGTTTGTTTTAATTTATTATTATGCAAGCACTTGTAATATAAACATACTTTACAAACTAAAACCTAGACATATTATGTGGTTTTCATCTAGACAGACCCTTTCCTGCATCCTCAGATCCAAAGCATTACATGAAAAAAAGACTCATGTTATTTTGGCCATTGCTTTCAAATTATTTCAACTTAAGACTTTTAAAAAGTCTGAATTATTAAAAACCTTCATGAATTCTCTTGAATTGAGCTCTCAATGAAAAAATTATATTGTAACACCATCTAGAGAAAATTTCAATCACTCAGAAAAAAGCTATTGGTAGTTAAAGACTTGCACATTAAAGCTACAAAACTGCATACTGTAAGAAATAAATGCTTAAAATAAAAATCAAATTATTTTAATTTTGCCATTAACATTCAAAAGGTAAAAAAAATTCCAGTTCCATCTTTTCCTAAAAATTAGTAAACACCAACATAAAGAATGATAGCTCTTCTAGATTCCTTTTCTTCCCTATAATTACTCAGTTATTTATTAGCATATTCAAGACCTCCATTGCAATTTTTACACCAGAATTTCATATATGGGTTTGACTGTAAAGAGATGGTTACACAATGTCTACCGTAAAGGCAATGGATTTCCAATATTTATGTCTGTAAAATATCCTATAGTGGAATTCATATTTCCACACAAGAAAGAAGCAGCTATTTAGTTCCAGACAACTTGATAACATCTCTTTCAACTACAGTTATAATTATTGTGTACGAACTTTCAAAGCAGAAGTTGTCAAAATTTAACATTAGCATTAATTTATGTCACAATTGACTGTTACTATAAAGATAATGGCAAAGCATCCATTTCTCCAAAGACAGCATGGATCGAAAGGGAAATTTCATCTTAATTGCCACTAATCTCCCCATTTTTAATTAAATTGATCAGTAATTTATTATCTTTCCCAGCCTTAGAAAGCTGTTATCACGAAGCTTCCAAAAGATAGCATCTGTATTTCCCTTCAAGTGCTGCAGCATGTTTCAACTTCCTGTCCTGCCTCTTACACACACTATTTAAAAAAAAAAAATTACTGATCTCTTTGGACTGGTTGTACAGCCTTGAGTGCCCTATTGCTCCACAAAGATTTAGAAGGAACATCAAGAATCTTGTACTCTAGAGTAATGGACACTATACGCAAAATCCGGGCCCCACTGAAGCCTATGAGAATTTTGCCCACTGATTAGAAGAGCTTTGAGAAAATGTAAAATGTGATCTCAGAATGCAGGAGTATAGCCACTTCCCACTGGCTTTACATCAGAGAGGCACTAACTGTGACTTCACCGGCTCTCAGAGATATCACCCATTCCATCAGAAGACACTGTTGTAGGATAGCAGAAAAAAATGAAGTAATTTCAGAAAAAAAGATTAACCAATCCAGAACTTCCCAACTGTATAATACTAAAATTAAATAAAATTTAAAACAACCAAAGAGGATATACTGGATTTAGTCACCTTGCCCCGGTTATAGTTTCTGATCTCTATAACATTTATTTTAGAACCAAATTATTTATACAATTTTAATACAAAATAATGAGCAAGCAACTTAAGCATGACATTTTCAGGTTTATCAACTATAAATCTGATGAAATAAAATTATAATTGGAAAGGTATTGAATACTTAAATTGAAGATCAGAATTATCTTTAAGGCAACTTAAAGAAGTCTTTTTCTAGGACTGTAAATAATATTCAAATGAATCATTTCATTTTAGTAACAACTTTCACAATTAATACTGCCTTCTGACATTTACAAAAATATGATCATGTATTCTGGAGACCTCAAACATAATCAGCTGAAAGACATTCAGGAACATGAAGAAACTTCAACTCTGACATTCAAAGTTGCTTCTTTCCGCTCTGGATCCAAAATCCAATGTCTTTCTACTGATTTAAATGGGGTTTGAATCAAACCCCAGGTAATAAAGATCACATTACATTTTTTGAAAAACAGCAGAATAAATTTCAGTGTCTTAGCCAATATATCCATTTTTATTGAAAGAATGATTTTATTGCTAAAAAGATTGGGTTAAGCTGCTGCTGAGTATATAACGGCATTTAAACATCACTGCACTACCAACATCAAAATCATAATTGTAAAGTACTTGGGAATACTTTGAGTATGAAATGCAGAATGAATAATATTCTAACACTTTGGGTTTTACTTTACAATATATAAGTCCATGGAAAAGCAAATGCATATATTTTCTGTACAGTACACTAATAAACAAAATGCATACAAAAACTATGAGAGCCAGTGAGAAGCAAGCAAAATATTACACCAGTTGCATAAACCTCAGAGAATTTTACATCACATTCTCATGATAAATAATTCTCTTCACATATAATATTTTCTGAATACTTTTGCATACAATTCTTTATTATTATGGGAATCTATTGTATATGATCAAGGTTTTTGGTTTAAAATTGGGGATAATCAGTATGGCCTCTCAAATGTAAACAACAGATTAAGATATTAAGCCCCCATTTCACAGACGTTTATATTGTAAGGAAGAACAACAGAAAAGAAAATATTACACAGCAGTATAAACATTTTTTACAAATTTTCAAAACTTTCCATGAGGAGTGAATTATTTAGCTAAACTAATAAATATGCTTTATTTAATGCTCTTCAATTATTTGATATTCTGACAAGTAAAATTCCTTATGCAACGTACCTTAACAAGTTTCAAAAGGTGATAAAGATCTTCGACCTCATCCCCTTCACACCTGGTATACACTCTTCCGGTGTCCACACTGGTACCCTTTATGGTGTGACGATAGAGAGGCAAATCCATTGCTTCAGCATACAGGTCTATGGCATGATGTCCTACTGTCTGATACATGTAGCTGTCCAGTTCATCTGTCCCTTCTGCCACAATTAAATAGAGACAAACATGGCACTAAGTACATCATTCAGCATTTACAGAAAATCGTAATACTTTAAAAGCACCAAGAGTACTTAAATCTGAGTATTCCTTAGTTCATCGACACACACATCTGTGATGGCATCTCTACAAACATGGAATTTTTAAAAATGGATTTCTCCCCTCTTATATTTACATACAACGTGTCCCATGCAACTGCCTACTTCTCAATCGAGGAGTTCACTTCTCCCCTGCCATTTCCAGTGCTTCAATCAAAAACCCCTGGCACCAAGTGAAGCTAATGGTAATTTTGCTTTGCTATGCAAGAGGAGCACAACCCCAGAGGCACCGACCCATAGTTTTTACCTGTGTTCCAGCATACTTAGTGCAACATACGTAGAACACTCTGGTGGTTAGAAATAGGATGTCAAAACTTCCTGAAACTTAGCCATTAATACATTTAGTACTGACAACATGATACTCACATGTTATTTCAGTACAAATGGAACAACAGAGGATTACGGCAGTAACTTTTTATTGTTTAATGCATTGTAAAGAAATCTTTGTTGCTGCATCCAGGACTTTTCAATCTCTTTTCCTTTTAAAAACTTGGGATAGAACTCACCAAACTTCTTGCTATTGCTGCTTTAAGTAAGAGACAAATTTCACTAAACATTTCTAACAACTGGCTGGCAGCTAATCAATAACAAAAAAGGCAGCACATGTAGACTGTAATAATTAACCCTCAAATCTTGCAATTCACATTTTACGTATCTCAGGAGTTATCCAGCAACTGTATCATTACTGATAATATTTCAACTGACCAATAATAAAGAACACTTAATTATTAATCAAACTGACAATTCACTGGTAACATTTGATAGAGGTCGCTTTATTTTAAGACAACTCTGGGTAGCCCTGGAACTTCCCTTAACTTTGGACCTACTCTGTGACAGCAGGCCTCTGAGCCCACATGAAATAGCTTGAAACAAGTCCCTGTAACATGGAAACAAACCGTGGAACAAGTTGTGATATAACCATAATACGCTAAAACTGATCATTATAAATAAATGTAATTGACTTTACTATAGTGTGTAATGATTTTTAGAATGTACATGGTGACTTCCAATAGTAAGAGGAGCATGTATTTGATCAAAATGGTCTAGAGGATTCTGTAATCTTAACAAATTAACCAGGACTGGAGAAGTTGATTTTACAAGAAAAATAGAGTATTTTTAAATTTATATTTATGTCTTTCTGAAAAGAACAGAAAGGGTCCCTTTTAAACTGCCATGTAGTCTGAATTTGCAGTTACTTTACTCTTTGAGGGTCTCCAGACAACAGTGGTACAAGATAAAATAAAATGAATGGTATAGGCCCCATTGATGCCTGGGGCATCTCAGTTAACTTCCATCATACTTCCTACCACATACACATAAAGAAGTCATTTTATGATTTGAATGACAGTACTGATGGGGATACATTAGTTTTACAACAAACATATTTCAATAAGATTAGAGAGGTTTTGTCCTTGGTACCAAGGGAATAAATTGCCCCAACCTATAACTGCCTACTCCTATTGCCCCAACCTACTGATTTTATATTCACCTACTCTACCAATGAGTCACACAGGAACTTCTCCTCCCAGAAGGCACACCACCTCCTCTTCTTCCCTCACAAACCTCCACAGTTCGGATGGCGAATGTGACACCCTTTTCACTTGTGGGGCCTCATTCTCCTCCCACTGGTACAAAAGTCACCTCCATTTCAAATCTCACCTTAAAACCTTCCTGTTCATCTTAATTTAAGATTGATGCTAAACTTCACTCACTTTTCACTACCTTCATTACTGTACCCATGCATTCTCCCCTCACTAGAGTACAAGAAAGTATTTATGCATTTTCCTCCTTTTATACTGCAGAATCCTCTCTTTCACCATTTTTTCATTTTCTTATATCGTTTTCTTGTTTGCTGCTTTACAAGTGGCTTTCACAAATTATCTAAATTGTTTCTCCCCTTCTTCACCTTTCTCTGAAAACACATCTAGGATACCTGCCTTATGTGCAGAAAAATAGCAGGCTTTAATTCAGACACAGCTGTGCCTCAGCTGTTTCTTATTTCAGAAAATTTCCTACAGGCAATGAGGCATTTTTACCTGTGTTTTCAGCAGGTCTTAAGTTGGCTAGAGCAACAATCTGATGCCCAGCAGCAACACACTGCATCATATTGTAACAGCTGTCCTTTCCACCACTGGAATTAGAAAAAAAATTATCAGTTAAACCAGATCACTACTAAGCATTGTTGCCCTTTATACCTGAATAGTTCAAAACTATAATGCAGGGCCACAGAATAAAGTTTTCAAATAAGAAGTATTAAAGAGAATTATAACAGTAACAAACGTCTGAGACTGTACCAAACAAAATTTTTATAAGAACAGAAAGTATTTATAAAATGCTGAAGAGTTCCGTTAAATCTAAAATCCAGAAGGTTTATGTGAAATTCCTAATTTGATGGCAGAGAGAGAGAAACATATTGTATGTAAGCCCTTTGGAGAAGAGGCTGTCTTTTTCTCAGAGGATTAGTGATCGATCACAGAATGTTTCCTCTCTAAAGTACTGATTTTTAAAAGCAGTGGTGGCAACTGGCTTCTAGTTGTGTGCCTGGATTTAACTGTGGACAAAATTAATGACATACATTAATGCTGATGTAATATAATATTTAATATAAATAATAAAGTGCAAAATAGATTTAATTTTAAAATTAATAATCCAACATTCAAAAGCTAAAAGAATACTCCGCCTCTGTCAACATGGCAAAGGCTGAATCCTGTTCCCATTGAATTTAATTTAATTAATCCTGTTCCCATTGAATTTAATGGCAAAACTCCTATTTCAGTTACACATAATCAAGTCTTAAACAAATATCAAGTAATAATAATAAAGCAAAAACTATCTATAGAATGCTATACTTCAAATAGTTCATCTTCAAATTGATAGTCACCGTACCACAAGAAAGGAGAGTCTGTGCTTTACCTTTCTGAGAGACAAAGCACAGAACTCTCAGCCCCAAGTTGGGATGGCTATGGTGGTATTAAGCCACCTTTGTGTCCTCCCAAATCCTGACTTCTCCACAGGCCCTATAGGGCTGTCTTGTTATGGCAGCCTATCCTCAGATTTCTTTAAGCTCCCAAATGTTTGGAGCCTTAACAGCTGTCCTTTCTACCTCAACACATCCTTCCCACACTCAGTCCCACCTCAAGCATGACCCCTATGCCAGAGCTGACAAAACGACTCTAGTAAGGCAGCCTTATAGTAGTCCCCCTGAGTTCCCATGCCTTTAATTATACACATAATAAACTCCTCTACACTGATTCTAACTGACGGTACTGCTAAAATCACCTGAGAAAGATTGATATAATCAATACAGCATCCTTTCCGTCCATACTTTACCCATCTGTATATGAGGAAGGAACAATCAATTGCATACATGCAAAATAAGAAATGACTGCCTGGGAAGGAGTACTGTGAAAAAGGATCTGGGGGGTCAGAATGGATCACAAGCTAAATATGAGTCAACATTACAACACTATTGCAGAAAAAAAAACCCATCATTTTGGGATGTACTAGAAGGAGTGTTGTAAGCAAGAGATTCTTTCACTCTACTCTGCACTGATGAGGCCTCAGCTGGAGTATTGTGTCCAGTTCTGAGCACCACATTTCAGGAAAGAGGTCGACAAACGAGAAAGTCCAAAGGAGAGCAACAAAAATAATTAAAGGTCTAGAAAATGGTACCTATAAAATAGAAAAAAAATTAGTTTGTTTAATCTGGAGAAGAAAAGATTGAGGGAGAGGACATGATAATACTTTTCAAGTACATAAAAGATCGTTACAAGGAGGAGAGAGAAAATTTGTTCTTCTTAACCTCTGAGGATAGGACAAGAAGCAATGGGCTTACACTGCAGGAAGGGTGGTTTAGGATGAGCATTAGGAAAAATTTCCTGTCAGGGAGGTTAAGCACTGGAATAAATTACAAACTTTAAGGTCAGAAGGGACCATTATGAGCATCTAGTCTGACCTCCAGCACAACAGGCCACAGAATCTCACCCACCCATTCCTGGAATAAACCTCTATCCTATGTCTGAGCTATTGAAGTCCTCAAATCATGGTTTAAAGACTTTAAGGTCCAGAGAATCCTCCAGCAAGTGAATCGTGCCCCACACTGCAAAGGAAGGCAAAAAACTCCCAGGGCTTCTGTCAATCTGCCCTGGAGGAAAATTCCTTCCCAACCCCAAATATGGTGAACAGCTAAACCCTGAGCACGTAGGAAAGACTCACCAGCCAGACACCCAGGAAAGAATTCTCTGTAGTAACTCAGATCCCACCCCATCTAACATCTCATCTCAGATCATCGGGCATATTTACCGCTAATAGTCAGAGATCAATTAATTGCCAAAGTTAGGCTATCCCACCATACCATCTCCTCCATAAACTTATCAAGCTTAGTCTTGAAGCCAGGACGACATGTGGGTCCAACAATACTCAGCCTTCTACTCATACTCAATATTGATGAGCTGTATAGCCCCACAGAGTCGACAAAAACACCAAGTAATCATGAATTGATGTCCCAGCATTACACTGTTGGGGATGGGGGATTGTATGTCACATCAGGCCAGAACTTCATGATAGTTCTGTGACCCTTAGGGATTCCATTTGTCAAAATATTTCCTGTCTTCTTCCATGGCTTTCTAGCCTCTGAAAGACAAAGATGTGTTTTCCATCTCTCTCTCTTTTTTTGTCCTACTAGCTGATGTAACACAGTCAGGGTTTTTTATTTTCTTTCCTTCTCTTCCTCTCCTTTAGGGCTGGTCTTCACTAGTGGGGGGAATCAGCTGTAGATACGCAATTTCAGCTACGTTAATAGTGTAGCTGAAATCAGCGTACCTACAGCTGACTTACCTGCCGTCCTCACGGCGGCGGCGGCGGCACGCTCCCCCATCAACTCCAGCTTGCACCGTTTGGCGAGCTGCAGTTCCGGAGTCGATGGAGGCGCCGCTGGCGATCGATTTATCACGTCTTGACAAGACACAATAAATTGATCGCCGTAAGATCGATCCCTCTCCGCTGTAGTGAAGACAAGCCCTTCGACTCCAAATTCCTGACTAGTTGCGGGGAGAGATAGGATCACTACAACATCTGTTTTTTCAATGCTACCCACAAAGCTTCAAATGGGAGAGCCATAAAGCCCAAGGATTTCACCAAGTGAGGCCCCCCTCAAAAAGATGAATATGGCTCTAGAGCAGTGATACTCAGATGTCAGTGGTTCAGGAGCCAAATTATCAATTAACATTACCCAAAAGAGTCACAATAGTGTGAACTCATTGTTTCATTTACTACTGTACTAAGTACTCATATTTAAACAGTGTGATGGGAAAATATTTATTTTATATACACACATATATATTATGTAATTCTCACAGTAAATAAGTTAATAATTTAGTACAAGTTGATAACTTAATTGGTTAATAAGTAGAAAAATCATCCTGACTGGTTAATAATTAAATCGTGGTGTTTTAATATCATGTACTGCAAAGAGCTCCGGGAAACACATTAAATAGCCATTTGCAGCTTGTGAGCCTCAGTCTGAGTGTCACCACTCTAGCGCCTGAGTTTGAGATTTGTGTATCGAGATATGGAAAAAAATAGGCCAGAAAAAGGTAGTTGGATGGACTGAGTTCCTGGAGCAAGACAGATGTCTGGTTGTGGCATTATGTGTACCCTGACACTTAGAGTTTTGAGAATGTAATACAAGAAGGAACTGCAATAGATATGAGACTCTTTACGATTTCAGCAGAGGCACAGCCAGAGTTAGGACAAATTTCAGACACAGGCACAATGGCAGGCAGACTTACAGACAAAGGGAATATGAAAGAGAAAAAACGGGAAGGTAAAGATTACTTTAGTGACTATCCAAGACCTCTGAAAAGGATGTCCTTCATATTTGTGCATGTCACTGTTGATGCCAAAAAAAAAAAAAAAAAATCTAGAGTAAACATTGGGGGGATGCAAGGAAAACTTTTTTGGACAGATCACTGGCTTTAAAATGCCTGGTTTCTGATTTGCACTTTGAGGTTTACTCAACCACTACCTCCTTAGAAAGAGAGTGTCAACTTTAAGTACAGTATTGTCAATACAAAAAAAATATTAAAATAGATTAAGATATTACTCCTATCAAAAGCACAAAATTTTTAAAGAGAAATTTTCTCTGTCTCATCTTTTACATTACTTATAGTGAGTAGGTTAAAAAAAATCAGACTTTGGCATCCCTTTAAAACAAAAAACTCTTCTAAAAACTTTTTCTTAAGCTAAATCTATACTAGTAAAACTGCCCAAAAAAATACCAGTCATGTTACAAACCTGTTCTTAAGATTTTATTTCATGTTGCCTTTTAATACATTCCACTGCATAGCCATTATAAAATAAATATATCTAGAACTTGAAATCTGGATAAAAAAATACAAATGTTTCACAACAAAAAAACAAACCCCTTTTGTTGTATAACATTTTCTCTTGGGATAATTTTAAAACATGATCCTGCAACTGACCCTCCCTGGCCAAATCCCAGTTTTAACAGGGCTTCATGCACATTGCAGGACTCCAAGAAAAGTCAATATAGGACCTGTAACTTAGTAAAAAAAAAAAAAAAAAAAAAAAAAAAAGTTATGAGTTGGCATCTAAAAATAAAAATATTTTTACCCATTTCACATTTATCCAATACATAAGCACAAGGTCCTGAGTAACCTTCCTGGCTTACATGAACCATTAATTTACTAACATTTCTCAATGAAAGAATCTAACTGTCTTCTTCAATGAAAAAATAATTTAAATACATGTCTGAAAATATAAAAATCTATTTCGAGTATAAGAAGTGCAGAAAACCAAGTAGCTAAAGAGTAGGAGAAACAGTCCCAGAAACAAAAGGTTATGTCAAGCTCAGTGTGACTAGGTAAATGAGCTTTTTTAAAATGATGAGTGAGATTAAATGTCTCACTAAAGCTCACATTTGCAAAATTGATCTTAAAAGGGATATCCTTGGAAAGGGAAAAAATAGCCTGAAAATCAACTGAAAACGAGAGTAGGCAGAAAAAAATAGCAGCAGCTCACATATATACCGCACTTTTCCTCCCACAGCACCTTCCATATAATTACAGGGCACCCACAAAATGCAGCTGCTTCTGAGGCAGAGGGCAGCCACTGACAACACAGAGCACATTGCAAGACGCAGGGGAAAGCGATGATGGCAGGGAGTAGGCCTTTATTTATTTAAGTGTGACAGGATGTTCAACACCCAAGGGCAGAGCCAGGCAGTTGTGCAAGGCCTGCTACTAGGCGTACATTTACACCCCCACCACTGCGATGCAGCCAACTGAGGCAGAGCAAGCTGCGGAGGGCAGAGCTGTTTAAAACTCCTCGCTGCCTTTGGGGGAAGAAGGAAAGCAAGAAACGGGCGAGCAGGAGGGTCCCGAGGGCCAGGCTGCGGGGTAGCAGCCCAGTCCCTGCAGCACCCCGCGGGGGCACGAGGTGTGTCTCAGTCTGTGCAGCAGGGCAGCCCCCCACAGCCACGTTACCTGATTAAGGCCACTACTCTCATGCTGCTCGCACCCCCCCGGGCTGGGCTGACACTAAGGGGCGGATCGGGATGGGGGGGGGACTGAGACACAGGGGCGCTATCACACGCTGCAGCCGGCACCCTCCTTCCCGAGCCACGCTCCGCTGCACACGCTCGCGCCGCTGCCGCCCGGCCGGACCCGCCCAGAGCAGCCCCGAGGCTGCCTGAACCAAAGGACTTGGGGGCGGGGAGCGACCCGCGCCGCTCTCCCTGCGCCCGGCCGGCGCCCTGCCCCTGCCGCCGCCGCTCGGGCCGCCGCCGCTGCAATGACGGGGGGGAAGCGGCGAGGGCTGACGTGCAGGCACCGCGCTGGCCGCCTATGCGAGGGCAGGCGGGAGGCGCTGCAGGGAGACACGGGCTGATCGTGGCGGGTGTTCGCAGCGACTCAGAGCCGTTCTAGTGCGTGACGGGAGGATGAGTCACCTGGGAGCTGTCAGCTCCTGCGCCGTGCGCTCACCAGAACCCCTCTCCCAACCCGCTCGCGACATAGTTCTCATTGGCAGTGGTGCAGTAGCCCCTGTTGCCCCCCTGGCACCCGCAGAAGTTGTTCCAATAAACGATATAATCCCACCCGCCTTCTCTCTCTTACCCCTGAGGTTGCCAGCGTTGGTTGGACATGTTCGTGGAGGTTTCATCCCATGACATAATCTTTAAGGATTAATCCTTAATTCCTGCAGATTCCAGGACAATCCTGGAGCGCTGGCAACCCTACTTAAAGTTATCAAAGACTGCCGCCCCCCCGGTTTGAATGGTGCTGAAAGTAACAAAGCTAGTTTGTTTCATGTCTATTCAACAGCCACAGTCTGAAAAGGCCCTTACCAGGCACAGAACTGTTTAAAGCACTTTTTCTGGGAGTAGTGAGGAAGTGTTCACAGTTTACAGGCACTCCTCCCTATTGCAGATGAAGGATGGCGGGATGGGAAGTTGAAATGGGGGAGTTAGTTTGTCGTTTTAAAAGTTATTAAATAAAAAACATGTTGAATAACAATATCATAAGTAGATCAACAACAGCGCACGCACACACCCTGAAACTAAGGCTATTCATCTGCAGATTTGGATTCAAACTTTGCAACCCATTCTCATCATGGTAAGGAATCAAATTGTAACACTGAATACAAACACCTTGGAATTCAGATCCAGATCCAAATTCTACAGTGTGTGCCCATCTCTGGGCCAAAAGAAAGCCCTTTGTAAATACTGATACAAAGTCAACAAGTTTGTAAATATGTAATTAAAAGCAGAATGTCTCACACTCTGTTTTAGCCATCTACCACCACATAGCTTGGAGCATCCAAAGCTACCAAGTATGTCCCCAGGATAGGAGATAGGGGAGTGACCACATGTGGACAGCTCCAAATAAAGAATAAAAAATGATGAACTGAAGATTGTGCATGAGAATGGTAACCCCATTATGTAAACACAAACTTAATAAATAAATAAATGCTGGGAGCCATACTTGAAAAAGAGCTTCACTTCCTGTGAAGAATATGATAGGCATTAGTCAAAGCTGTAAGGAAGCATATGTCCTGAAAATTCCTTTGCTCAAGGGCAGATCAGTAATGAAAATCAGTCTTTTGAATATGAGACCAATGTGCAAAGCTACTGCAGCTATTCAAGCAATTAAAATAAATGGATGAATACCATTTTGATGTCCTTAGAATCAGTGAGGGCTGATGGACAGGTTCAGACAAACTTCACTTTATAATATGGACACCACCTCCTGGAGGAGAAAAAGAGTCTGACCTAGAGAAACATGCAGAGCAATAGAAGAAGTCAGATCCATCAATATGACACTTACAAGCCTGAACAGCACAAGACCAAAATAAATAGCAGAAACTAGTAGATGACCTATCCATCTGAGGGTGCAGGAGGATATAGAAAAATACTGCATATGCTGAAGCAGGAAAAAGCTTCAGAGTAAATCTGTTCCCTGGTTGGGAGAGGCATCCTAACCACATGCACTAACTACTCTTTAGACCAGCTCCAACCTTATCTGACTGGATGCCACCCACCCAAGTGTTCTCATGTCTTCCTGTGGGACTCAGGCCTAGGGTTGAATGAGCTCGCGACCCTCCACCTGAATCTAACTACTATGAAAGTGTACTACTATAAATGTGTTTGTCTTGGATCAACCTGATTCATAGCCTACACAAATCAATCTGATAAACAAGGGTCTGCTCCAAATGCCCATCAAATTTCCTCTGAGAATCATCTTGAAAATGGAAACAGGATGGGAATAGGATGAAAAAGATCCCTCCAGAAGACCTAAAACACGATGGCTGGATGGTATCAACAGATACATGTCCTTCACAGACATCCTATCCTGTAACATGTCAGATTTGGCTCAGGAGAGACCATCATAGCTCATTCGGTGGCCTCCATGCTGTTCAAGTATATTATGAGAACTAACTAAACCTATCTTAATTTGTTCCTGCCCCAGGCACTATGTGCTGCTCTAGCACCATAAGAGAAATGGAATGGCTCCCTGGGGTCTTTCTAGCAGTGAAGTGCTGGCATTAGGCCAATATTCTGCACTCCTATTCAACCCTCATACACGGCCTCCAGAACAGGGCAGTGTTGTGGGGAGTGGTTGGAGCACTTTGCATTTGCATTTTGGAGCTATAGAGCATGGAATGTTGCTGTACATCCCAGTATTCCCACGCATTGAAAAATTATGAGTTAGCCCCCCGCCAAAATGATGAGATAGACTTAAAATTAATGGAATTTTAAAAACTAATTAATTTGGGGTATTTTATTGTCCTTTATTTTTTGAGGTGTTGGGGCTCATAATTTCATTTTTTACCACAGTCATGAAGACTTGAAACCTATTTTTTCAAAAATTCACATGTAGCTCTATCGCTCCAGGAGCTGAGGCTTTAAGAAAATACCAAATATCATAACACTTGTGATAAATTGGAGGAGCCTTTGGGGCTGCTGTAATTTGTCCTGGAGTCCTCATAGTAACCCAGAATTAGGGAGGTGCCAACATGGCATAAAGCCACATAGTTTATATACCAAGAGCGTATTACTAGTTCTTAGGCAACAATAAATAAGAACATTTAGTTGTTAGCATAACTGTTAAAAATAATGATGTGGAGTTTCCAAAGAGAAACTGCAAGAAGATAAATCAGGTCTATTTTGAGACTCCATATAGGGCAACAGTCTCTTATGCACATTGTAATTTGTAGGATCAGGGTCTGAATAGGAAATACGACAAAGGAGTCAACATAGCCTAGAATGAGGATTATCAACAAGTGTCAGAGAGCAACAGCTACTCTGTCCCTATCATCCTTCAAAATTGGAAGATAGTCCTGACTATATCCTGGAGTGATGGGAGGTCCCAGTAGGGGGAAAAGGTTGAGAACCAGTGTCCTAGATCAGAAATAAAATTGGAATATAGTATTTAAATATGCCAGGATCTATTGAGTAAGGCCTAGTAAGACAAATACAATATTTTAGGGAAATGTATACTATATGATACAATTCAAATCAAAATGTTTGTTTACGTAGAAGCAACCACAAGAACTTGTAAATATAAAATAAAACTTGCAGTTATATACAGAGCTGAAATTAATAATAGCAATTTAATGTAATTGCTGCCTTAGTTTAAACTTTTATAAAAAGAGGAAGTATTTGTAAAAGCTGTAATAAATATTTGTGAAGGCTAGGTAACCCATAAAATGGGTTGCTGGTAAATTTTACTGTATTTGGAATAAATATGTACAGCTGAAGGTATTTAAAAACTTGCATTTATCACATTTAACCATTTTATTGAAATTATAATCTTTTAAATAATTCCCCATTTTAAATATAGAGAAGTCCAAAATGCTGTAAACACCATTAATAGCAACAGTGGAAAATGGCAAGAGTTTAAGGGTACCTCGCTGGATCTGGGTCCCAATATAGTATGAACTGAAACAGCACATTAAAATGCATGGCAAATATATATATATATGCCTGTAAAAAAAATCAAATATCAAACGTATTTTTTAAAATAATCTCAAGGTGTGCTCTAACCATCACAGACTAGCATTTCACTAGACAAAACCATTTATTTTATTAATACCATTTACCATTTCAAAGAAATTTGAATTTTCTTTAATTTGATGATCATACATTAATACAGAAACTTTACAACATTTATTCTCACAAATTCTTCCTTTTTCTAGTCAAAACAATGCAAATGACCTCAATCAGATGGCTTGAATGTGAAATGCTAGGGACTCTCAGAAGGGATGGTAACTTTTTTTTTTTTTTTTTGAGTGAAGAGGGTAATGCAGGCCTGTTCTGAATTAAAACTGTAAATGCAGGGATTGTAGAGCTTTTAGGTGGGATTGCCAAATTAAATGAAACTAATGCATAATAATGTCATCTGATGGGAAATAACTACTTCCCTAAACTGCAAAACATGTAGCACCAAAGTACTTTGTTTTTATTGCAAAAACTGTGGTTATTTTATCATACCTCTCTACATTTGCATTCTTTGATAGATGTTATAAATATGTTTTTATTTATGTTTATGATAATAAAGCAATTCAACTAGTAGCTGTGAACATTTAAAAGCTGTTGTCTTGAAAAGCTTAGCAACAGTGTATGAAAAGTCTAAGAAATCATGTACATAAATTATTCTGCCTCTTTGAAAAACTGGGGAACCCATAAAACCAGTTCCTCTAAGCAGACAGCTTTATAATATAAGTTCCAATACTTGTAACAGCTGTGTTCTAAACAGTGTATCATTCCAAGACCAGAAAAGAGAATTCTTCTAAAGTGCATTCCTTCCTCAAATGCTCCATTATTAGTAATCTACCCTGATATAACACTGTTGTTTTCCATCTGCCAGTTCTGTTGCCGTTCATTATTCATGCTTTCAAAAGACATAACTCTGTTTATAATCTACCTGGCCCTTTCATTTGAAGAACAGAAGTGTAATCTCAACCAAGTGCAACAACACAAAGCCTGATTAAGAATAATTTCCAGTTACACTGTCCTGTTGGTAAGCATAGGAGTAGATGCAGAGAGGTGAGCTTCAGAATCACTGCTTGTTTTACTCATGTGAGTGGTCCCTTTGGCTTTTATTCTCTGAGGACTAAAGTGGTTATTATATTCATGAATAAAATAAGCAGGATTTGGCCCCTTGAATCTGGTAGCAGATACTGAGTACAGATTTTTAACAAGCAGAGGAGGTTTTTTAAATAAAACAAGTAAATTTTCTTACATAATTTAATATGTTCATATTTTTAAAATACTTTCAAATTAGAGCAGATCACTAGTGGAGTTGACCTTGTCCCTGCTAGCCAAAACCTTTTAAAGAAACTGCTTTATTTCATAATAACTGTGATAGTTAGAGCCTGATTCTTAGTTACTCCATTCCTGCTCCAGGGAGGACAGGGGCAAATTTGGCTTTAAGTTTCCTTTACATTCCCTGTGTATGGGGGTGGGTGGGGACCTGCCCAGACCAAAGTATAAGTTAGAATAGATTCACCAGGGTGTAAAGCAGCCTTAATGTAACTCAGACCCACAGTTTATATATGATAAAAAGCAAATTTTGCTTTCATTTCTGTCTGCGTACTTGGCACCCACACAAGGAGATTGTTGAAAGCAAAACAGTAAAATGTTAGGTTCCATCCAGAAGGTATCTCCCCTAATACATGTGGTACAGCAGATTCTGGGGGGACTGTCCCCAACTCTCTTCCTTCAGCATACATGATTGGTGGAGGGTGAGCTTGTGGATGGAATTCTCTTCCTCAGCGTTTGAATCCTAGGAGGGCTTCCAGTAGTCCCAGCTGAGCCATTCTGCCCCCATTAGCTGACATGCTGTGCAGTCTTGACAACAGAGTTCACTAAAGCCTTCATTTGACTGCAAGGAATCTTGTGTGGCATTTTGTGGGGGAGTGATTACAACGGTTTGTTTCATCTTTCTTATACTTCTCAGTCAGTAAAGTTGGAAAGAGTAACAATGAATTATTAGGAGGAATCTGTCAGATCATTAGAAGAACAACAGCTGTATCCCTAATGACCTGAATGGTTAATTAAGTTCTCTCTTAAATGAGATCCAAAAATATCTTAATACCAGTATATTATGAGGAACAGTAACTTTTTGCAAAACAGAGCTGCAGTGCTTATTAGGAAAAGGCCAATTATCTGATGACTGGCAGGGAAAGCTGGACCACTAAGGTTCTTAATTAAAAGAAGATTTTCTGTTTAAGATCCCAAATCAATACCAGAATACAGCATATATGGAGTAGACATAACATTTAGAAGTGTATTTACATTTTAGAACAAAGTTTTTGCAAATCAGCTCCTCCTTCATTTACTTGCCAAGTCCCAAAACTAGGATGTTGTGTTTTTCTTTGGAATAGTTGGCAATGAGACACTTTTGCACTCAGTTATGAAATAGCCATGACACTCCACTGAAGTTAATGGGATTTCACTAGTGTAACAGAGGGCAGAATTTTGCCTGCCATTATTAACACCTAGGTAGCTTACAAGAGCAGGGAAATGCTACCTGCTCCAATTTAGTTGTTAGCTCTGGAACAGAAAAGGTGCTTTATGTCTGTTTAATTAAGAAGCTTTGTGAAGTACCTTTAACTGCCAGTCAATGAGCCCTGGTGTACATTGGGGGAAGGGGTGGGTGAATCGATCTAAGGTATGCAACTTCAGCTACGAGAATAGCATAGCTGAAGTAGACGTACTTAGATTGACTTACGATGGCGTCTTCACAGCAATGAGTCAACTGCTGCTGCTCCCCCATTGACTCCGTCTGGGCCTCTCGTGGTGGTGGAGTACAGGAGTCGACGGGAGGGTGCTCGGGGATCGATTTAGCACATCTAGACTACATGCGATAAATCAACACCCTGATAGATTGATTGCTACCTGCTAATTCAGTGGGTAGTGTACATACCCTTTGTAATTTCCCAGTTCTTTACCTTTAAAACAGGCAGAATGCCAATCTCTTCCTCTGGATATGTTGAAATTACATTGTGACAAAATTGGGCCTTTACAAGTATAAGGCATGCTGAGGAGTGATGATATTTGAATGAATGGAAAGTCGCTCAGAAATCCATGCTTCTCAAGGCAGGATGTTTTAGAAAGACCATGAGCAAATTCCTCTGCCATGCTTCCTACTGTGGCTACAAAAAAGCCAAGGAATAGATTCTCATAGTTCCTGCTGCTCATAGCAATGGGGCTAGGCATCTGCTGATGTCCTTAAATGTCTTGCCAAGTTGCCACGCTTCTGTGTATCTGTGAAATGTATCAGTTTTCTTCTTTTCCTACCCATTATTCACAAAAGTGCTGTTCCTTAGATCTCTTCCTTTCACCCACTTCCCATTGCAATAGAGGCCAACGTTTGTCCCTACATTTGGATCATGCATGTATATTACTTACAGGTCAGGGTTGTTAATGATGGCATGGTGCTTTTCTAATCCTTTGATAGACTCTTTCAGTTCTATTCATTCAATTTTAAACTATCCTACTTCATTGGCTCAGAAGGATAAAATCAATCCTTTACTGAAAGCTTTATTAGAACATCATCCTTACACCATCCAATCTACTTACCTTTCCAGCAGGTACTAACTCATGTTAGAAGCTTGCTGGAGCTGTCATAATATAGCAGCTGAGCATTTTTTTCATTAATCAGATTAATCTTCAGTTCGCAGAAATTTTATTTTTAATAATAATTGTCACAAAGAGACAGCATCAAGGTTGACAAGTGTAGCAGTCACAAGGGAATGTAAGGGTTAGATTTATCTGTGCCCTGTTCCTTTAAGGATTGAAGGTCTGGACTGAAGGAACTAAAGGGAATAATTTAGATTGCAGCAGCAGAGTGGTCTGTGCTTTGAAAAGACTAAGCAGCAATGGGCCTTGTGGAAGCTGTATTTGTTTGTTTTTTGATACTGAGTATAATAGAACTCAGTTTTAAAACTGTCCATGGTCTGGAAGTGTAACATAGGCAAAATTGTTTATTCTCTTTTTTGTTGGCAAAGTCTATGTAATTTTAATGTGTTTTTTCCCCACAAATAAAGTTCCTCAGCATTTTTTTCTCCATAAACATAACTAAATAAATAAATTAAAATGGCTGCATCCCAGTACTCAAAAGCAATCCTAAACTATAAAACAAAACTTCACCCAATTCTACAAACACAGGCTAAACTTCATCCCCTTGATTTCAATGGGACTACCTGTGGTAGTAAAGTTAAGCATATTTGTGTTTGCAGGATCAGGACCCACGTTCTCCCTCCTTTCTTTCACACTAACACACACATTAAGAAAGGAAAAATGCTTGTGAGAAGTAAACATTTAAATTTAAAATTAGAAACAACATTGGGTAAAAAAATTAATATTTCCAAAATGGCAAAATAATACATTAAGAATTTCTGACAGGATTTTTCAAATTACAGGGAAGTGAACTACAGCCTGCCTGATTCTGATATCACTGACACGTGATAAGGGCCCAAGACAACCTGATAATATAAGTTTCCCATCCAATTATACTATTTGCCTATAAAAACTCAACAAAAGGAAAATATTCTTAGTTGGTAAGTAAAAGAGTAGACCTTTAATTAGCCATCCTAATGGGAAGAAAGGAACCTTTTGGGTTCAATTAGTTATAATGTATTTCACCATCATCTCAAACTTTGAATCAAAGGATATATGTCTTAATTTACTATAAAATAGCTGGGTATGGCATAGCCAGAGAATTTCCTTTGTGGGTATAATCTTTATAAAATACTATAATATTTTACAGTAATGTAGGCCACTAATATCCCGAACTCTGTGTCTAACAATACCAATACTGTAATGTTTTAGGCAATTACCATGGTATACCCGAGTCTTTGATTTCAATCACATGGGTAAGCACTGGTCTGTCTGCCCCTGATAGAGAAGCAAGAAGAATGATCACACACACAGCATTCAGAACTAAATGCAAATCTCATCTCTCTGAATTAGCTTTATCTTATTAACTGTCTCAAAAGCAGCAGCATTCTCACAGAGTATATGTTTATTAAAAATCCCACCGATTACTTTTACTGCTAGAAGGACTGGGAAGAGATATTTTTATATTTACTTCTTGTGGAAGGTACTTTGATACCATGATGAGGGATGACAAATAGATAGACAGACAGATAGATATTAGTCATGTCATGATTTTTAAGAGGTACTTTGAAATTTATTGGGCTGAATTCTATGCTGACCTAGGCCCCCAGTTCAGGAAGATACATATGAACATGCCTAACTTTATGTATAAACCTATGGACTCCACTGGTATTGCTTACATACTTTAAGTTAGACACATGTTTAAGTTCCACCCTGACTCAGGGCCTTTAATATTTTTGAACTCACTGAGGTCTCATGGAGTATAAGTCAACACAAAATTTTATTTATTTTTCTCTGCAATATGCTGTCTGTGTCATGAAATATCTACTAAATATCTTTTACTAGCAGAAACTAATGGTTTCTCTCTAATCCATACGTCCTGTCTTGTCTAAATTTGGCTGTGCAAATAATTCAAACTCTTTTTGACTGCATGACATTTAAGATTATATTCTCTTATAAACAGAATATTCAGGGAGAAGCAGTTCATTAATTATAGAGCTGTTCTGACCTCATTAGCTCGGAAGACAAGTGTGGCTTTGAATCACAGAAAATGAAGAAAGGAATTTCTCACTGGAAAAAGAAGCCAAACAGAAGGCAACCTTGAATGTTTTATAAAACTTTAGATTATATCTGATAGGGAAGATCCCAGTGCAGGAAACATAGTCTGATATTGACGCATCTTGTAGGGGAGTCTGTGACAGTGCCCTTTTAAAATAATATTGAAGTGTCAACTCTCTTGTCAACATCATGATCTAATCAGTGCAGTCTTTTTTGTTTCAGGGTCTTTCACCTTATAATTGACCCTGACATATGCTATTCTCTTTACCCATTGGCTTTAGACATATAACTCCTGTCATGGTCAATTATTAGGTGATAGAGCCTGCAACCACTGGGACCATTGCTTAAAAGCATCCTACATAGCAAGCCCTGAAGTGATCAAATTCAAATTTGATTGAGGAAAGAAAATCTAGTCTTTTATAAAAGTGATACACTTTTTGCTTCTATATAAAAAGTGTCAATTTCCATTATGCTGTACATTACTGAGACAAATGGTGACAGGGCTATTTCTGAAATAGGTTTAAGAAATGTATAAAAGTCTGTAACAAATTCTACATACTCTGAAATGAAGAAATTATCTGTACAAGCATATAGTATGCATAATTAGATTACACTAAATTTGAAAAGCAGATCAGGATATGAGAGTGGCAAGTGGGCCAGAACTAAAAATAAAGGTGTGTTACCTCCTTTCTGACACTTCTTTGACAGGATGCTTTCTTTTTAGGTTGTAAGAGCGTTGAAGAACAGAGATATCTTTTATTTATCTGAAAGGTGCCTAGCATACTTTTGGGTGCTACATCTATAAATACCAACAATAATTAATTTTGAGCTACAAAGAGACAGATACATAATTTATATATTATTTATTTATTATATATATACGCTCTCACAGTTGGGTTAATAGGGTCTAGTGGACTGGGCATAGGATGAGGAGATAGGACATCTGGTTTCTATTCTCACTTTTTTATCACAGAATTTTTAAACAACACATTTTAATTTTATTTTGGATATTTAAAACAGAAAAAAAAAAGAAATCAGTATTTCACTTCAACTTACATTTCAGCACCATGGAAGAAATGACACAGGAGGAGAAGTTTAACATTCATCAGCACAGTGTCATGAAAGGACTAAGGATCCACATTGTTGTAGAAATCCTGCAGACTTATTGTCCCCTATGCAATCAGTGCAGGGGGTAGTGAGCTCTACTCCAGCCTGGATACTTGGTGTGTGTGTGTGTAGGATGGGGTGAATTTAAATTCCCTAACCTCCCCTCACTATATCTCAGTATAATCCTAATATTCAAGTTCTGCGCAAGTGGAGTGAATTTTACGCTATGAGCATAATCTATGCTTTCTTGAATCCCAGCACATTATTTAGAAATATCTGCCACTGACTTGTAAGACTATTGCCAACTCATTTAACAATCCTATATCTCAGCAACCCATCAGAGGGAGACTAATTCTTAAATAACCCTTGTAAAGAGGTTGAGTTCTATGGATTATTAATTTATTATTTATGTTCTGAGTACTTGATTCAATCTTTATTACTTCCCTAGCCTGAATAGCCACAAATGTAATTAAAATTATCTAGACCTTTTAAAATTCCAGCCATATAGTTCATCTCAGTGATGTGTCCCCAATAAATATCAAGCAAATATAAAGTAAAATATTTTGTATTTAGATCAGTTTATTAATTAAACAGCCATTGAGCTAAATGTGGGTCTAAAGCAATGATTCTGCAAATATGTAGGTAATTTTACCCATGTAAAGAGTCCTGCTGAAGTGTGTGCTAGACAAAAGCCTATTATTTGTCAAGTGTAAAATTGTTCCCCATCTCCAGAATAAAAAAACGCCTCTTCCAACCTGAATACTTTGCAATTATTCCAGGCACATGTGATATAACATCCCAAACCATTTTTTCGCATGTGGTTTAATTCATGTTTCAGGTGTCACACTGTGATCTATAAAGCAGGAAGCGTTGATACTGGTCATTTCGTGATCTTAAGCATGAATCAGCTGAAAGGGTTCTATAAAGTATACATTTCAGTATTGACAGTGTATTTAAAAAAAACCTTGTTAATCTCATAGGGGCCTGATCCTGTGAAAGGATGAGCATCTCAAATGCAACTGAGAGTGAAAGCAATGTGTTATGATAGATGGAGCATGCTATGGGGATCTAGAGTCCAGAATTTATTTCCAGGCTGGCCAATGACTTACTGTGTGACCTTGGGCAGGTCACTCCACCCCTCAATGCCTCAGTTTTCCTCGTCTGTAGAATGGGGTTAGTGAAACTTTACAATGCACTTTTAGATCCATGACTTCAAAATGATATGTAAGTAAGAATTACTGTTATATTTGAAGACAATGGGAGTTGAAGGATTTCAGAATCTCATGAGAGATATTCAGCTCTTCACAGGATCAGGCGCTAAATCTCACGTTAAAATAAGCTATGTCAATATTTTACATCTTTTGAATACATTTGACAAGAATTTGCTCTATTTTAATATTTGTTTTCAGGTTATTCTGGGAATTTTGCAAGGAATTCACAAATGATATTATAATCCTCACGCTAGCATCTGATTTTTCTATGTCACAAACATATCAATAATCTATTTGCCAGTCTGCTTGCTGGGGATGGAAACTGCAAGGAAATCAAACATTTTATATGTAAGTTAGAGATAACATTTCAGCTACCTTTTAGTATTTAACCTCTTTAATATTAGTCTGTATGCATGAACAACAAAAGGAAAAGATGAAAAAAACATACAGCTTAAGCTGACACAAATCCGAACAAAATACAATACTGAATGTAAAAATGGTAAATATTTGGAAAATAAATCTTGTGACAGTAAGTTACCCATGAGGTCAACATGAGCTTTGGAGTAATGCTCTCTAATGGCGTCCTGCCAATCTCTCCCTCTCCGTTATGGAAAGGATTGGCAAAAACCAGAGCAGTGAACATTTTGATTCTTCCAGTCTCTTCTATGTATAACCAGTATTAAAAACATTTAAAGACAGCAAACATGCAAAACAGTGCATTTTTTAACCCTATTTCAGGCTGCATTAGATCAACAACAGAAATAATTGCTGTCTGTTTGTACTTTTTGACCAATAATTCTCTGTATTTTCTGCAAGAAACTTGAGTGATGCAAATGACCTTATTTTTACAGCATGCTTTTATTAAATAGTTTATTATTTTGGCAGACTAATAAAGATTTTGGTATTTGCTTTTATTTGCAATAATATTACCACCACATAAAAAAGGATTTTATGTTCTTTTTGAGGAACAAGGAGGATAAAAGTGTTGATGGATAGCGCAACTGAGGCATCAGCAATGAGCTGGAAATGAGACACATAAATATGAAAGGAGAGCTAAGAAAATAGAACTGCACCCTTGGCCTTTCTTAAAAGAACATGCACAGGCCACGGTTCATTCACACAGTTACAGAAACTCCTTTTGTTTCCAGTGAAATCAGTGAAAATATGCTAAACATTACTAAAACCCTATTAATACTCTTTGCTGCTTGGCACTTTTCTATAATTAACATTATCATGAAATGTTTCCAAGACTTTGAGAGATGACTTTTTAATTACTTTTCTTATGAGTCTCTTAAAAGATGTGTATTTTATTTGGGACAGGAGAAATTATCTGTCTTTTTTGGTTATATCTTAAACAGAGCTGATTGAAAAGTTTTCATTTTTTTTTCACCAGATGAAAGGACACATTTTGAAACCAGTTCTAATTTCAGAATATTCTTCAGGGATTGAGGAGTACTGATTTAATAGCCAGGTTAGAACTGGCCAAGTAATTGTGAGCAACTTTAAAGAAGAATGTAATGCAGGCTCCGATTCAGGAAGGGCACTTACGATGTTAGTGGGACTAAAGCACATTCTTTCCTGAACCATTTAGGAAAACATTCATGCCATGAGGGCCTGATCTTGTGGAGCCAAGCCACTTCAACACACATTGAAGTTCTTGTAAATTGGGCCACTCAGCATTTCATGGGAATTGCTTAGCCTCTCTCATATTCCACCTCTTAGTTTCTCCAATTAAGGACCCTGTTTATTCAAATAAATAATTACACATGCTGTAAATATAACATTAAATGTTTGACTGGGCTTGTGTTCACTTATAATTCATCCCTGAAAATGATAACTTATGCAGGAAAGTATGAATGTAGTATGAATAAAGAAATCAGATACCAGCAGAGGAATCCACCTGTTTATGAGGTACAGTCCACCTTTATCAATAATATCTAAAAGGCTATCAGTAGGCTGGACTCATGAAGTATGAAACTGATAAAAGATTGATAAAAGAGTAAGTATAACAATTAACGATATGCCAAGACTTAAAATCAGAAAACTGCTTATGCCCAGTGCCAATCATTCACTCCCTGTCAGTAGTAGTTCACATCTTTCCTGGGATGTCGTCCAACCACAGTGACATCTAAAATATAGCAGGCTATATTGTTACAGTTGGAGGTGAAATTGAAAGTTTCACCAAACAGAAGTGACAAATTCATGTTGCTGAGTGTTGCCTAGCAATAAGAAATGAGCTTATTATGATTGCTGACTTTACCCATGGAAAGAAGGGCTTTGTATTCACACCGAAACATCATCCTTACAGGGAAGAGGTAGCAACAGAGAGGGCAGAAACAAGAAGAGTATCGTCAGGAGTTGTAAGCAGCTTTTGAAGTGGGACGTTGCCTCTCTCCCTTTTCAGAAGTCAGCTGGGGGAAAAATGCTCCTGCCCAGACTGCTGAGGTTAGTTTGGTGGTTTGTCACTAACCTACATTCAGAGGTTTCATCTTCATCATGAAGACAATAGTGAGCCTTTTCACTTTAGATACTTCCTCTACCGAATCTCCTCCCTTTGGATGTCTAGCAGAGATACTGTTTAGCCGTCCTCATAGTTCAGCATAAAGGCTTTCTACTTGGGTCAGCTCTTTTCTTTTTTTGACAATTTTGATCTCTTCCCCCCACTCCTCTCCCCAACCTCTTCCTTTTCATATGCTTTTTTAAATCAGTTTTTTATACAGAGAGGGTCTGATTCTGTTTTGGACCCTGGTCCAGGTTTTCAAAAGTATTTAGATGTTTGAAGATGCAGATAGGTACATCAGGGAATTTTCAAAATGATCTAAGTGCCTAACACCCATTAAAATCATGAGTATTAGATGCCTAGGCTCTTTTGAAAATTCTGTCTGCATCTTTAGTTGCCTAAATATCTTTGACAATTTGTCCCATTGTGTCCAGATCCATTTTATTTATTGCTGGTTTTACTTACTTTTTGTTTAACAGTACTAAAATGTGTTGAGATGAGCCTGATCTAATAT
Organism: Dermatemys mawii; assembly: GCA_007922305.1. Taxonomy (NCBI): domain Eukaryota; kingdom Metazoa; phylum Chordata; order Testudines; family Dermatemydidae; genus Dermatemys; species Dermatemys mawii. The sequence goes on along the minus strand of ML677332.1, from coordinate 49,302,680 downwards.
ATACATGTGTAAAAAGAGAGTGAGATACATTTTTTGATTTGCCTGAAATGGGTTTATCACGTTTTTTCCAACTAGCAAAAAATGCACAAAGTTCTGTATTTGTATCATAATATATGACAGAATTACAGATATGAGGGTCAACAAAGACTGTTTTAAGGTAATAGTGTCAAACTCATTGAAGTCATGACCCCTTTGGTTTATATGAAAATAAGAAGGATCAGACAGACATCTACATACCTTCATTTGCTTTCACACATAACTGCATGAACAATTACTTGTGAGTACAAAACAGTATGGGACTGAGTCCATGCACTCATTGAACAAAGACCAATGGCTTGTGATAGTCATTATTGACCTTGGCTATAGTTGTAACAATAACTTAGAAGGGAACAGCTCTTTATCCATTTCGTCTCTCATGAGCCATCCAACCCCTCAGGAGAAGAAATTCTAAAATGTGTAAGTAACTTCTTTAAAAGACCTTAAGGTGGTTCTCTGGGAAGCAGCCAGAATAATGAGAAGTCAAGAAAATGTCAGAAGTAATCACTTTTTTCAAGTGAAGAAATAGAATAGAATGCTCATTACGATCATAGAGCCCGAGCTCTTGTATAACGCTAGTTCACTTAGTAATTTCTGCACTGAGCCCAATAAATTGTAGCATGCCATTTTAAAAAAAATCCAATTTTTGATATACACTTTAAGCAATGGAGAATATCCTGCAACTTTTGGTAATGTGTTCCAGTGGTTAATTACTCTCACTGTTAAACATTTATTTCCAGTTTGAATTTTTCTGATTTTAACTTCCAGCCTTTGGATCTATGCCTTTGTCTGCTAAACTGAAGATCTCAGAAATATGTCCTCCTTTGGGTAAGTGATAACAGACTGTGATCAAGTCATTGCTTAACCTTCTCTTTAATAAACTAAGTATGTTGAGCTCCTTTAATCTCTCACTATAAAATGTGTTTCCCAGAACTAAAACAATCCTTTTAATTGTTTTCTAAGTCCTCTCCAATTTTTCCAATATCCTTTTTAAAGCATGGTTGCCAAACTTGAACATAATATTCTAGTAGTGGTCTCAACAAAACCAACAGAGTATTCCAACTACTTTTTTAAGAGAGCTCATCAGATTAAATTTAAATAAATATATTATCAAACCAATGCATACAACATGCATAATTTTCAGCAGGCTGAAGTGCAGATTTCATGTTGTGATACTGTAGCTAAGCACACTGACATTGTTCTCCTAAATTCAGATTTACAAGAATTCTTACTCTGATGACTTCTTTTAGCCATTGATTACACAGAAAATGCAGATATAATACACAAAAACAATTATGAAGGTAAGAGCAAGCATATGGACAGAACCATGAAGGATAATGTATTAGGTATGATAATGTCTAAACATCTGAACATTCTTTTAATTGTCTTTACATTTATGAAATGATTAAATTTGTTTTAAAAACCAATAATTCCCTCTGCCCCATCTTTGGCCTCCTTAACTGATTTTTCCCTGGCCTCCTTAACTGAACCCATAAATATTTACAAGTGCAAAAAACTTATTTCTCTGGGCAAAACAGATGAATTAATGTAAATTGGCACTTACTCATTCGGGTACACATTTTACTTGTGTAAATAGATGTTTTACAGGCACCAAACTGATGTGCTTACAAATTTTGTGGAGGCCGTTATGGAAACCTGCAGTAAATCTGGCCCTTTCTTTATTTCACATTCAGTGTTGCTACAGATAAACATTTTCCACCTGTTACAACAGTCTGGCATATTACTTTCTTGATACGTGATGATACAATACCTCTCAGGTTTGCTAAGTAGCAAGGAGAAATGTAAGCAAATGAAAAGGTTTTCCACCTTCACAGGTTTTCAGTGCTTGGGGTTCTGTTTGTCTGAGAACTGTATGAATGGAAGCCATATTTTATAGTATTTCTTTAACCTCTGCCATCTGGTGTAGGTTAGTTTTTCCACTGCCAGCATTTCATAGAGCCTTTTATACCAAAATGTTTAATTTTTAAGCAAATGTTTGGACTGTATAAATCCAGTTAAAAAAATAAAGCAGTATTTTTTTAAACTATATATTGCTTTTCCAATAGTGATGGCACCAATAAACACATAGACAAGTGTTTGGGTTTAAAGTCCTCTGGCCACAACTTTATTTTCTATAACACAACATCTAGGTCACCTGGCACCTTTAATCACTGAAGTCATGCTCAATTATCTTTGAAGAACTTCTTTGCCCCTCACTGGCCCAAAGCCAGTATACCAGTAAAAGGAACAGTAGTGCCTTAGGCACAACCTTTCAAGCTAAACACAGCTCTAGACAACACATGTCAAAGCCTGTGTCTGTTCCAGAGCCTAGGTTCAAATTCTGGGAAAAGACTAAGACATACCCACTGCTGCTTCAAAACAATTTGCAACATTAAATAACTGGAAATCAAAATAAATGATTGACAACGTGGCCAGTAGCCACATCTCAAAACAAGGACTACAGCCCTCTTAGTCTCTGTCAGCAGATAAATGGGAAATCAGCGAGCTGCTCTATTTGCCACCAGAGAAAGACAGAAAGGAAAAAAGAAACACGTGGCAGGACTATTGTGCCATGAGAGGAAAATTCCTTTCTGACCCTACCAAAAAAGGTGATCAGTTAAACCTTGTGCACATCAGCAAAGATCACAAATCCTAAACCATAAACGTGCCCTAATGTGAGATGCCCTCCAAATTAACTTTCTGTGGGGAGAGAGGATGGAGAAAACTCACTGCTTCTTCAACACATCCGCATCTCTTATCAATATGTATCTCCTGGAAGTAGGCAGTGGTAGCTGATGCATCTGCAGCCTCTCAGAAACCTGCCATGCTACAAATCCACTTTGCGTGCGGTAGATAGTGATTGCTCAGGTGCTCTTTCCACTGGTACTACATCCTGCTGGATCTAGAGAGCAGGATTGAGGTGGGGTACTAATGATCCCCGTGTGTGGGGGGGCAGAGGAGAGGAGATTTTCATTACATTCATTTATTGTGAATTAAATATACACACACAAACACACATGAACTTTGTTCTCCTTTGCTGGCTTCCCCTGAGAGTCTCAAAATATTTTACAAGCAGTAAGCATTCAAAGCATCTTTGTGAGCTAAGTAAGTGACATTATCTCCATTGTGCAGAGAGATAAGCTTTCCCAAAGTCAAAGAATAAATAATTGGCAGGGTCAGGGACAGAATACAGTGTACTCCTGTTTATCCAAACCCCTATTATCCGAACCCTCCATTGTCCCCCAGGTTTTTCATGCTGGGTGACAAGAAAGGGATTTGGGTAATGTGGAGGTTGGATACTGCCCTTGGCCAGGATTATGGAGAGGAGGAGGGAAAGAATGGCAAGCCCTTGGTTGTGGAAGAGGCCCCTGCAGCAGCACAGGAGTGAATGAGTGGGCTGTGACAACAGAGCTGCAGAGGGCTCCCTGTGCTGTCACAGGGCTGGTGGCACCAAATTCCTGCAGGCTGAAAGTGGAGGGAAGGCTGCAATCCTGGCGGGGCAGAGCCTCTGCTCCTCACTTGGTGCATGCAGCAAGGTGTGAGTGTCACCGGCTCTGACGCAGCCTAGGGAGTTCTCCACAGCCTTGCCATTGCAGGAATGAGCATGCCTGGCAGAGCGGAGACTCCAGGGCAGAACTGCGAGGAAGAGGAGGAATTCAGGGGAGGCCACCCCTCTGCTGAATGGCTCCTGCCCTCTCAGTTAGCCAAACTCCCAATTTTTTGAGTGAAATCTGCGTCCCCCATGCTATTTGGATAACTGTGAGTAAACTGTATAAGGGTCTTAAAGATACACTACTACTATGGCCTTCAACTTCTTTGCTAAGAACAGGCACCTCCAACATCAGGTCAAACCACTCCTCCTTAAGCCCACATGGGACCCATAGTTTACAGCAGCTTTTTACTAATTGAGTGTAACTATTCTGGAATCCCTTTGGACAAAAGCCATCACACCTACTCAAAATGTGAGCTTGTCATTAGAAATGTCTTTTCTATTGTAGAGTGTGTACACATGGGCAGAGTGGTCTAACAGGTTTCTCATTATAGAATTTTAGTAATGTTATATTAACTTCTATTTACCTCCTTATTCTTATGCTCACACTAATTGTCTAATGTTTTATTTCTACCATTCCCAGAAAGTAGTTTGCTTTTGCATAGAAGAGTTCCTGACTACCTGGGACATAGACTACTCTGGATGAGTAATACTACATGAATAAGGGCTTGTCTTCACTAGCGCGGGGAGAGATCGACCTTATGGCGATTGATTTATCGCATCTCTTCAAGATGCTATAAATCGATCGCCAGCGGCGCCCCCGTTGACTCCGTAACTCCAGCTTGCCAAAAGGCGCAAACTGGAGTCAACGGGGGAGTGTGCCGCCGACCACCGCCGCTGTGAGGACGGCAGGTAAGTCGGCTGTAGATACACCGATTTCAGCTACGTTATTAAAGTAGCTGAAATTGCGTATCTACAGTCGATCTCCCGCCCTAGTGAGGACCAGCCTTAAAACCACAAAGATCTGTGTAAAGATGACCTGAAGAGTTAAAAAGAAATTGGCTTTGCACCCTTTTTTGCTTCTGCTTGATGCATAAAAAAATGATTGAAAAAGGATCTCACTCTCCTTCTTTCCCCAAAATTATGTTTGTTTATTCTTTAACCTTAGAAATATCAGTTCTGGTCTTTCCTCCATTGTTGGAGGACTTTTCTGGAGAACCAGAGACAGGGCTTTGGAGCTCTTTTATCCCCTTATTACAGTTTCCAGGCAGTTGAATCTTTAACAAAGAGCTTTACTACCAAATATATATTCAGGTTCAAATTAAACAGGTGCGAATGAAAACAAAGTTTTAAATATATTGAATAACAATCACTACCCTTCTGAGGCCTGATTTATCCTGGAAAAGCTGCACCAATGTAAACTAGATTACATTTAAAATGAAGACATACTTAAAACAGGTTTAGCCCTCACTTCAACCAGTTTACCTTAATTTGGTAATATACTGACACAATCTAATATAAGCTAAACTTATTTAAATGAAGGCTAAACTGGCTTAAGTGCATCCACATTAGGGTTTTCACCTACTTAACTGGCTCCAGTTAAAAATGATTTAGCTGAACAGGTGCACCATTTCTAATAAAGATAAATTCTCAGTTAAACAGGTTTCATTTCCATGACATCTGTGGTGCCACAAACTTACTAATTCTCCAGTTATCTATAGAGTTGACATCTGTTGATGGGGTTGAGATTAATGAAAGAAAATATGTGAAAGTGTTATCTTTGTTGGAAAAATTAGTATATAGTGACATTTTCACCTTTAAATACTTTTGTAGGCATTTTCTATCTCTATCTTCTGTGATAATAGGTATTACCTGCAAGTCTGCATTTAACTAACTGTAGGGAAGCAATGTTTTACTTATCTCTGTTTAAATGCCTCCCAGCCAGAACATGTGATGTTCCATACATGCTAACAAAAGTAAAGATCACATGCTGGGTAAGGATACCAGTGAAATACTTCACAAACAGAATGTAAACACACAAACCGCTAATGCAATAAACAACTTCAAGCTCAGCACAAACAAAATGAGTGCCAAAAAACCTGTTTAAAATTTCATATTGAAGAAAAATACTCTCAAAATGTCTGAGGTTTTTTACAGCTATTTAATAAAGCAGAGGGTAAAACTGTTCAAATTGCATGTGGCTATAGGGATACAATCCTTCCCAGAGCTCCAGAGAGTACAGAGGGAGTATGACTGATATGTGTTATTTGCATGGCAAGAAGACTTTGGCATGCTGTGTGACCTTTGAGCAGAGACCGTTTTTTTGTTCTTTGTGCGTTGCCTGACACATGACTGGATTTTCCAGGTGCTACTGTAGTATAAATAAATAATAATAACAGGGAAGTCACTCATGCAAAAATTTTCAAAACTATCCCCTAATTTTGAGTACTTCAATTTTTAGATGCCTAAATGGGATAGTGGGCTGAAGCTGGAATTATGAATGCATAGCACCTTTGAAAAAACAAGCCCCAAACTCTCAACAATTGCGACACTCTAAATTATTGGATAATTTTGAAAAAGTGGATCTTAATTTAGCCAAATGTATCCCTTGTATAACTCCATTGACTACTTATCTACCTATGTTGTTGGGTTTTTATAAGATTAAATTAGTTCGTGCTTGCTTAAAAATATAGGGCCTAATTCTCATTTACACTGAAAGAAGCCTTTGTGTAAATGAAAACAGGGCCTACATTTTCAAAAGCTCTCAACGTTCACATAACTCTGCTTCCACAGAAACCATTATGAGTTTTACCATTGACTTCAATGGGAGGCCGAGTTAGGCCACTGCTAAATGCTTTTGAAAACCCCACCGATAAAACACTTTAAGTGCTCAGATTTATTATCATCATAACTGAAGTATTTCTCAAATAATATGCACTAAATAACAGTTCCATTTCTCTGAAATGCATTTTTATCCAAGGTTGTAATTTTTTTGCTTTTGGCTTAGATTACAGATGTGGAGCACAATTCTTTAGAATTTATCAGTTTGGTATGGTAGCTTTAAATACACTTCTCTTAAGACTGCCTGCCTCTGAAAACTGGAGTTAAATTCAATTAATTAAATAAATAGAATATCAGTAAACTCATTTCACTTTTGATCCATGCACAACTCTGAATGCAGGTTCTTGAAATGATATACCTGCGTCATGTGCAAGAACATATTCTACTGCCTACTGTTATTACCTTTGTATGTATTGTATTGCAATGTACAGTGAGATCATTGTTTAAAAATAATTATTTCATTGATGTTAAGTAGCTTAGAAAAGATATGATTAGAGGTGGAACCCAGACCCTCCAGTTACTATCCTTCTCTAATAATGCCCTATACATATATTACTGAGAAGCCTAAATTTAATCTGTAGAAAATAACATTGCTCTGCCTCATACAGAATTGAGGAGCAAATTGTGTACAGAAATAAACTTTGCATTTTACAACTGGGTCAGCAGGTTCAACCTTTTGGAACAGAAATCATGAAGGGGAACCAGACTGAACTGTGGCTCAGCTGAATGTAGCTGGGAAAGATGAACTTGGTCTACTAACAGAGTATTGCCTTATTTTTTCTCAAAATAGTAATTTGCAATTAATTAAGGCATGTTATAAAGATGTGCACCACCAGAACAGACCATTTGTATATAAAATAAATGTCTATGCTTTGTATATACTCCTATGTTTCTGCAGCTATATAGAAAATATTTTGTGAGTATTTCAAATGGTTAGAAATGACCTAAACAAAATAGGGATTAAAGTAATATCTAAATGATGATGTAGTCATACCTTGCCTCTTATGTAGTCATTTACATCTATTCAAAATGCCTGTATAATCCTATCAAATAATATATAGATGAGCCTAATATACACATATATATGTAATACATCTCAGCACTGACTTCACTTTCATACTAGTGTAAATCAGGAATACCTCTCTTGAAGTGAATGGAATGCTTTGGTGAGATCATAAAAGATCCATAATATGTATAATACACTCTCACATACATACAAACGAGAGAGAGAGAGAGAGAGAGAGAGAGAGAGAGAGAGAGAGAGAGAG
>ML677332.1:49228044-49295035 GCA_007922305.1 Dermatemys mawii | reverse complement strand
GAGAGAGAGAGAGAGAGAGAGAGAGAGAGAGAGAGAGAGAGAGAGAGATGAGCCAAGACTCAACCTGCACATTTCAGCTCTCCCCAAATTGTGACTGGTAGGCTGAACACTCAGAGTGAAAAGTATTACAGTATTTTGATGGCATTCTCGGAAATACAGCCTTCAAAAGCTGTGTGTCTGTATTTTCAAATGTGCCTAAGTGACTCTGGAACATAAGTCCCATTGCAAATTGGTGGAATTTAGGCTCCTCAGAGTATGTCTACATAGAATATTAAGCCTGGATTCTGCCTCAGATATGAGCCCAAGCCCCGCTTCCATCCACATACCAACAAGTATGACTCGTCTCAGCAAACACTCAGAACACAGGTCCTAGAATCCTACTGTGGGATGGGTCAGAGCCTGATTCCTATTGTGACTTGGGTCAAAACCCTGTCATTTTTCAGTGTGGACGCAGGTCAAGCCACAGAGTTGAGTCAGAAGGTCTGCGTAGTACAGTGTGGATGCATTAGTACAGTTGAGAGACCTGGATTCAACAACTGTAAAGCCAAGTTTACAATGCAGGGTAGACACTCAAGCGCAACTTGGAAACACAAGTCCACAAGCCCAATCGCCACAGCCTTAGGCTTAGTGTGAAATGTAGACAGACCTTCAGTGACTTAGGTGATTTTGATAATAGGACTTGAGCTTCTAAGTGGCTTAGATGCTCTACTCCATGATTCTTATGATTCACATTGGCCAATGAAACGATACCATTACTGAAAGAACAAAAAACTTTTGGAAATCTTCTTTTGAGACTGACAACATTAAAAAGGGCAGACACTGGTTCATGTTGATCAACTGAGCATAATGTCCCCAAATACCTCAAGTGCACTTTTGTTTGGAGATGTTTTGCAAAACTGAGGTATTACATAATTTTGACTGGAGTTTTGTTTTTAATGTATAGAACTATTGCCCAAGAGACTAAAATTATGTTCAGCATCAGTATGTCTAATTGTTTCAGATACTATTGACAACTGAAGGGCACTTAAATTCCAGGTGCAACAGTTTTCCATTATGAAATTAATATGCTAGTCTACATTTGTTTGATTAAACCCTTTAAAAATAGTCTCCCTCACTTTGATGTAAAGGAGGCGGAAACTTTTCATGAAATTCCCAGTGAATTGGAACTTCCTGCTTGAAATGAAAGCCTGGCAATTCATTTTCTTCCTGGAGCTGGGTAATGATTCTTCTGGTCTTGATAGAAATAGCACAGTATCTCCAAATGTAATCTGCTAGCCTTAGCATATTTTCAGTTACATGACTTTCATGCAGTGCGTGAGTCACAGTCATCCTTTACTGAATGGACTTCTTTAGCAAGGGTCTACTGAAAGGGTCCGAGATCAGTGGCAGACTGAAGCCTGATATGGTTATACCTCAAAAAGCTTGACCACAGCATGACAACCCACATGCACCACCCCAAAAACCTTGACATTCTCTTTGTGCTGCACATTTCTCAAAAACTCCATGTTTGAAGAAACAGGGCAGGGTAGAGCTGGCAGTCTGGAATACTGCCCTGATGTGTTGTGATAGACATGTAATCTGCCATTTGACCACTGGTTCACACATCAGTGTTAATGTGAATGTGACACCTCTCAGCATGCTGCTAATCATGTATTACTCTTCTAAGATATCACAGCAATGCAGAATAGACTTTCTTTTTAGTACAACTGAATTTAGTAAGAGGAAAATCTACAGCCAGAAATGGGATCAGACTGATGCCTGTACATCAGAAACCATTGTAAAAGGCAAAATTAATTCATGTATATTCATAGATTTTTGAGGCCAGAAGGGACCATTAGAACATATAGTCACACTTAAAGCATTCTTACCCCACAGTTGTGCAGACTCTTAAAAGTGTAAAAGTGAGGCACCTGAGAAATGACCCAGCTAGGATCCAGCAATGATATTAATTCTGATGTATTTTCCTCATTCATACTTTTAATCTCTTGGATTTTGTTTCCTTTTCTTCCTAGAATTTCAGTACCAAAGATCCCAGGAGTCTATGTGCTTTCACTCAGCTGAAATGCATGCACCAGATGGTGCAAATAGCCCAATATATTTCTATCTTGAATCCATGTCAAAAACAGGCAGAGTGCTGCAGTTTTTGGTTGCTGCATCTCATAGTATCAAAGGCTGGTTAGGAAAAGTGACACTGTCTGACAATGATTTTTCAGGTCTGGCAGAGAATTTGCTTTGGAAGCTAAAACTCTGCTTCTACTCTATAGCGATTGCTTTTCATGATTACTTAATTGTGTTTAATCTATAAAGAGTATAAAGAAATATAAAAATACAGTTGCAGGAAGCTGTCTAGTTAGGATACTTTACAGTAACCATTTCATGCCTTATATTTTTACAATAATATTATTTATTCCTGTTAGCAGTTTTAATAGAAGTTGACGTAGAAATCAAAGTGTTCATGGCAAGTACACACTGACAGCAATACAACATTCCTGGTGAAGACATATATCTATGGGACCACTTGAGTCAACTTTGTTATGTGCATTTCCAGGAGTACTGGAAACTTCGTAGATTGGAAAGATACAAGGCATCTGCAGAGTTAGTGCGAACAGTACATACTGGAAGTTGCTAGGAAGCCTTTATCTGAAAAGTTGGCTAGAGTTCAGTCAAGAAAGTGTAAGGATCTATGGAAAAACATTAAATGTGAGAAGCCTGTGATGTTAGAACAGTGATGATGTGGGGTTAAGAGAAGGGAAGAACTAGGTTTGACTGGAGGGAAGGAGGCAGTAGATAGTGAACACAGGAGCAGAATGGATTGATGCACCAATGTCTTATCTTTGGCGACATACTTAATCTCATAGAAGAAGTCTGAAAATTATCCATAATACAGGTAGCCAGTTGTGCTATGCTGTACCATATTGTCCTTTTATCTAAGCTCTGGAGTAACAGCATCTAAAATACTGCATTCAGTTTTGGGCAACACATTACCAGAAGGTTATTAACAAATTGGAAGGAACTTAGAGAAAACAAAAATGATCAAGATGCTGTATTAACTGATTTATAAGGAAAGATTAAGGCCTGATCTTCTACATGCAGTTTTTGTACTGGTATAACTATGTTAATTAGTGGTGTAATTTTTTTTACCAATATAATTATAATTGTACAACCTCTAGTGTAGATGCAATTAAATTATTATAACTATATACCAGTATAAGCCCAATTATGCCAGCATAACGGTATCCACATTAAGGAGGCTGTATTCATTTGTACCAGTAGGAAGAAATAAATTTAATGTGTATACAAAATTTAAAAGATATATAACATTTCTTTCTGCTTTCCTGTACCTCAGTTTACCGCTCTTCTGGGATATAGACCAGAACGTTTTTTTCTTTTCAGAACTTTGATATATAGCTATATCTATATGTTGTACAGTGTTCAATCTCAGATAGAACAAAAGTGACAAAATCTCTGAAGGAAAACATTTAATAAATATCTCCGTGTGTGTATATATAAATATATAATAGCGTACTTATAACCCATGAAACAAAAATGTGAATATTGTCAATACATTTTTCAGCAGTTTTTCCTTTAGTTGTAGTATTTCTTCCTATTATAAGTTCAAATGTAACATATATGGCACATGCATACCTCCAGTGAGGCTCTTCTCTAGAAGAATTCAATCTTCTAATTCTCCATGGATTGGCCTGTGCAGAGCATGCAAGCTCCTCAAAGTTGGAAAATAAGTGATGGTCTCACAATCTCCTTCACACTCCCTGTAAATCTTTGCACTATCGGTCTACATTTCATATAACCTCCAGCAAATTCTAGTCCTCCTCTTCTTCTCTAGTGGCATGATGGAGCCTACAGTCTGAACCCAACAGACTGGAAAGGTCCCTTCAACAAAATCCTCACAGCAGACCCTGCTAGTTTTTGCACTGCTCCTTCTCCTCCTATTTATAAACCTTGACTCCTCCCCATAGGAGAAGTCACTTAGTGTGACTCTGGGTATGTCCTGCCAGGCTGCTTACTCATGACAGAAGTCACCTAAGTAGCTTCAAACAGCTAACGAGCATACCTAGTGCCCTTCTCACCCAGTCTTTGGATGATTCTGGCCTATTCTGCAAAGTCACACACACACCCTTCCAGCAAATCTGCAGGCACACAGAGTCCCCAAAACAACCCCCACAGAAGCTATGTATCCTCCCCACTGTTTCTTCTCTTGTTGTAAATGCTACAATGCAATCATGTTGGTTACAACAGCAAATGGAATTTTTATAACTAGGCTGGACAAAAGGAGCAGAAAATGCACATTGGGGAAGAATCCTGCAGTGGCAGGTAGAAGGATTAGGAGACCTAATAGTTCCTTTTCGTCTCAAACTTCTACGATTCGGTGGGGGGGAAATTCCTTTTCAACCCACGCTGGCAATCTGTTTATATTCTCAAGTATGATGATTGACATTCCTTTTAACTTTTAACCTAGAGAATGTCTCTGCAAGTGTTATTCCTACATATAAATGTCTAATGCTTTTTTTTTTCAAGTCTTTCAATTAGGAGACTATATCCATGTGCAAATGCAGACTGGAGATCACAACAGTCTGAGGTGTTATAGCACCCTGGGCAGCACTCCCGCAGCTCAAAGAGGATGAGGGGCTGAGGAGGAAAGGGGAATGTTGGGGCTTGAAGTCTAAAAAGGGAGGCAGAGACTAAGAAATTGAAGAGAACTAGAGAAAGAGTATAAAGGAAGGGGAGAGGAGCAGAGATTAAACAGGAAAAAGACTGTGTATGTGGAGAGTGGGAAAGGATAAGGAATAAGAATAGAGAAATATGGGAGAGGGAATGATGAGGGGAGGGAAGAAGAGAAAATCAAATATGCCTACCCTTATGTGCCACCCTTTCCCATAGTGCTGAGCACCTCACAATCTTAAATGTATTAAACCACTGCACATTCCTCCTTTCATGTACTTTTCATGGATTTTTTTATTTCAAAGAGTGTATTTAACAAGCATTGCTAAACAATACACAGATTGTGTCATTAATACCCAACAGTGTATTTTACAGCTAAAACAATATCCCCACCCAGGGCACAGCCCTTCCATCTTGTGACTGAGACCGAAAGCCTTAAAAAAGACAGACTATCATGTTATATACATGGAAAACAAGGTGTGCCACATTCTGCTAATATGTCCTGCGTTTTGCCTCACATTCCAGAATTGGAAGTTTAGTGAGGGATTTGCAAGCAGGAGAACATTACAGAAGAAACATTTAAGAGAGAAAAAAAAGATAGAAAACTTGCAAAAGTTGAAATTATTGTTTAAATAATATTAATAAATAACTTCTTATGGTCTTTGTCATTGAAAGCCCTGTTAGAGTATCAAGAGAGAGGATATATCATTGCTGAAATATAACTTTGCAATATGAATGATTCTGCATTTAAGAAGTGAGCTGCAAACATCAAATTCATCTTTATTGTGGGTTGCAAGCTTGATTGAAGCCAGTGCCTGAAAATTGAATGAACAAGGCATCTATCTACCAAGTTAGTGTCCCACAGAATATTTTAAAATTATTTAACACAAATCATCTCAGTGTCAACAACTCATCATAGATAAACTACCTAATTAACAGAAGCCATCATAGTATTTAAGAACTGAGTCTTGGCTCAGTTGTTATAGCAGAAGGGCAATCCTTGATAAGCAAAAATTATAAAAGCAGATTTAAAAAGCATTCCTGCAAGAAGTAGATTCTGCTTAATTTTAAATTAACCCTCTGTTAGTTTTTTAAACTGCTATTAGATGATAATCTAAGAAAATACTATCAAGTTATTAGGTATACTTTTATAATGTTATTCTTTTACATTCAGATTCTGTATTATGGCCTGTATTTTGATGCAATATTGTTTAAATGAACCAGTACTCCACAATAATTGGCACTTTGTGTTACGCCAAAGTGACAGGTGAGTTAATTGCATACAAAAATTTCCGCAGATGGTCAGAGCTGCCTGTGAGATTGTTATATTCTACTTTAAAAAATTGCTAAGATTTTCAAAGTCACCTAAGGGATTTAGATATTAAAGGGAGTTGAATGGATTTTGGCACATTACAATGAATGGGAGTTAGGAATCGAAATCCCCTAGGCAGCTAAACCATAGTGTCATCTACATACCTCCCTCTTGGCCAGCATTCATATGTAGGACCAATACCCAAAATTAAGAACTTCAGTTGGAAAATAACAACCCTTAACATTAAGCAGGATTCATTTTTTTTTACCCAGCTCCCGCCTTCCATGAACAAAATTCAAATACATACAGAAATCCCTAATTTCAATTTCAAACTCAATTCTTTTGTTATCAAAGCTAACATGTTTTATGATACCATTCCTCACAATATTCACCTTTGAGCATAATACCAGAACAAGACCAATACTGCACTTAAATCCCATTTAAGCCTTATCTGGAGGGCTTAAAGTGGTTTGTGTGATGAACAGACCTTTTGCTGGCCCTCTGTACACGGTGAATTTCACTCCTTAAGAAAGAGCCTGTGTCTTTCATTAATTTATATTGTTTGTTTGTTCACAAATATTACTCGATTCCCCCAATGAGTAATTTCAAATTAAGTTTCTCTTCCAATTGGTTGTAATCTTTCCCTGCAGACCGTTATATTTACCCATTAGGAACCAATATAAATTAGAAACTCTTTTGCCACTGGTTCTATAATCATTAGTTGACAGTATACAGTAGGTTGGACTTTGATTTTTCCAAAAAGTCTGGGTATTTGTACGAGTCTGGAATCGAGGAATGTGATCAGTTGTCATGGCTGGGTCACGGGCAGCCATACCTAGTGGTCAGAGACAGAGACCACACTTAACAGATAGGAGTTGAGAACTCATCTGGATCAGGATATTGGGAGATCAGAAGCAGGAGACAAACTGGAGATCAGAACCACAAATCTGATGCCAGAATTTAAGTCGAGTTGGGATGCCAGGAAGTCAAATGGGAAAGGGAAGCACAAGGCACACTGTTCAGAGCGAATTATTCAGATAGCTTCCTCGTCTTGCTACTGGCTTTAGTCAGGCCAGCAGGGCAATTGGCTGCTCTGGGACTCTGCCAGTAGGACCTTTTGGGCAGAGCCTCAGACTAGGGCTGAGCTTCATGACTCCTGGTAAAAAGTTGGCCACAGGTTGCCAAGTGGAGGGTTGGAGCATAGCTACACCTGGGTTCAAAGCCTCTCAGTCATGTTGCAGGTAGCTATCACCAAAAGATATAATTTCCAGTTTATCCCACTGCAGGAAAAGTCTCCCTTTAAAGCTCCCCTATATAAGGATTATAAACTAGTGTCACAAAGGAGAGACTTTCTGAGGAGAATTGTAGAACTTTAAGAATTTCTGCCAACTAAAAATAGATCGTATCAATGATAATTTTGTGAAAGAGGGATCACATCTTTAGAAATCATATAGTATATTCTTAGGTTTATATTGAGTATATCAGATGCAATTTTACCAAATGGACTCAGTATTTTTTCTCAACGAGAATCATAAGTAAGCAATTAAAAAATATTAATTTAAGAATGGTACTGCCAATTCACCAGTTTTCAGGGGGAGAAAAGGTTTTATTTTAACTTGCTCTAGTTTAGATCTGGTTAAGAAATAGGGAAAAATTGCAAAAATATTCAGGACAATGTGTCCTCATTTTTCATATTTTTTTTCAGAATGCAGATTTTTTCAACCATCTCCATAGTCCGTGGGAAAACAGGATAACTTTTTTTGTGATTATTTTTTGCTAAAAGTTTGTTAATTTTTAGTTTAAAATTTCAGAATTAATTTTTTTTCATCCAGCTCTATTTTGGTAGTTCATTATTACAAATAAAGAAAATTAAACTATTGCTTATCCTCAGTTCTTCTACTTAGGTTGTCAGACATATTGATAGAGGCTGAAAAAGATTTTAAAAAATGACAATAATGTTCATTTTAATAATATGAATATATGCAATCAATGAAAGAGGAAAATTAGTCCATTTCTCTCTCTTAGTCCTAACTCATTCTAATAGGTCACCTCTGATTACTTTTATATAAGATTAAATAAAACTTATATGTGTATGGTTTATTTGAATCCTATTTAAGAGCTATTTTTCTTGGTATTTCCACAATGACTTATCCTGTAGGTACTATGGATTTCTCTCAGTGTATCTCTAAACCTGAATAGAAGCTATTTATTCATCTATAAGCAAAATGGCCCATTGGAGCCTTTCAGCCATGTTTGAGTATAAAGTGGAATTATCATCTGCAAAAAAGGATACTATACATTTAGTTTCCTAGCTTAGATTCCCTCTATCATCAGTGTCTCCTTCCAAGTTTAATGAGACATGGTTGAGAATAGAAGTGGTGAGTACAGAGAAGCCCCATGTATTCCTCTACAGAGAAGAAGTATCTATGATACTAATTAGTTTTTTTTGGCCCTCACCCTATTTCCATTGTATAAAGAGTTCATACACTGCTGAAAATCATCCCCACATTCTATCTGAGAGAGTGTCTGTGAGGAAGCCCAACTTGATGAAATCAAAGGTCTTCAAATCAAGAGTGGCCATAATCAAATCATGACTGCCTCTCATGTATTTGTGTCTGGAAAGAGTATGGCAATCCTTCAAACCACTACTGTACCAATTTTTGTAAGAGCATTATTTAAAAGGGAGACAGGATGAAAAAAATGAGGTAAGAAAGGGATTCTTTAGGGGTATGAGTAGTATGGATATTTTCACTTCCCCGTGAGTCACTGAGAAACATCCTTTATCAATGAATTTCAGCAGTATTTCTGAAAATAGAAGTGTTGGTTTAAATTCAAAGGACGTGATTCACATTCATATACAACACAGCAGAGGGTAGGCTAAAGACACCTCTAAGCTTTCATTATAGTTTTCCTAACAGGACTAGTTTGAGGAGTGCTACATCTCCTCAGCCTTTTTACTCTGCTGATTGGTTGGCCTTTCTTTCTCTTCCCCACCCCCCCATGGGTTTTTTTTCTCTCTCTCTCTCTCCACATGGCTCATTGGGTGGGGATGGACGGAGCACCGAAATAATTTTTTGCTTTGTGCAGAACATTTTCCTATTTCCTGAACCAGGGTGCTGAACCAACTCCTGGAGCAGATTAAAGCAGCCACTTACACTGATGATGTACTAGAGACTATTCTACCAGCTAGGGATCCACAGACTGTGTCACTGTCTAACTCTATCGCCTCACACCTTTGGAGGCCAGGAGGCCTGGCATAATACAGTGACTATGAAAGGGAATTTAAAGACTATAAAATAACACCTCTCTCTCTGATAGTTTTCATTGCATTTTACTGTACTTTTTCTACTGCTATGTTCTCTTTAAAATAAAATGTCTAACTGAATACAGTGATCAGTGTGAGGTTGTGCCATTAGTTTATGTAATGGAACTGTAATCTTCGCCTTTGTATTCTCTATTCCCTTAATGCAATTTAACAACTTGTTTGCTTTTTTAATCATCACTGTGCAACCCTCTTCATTGTTCTGTCTACAGTGATGCTGAGATCTTTCTCCTGAGAGGTTACAGCTGATTCAGAAACCATCAATATGCACAAATGATTTAATTGCGCCTGCTAACCTGCTTTACCTTGTCTTTATCTATGTTGAATCTCATCTGCCATTGATTTGCCTGCAAGATTTTTCTGGAGCTTCTCACAATCCCCCCTAGTTTCACAAACCCAAATGATTTGATGTTATCAGCACAATTTCACATCTCACTATTTACTCCCTCCCCCCCGCCAATTGTTACTAAATAAATACAGTGACTGACACTGGCATCAGAGTTACTTCTATTGATTCTGTGGTCATCTTGGCTGAGATTGGCCACAGTCTTACACTGGCCTCTTGCTACTATTTTTTGTTTCTGTTCTGTTATTACTCTATTACTATTCTTTGCCTCTTATTCTTTGGCTACCAAGCTTTTGTCTTATTGTATTCTTAACAAAAGTCTTCATCAAAACCCTTTAAGAAGTCTGAATATTTTGTAAAGACTTCATTAATTATGTCTACTTGTTCCCCTTTATCCACCATTTTGTTACCTCAAAACAAAATGTACCAGGTAAGAGAGGCATGGCAGAGACCATCCTTTTGTTCTCTGTTTGTACAGCACCTAGCACAATGGGGCCCTGGTCCATGACTGGGCTCATTGGCACTACCACAAAACAAATAAGAAATAAGAATAGGTATCTCTCTCATATTCTACCTTGGTAGGATGTTTTATATTTCTATATGCAAAGTATTTTAACTGGTACCAAACCGAAGTTCATGATCTTACAAGGACCAAGATCATCTTAGTCCCTGTATACATTTAATATTGGAACTCAGCTATTTTGCTCTAGTCTTGCTCAGGAACTTTTCAGAGGTGGATCCAGTTACTTGTTATACAGCATTAGAGTCATTGCCGGATTACCTAGAAACCCTCTCTATAAGTGTTAATATTTTTTTCTATAAAATCTGTTGATTCTGCCTTTTATTGAAAGTAGAGAGTAAAGAATCTGCCACCTTTTCAAAAGATGAATTTCCTGTTATAAACAGCATGACATACAATACAACTGATTGCAAAGAATTTCAGTAGCAGTGGGATTTAGTTTTTTTCATTGAAGTGGTATTCACGCAACTTCAGTGATGCCTTAGAAAAACGTAAAGTGGAGAACTGTCTTCTACATTGTAATTTCTCAGTACAAGAATATCAGAGATGCTGTGAGTGCTTCAGAGGTGTCAATGTTTCCAAATTACTGATGAATGAAACAGGGAAAAGACAAAGGGAAGTTATTGCTAAATTTTCTTCCATGCACGAAACACACAAACACTGCTTACAAATGAATCTTATTTAGTTTTAAACAAATTTCCTGAAGTAAATAGTATATTTTCCTGATTTGTATGTCTTTTGGTGTGCTTCCAAAAAGCCTGGAAGTGAATTAGTGTGCAATTTGCATCCAAATATCAGCCAAGGGGATGTGGTTTATTATAATACATTGCCCTCCTAATTATTGAACAGCCCGAGAAAACTAGGCACAGTGTGCATCTGTTATTGCTTGACCACACTGCCAAACATAATTTGGCAAGCACATAAATGTACATTGAGCAGACCTACAGTCTAATTTGCATTAGAGTTTGTGGTAATTATATGAAAGCTATAACTGAACTAAGCTTTTCCCCTCTTTTTAGATCACATCATTCCTTAAAATACCAAAAATCCAAAACAATTAAAAAAAAATAAAAAACCCAAAGAAATTCCTTGTTTGTGCAACTGAGGTTTTTCGATATAATTTGATCGTTACCCAAGTGTTATTTTGGCTTACTTCAGTGAAACTCTCAAAGGAAACGGCTTTATTCCATGTTTTTACAGAGACTCTCCTATGCTCTCCCTGCTCACCATTTACAGACCCTTTTTCAGCAGTAATACAAAATTCGGAAACCACTACAAAGTTAAGCGCACTACTGTTGGTCATTAAAGTGAGTGACATTTATTAACCCAGTTATTGAGGAACACCCTGCCCCCACCTATTTGAATCTGGATTTTTTTCTGACTGAAGGGGGAAAAGCACTTTTACATTGCAATAATATTGGAGGCTCATGGCCAACATCGAGAGAAACTGGAAAGTTTTAAACAAAAATAGATGCTTTATCTGCTGGTATTGTCAGGAAGATTTTTTTTAAAAAAATATTTTCTCTCTCTTATCCCATTGAAACAGTATGATAAAATGTATACTAATTTTTAAGGTCTAGATCGTGCTGTTAGACACAGACCTGTGCAAGGGACAAGAGAAAAGCCAAACCATTTCAGGAGTTCTACATGAGGAAAAGGTGGCAGAATCTGGCCCAGTGACAACACAATTTTATGGCAGTTATTGCAGGAATAAAGCAACTTGCTGGCCCAAATAAAAGTTGGGTACAGAGGAAAGATGAGAGGGAGGATCAGATCCAATTCCACTGAAGTTGATGACAAAATTATCGTTGACTTCAATGGGAGCAGGACCATGCGTGAAAGGCGGAAATGTCTTTTTCTCCTTTTTTAAGTAATCACTGATGTTTTCTGCTTCAGCTTCAGAGGGTAAGAAGCTGAGGAAGAGTCTTTGTTGATGGCAAACAGCTTGAAAATTTAAAATACAGGAGCCAGTCAATGAAGAGGGATGTCTATATTTGTAGTAGGATTATTGAGAAATAGCTGTATAGTGATGGTGCAAATCCCTGCTTTAGCGATTGTTAGCCAGCCAGAATACAGAGATTCATATACTGTACAGTTATTATGAAATAACCATATAGTGATTCTGCAGATCATACACCCAAAGCCAATCAGAGTGTAACGAATTATTTAAACAAATAAAAACTGTATAGCGTAGGTCAGCGATGGTGCAGCATCCCTGCACGCGGACTGGCTGAACAAAGCTATTTCTGTATAATAATCAGTAAAACCAAACTAGAAATAAATAAGAAACAAAGAGTAGGAAAGAAAGAGTCATCTATAGAAAAGAAGTTACTTCTGCATACAGATGGCATTTTACAACTGACCAAAGACCCCGGACAGTGAATTATTTCTCCAAGATACTATAACATATATATGCGGAAAGAATACAGAAGTGTCTTAGATAATACAATAAGAGATACAAAATTCATTTTCCTTTCTCTGGTTATCATTGCAGAGACAATACAGGCTTCGGTGAGGTCTATCGTGATCCATTTGATTGCATTTATGGTGTCACTTAACAGTGGAATTATTAACTAAACTTCAATTTGTTTCTGATGATAAAGAGCAAGCCAGAAAAAGCTAGCTTGGCTCCCAGATCTCTGGTTGAATGTACAGGATGCTTTTTATAACAGCCACTCTTTTTGCTTGAAAATGGAGCAAAAGTGATTTGAAAATCTTTGGGAATCGTATATGGAACTCCATAATGCCATTTTAATGATTTAGGTTTCCAAAGAATAATCAGTCCTTAAATACAATGGGCCATTTACTCATCCAGTGTGAATGGGCACAGGATCTGGCCTGCTATTCTAAACTAACAATATTAATACTTAACTGGAAAATGTTAAAAGAATTTAAATCTAGCAATCAAGTAAAGTGAGGAAGATTTTAAAAGGTGTCTGATGTTTTATTCTTGTTGATTTTATACAATGTATCAACACAACATGCACATAATGTGATGATATTGTTGGCCCTTTTGATCCAAACAGCTAGTCAGAGTTTGGGGCCCGATGGTTGTTCCAACTGGGAGTAGAAATTAGTTATAGGTATTTTTTTGATGAAGTTCTGTTTATTCACACACACACAAAATGTATGCAGTCCTGTGTCTCTGAATGCAGAGGGAATCAAATAGCAAGAAACAACTTCTTTTGCTCACAGCACCAAGACACTCTTTTAGTATGTGCTCCAACTCAAAAATCTCTCCTTGGGTTTCTTCTGCCAGCTGATTGCCCACTACCTCTATATGTGCTGGGATCCATACTCTGATGAGCTAATGACATCACCTGATAGGTTGCCTTGTGAGTCAGTTCTGCACTCTTACAAAGATGTGGATACTTCTGTCCCTTATAAAAGCAGGATGATGTGTAAACAATTCTTCCAAGGGGACCATGACCTTCTTGATGACAGGGAAATCAAGTGAAAATATTGTCCACTGTGTAGGTCAGTTATCTGTTCCAAAGTTTTACTCATCTAGGCAACATTTAACATTCAAAATGGATATCAAACAATAATAATCTTGAGCCTATTAAGTTAGAACAGTATGTTACAAACACTCAGTTATGTGCAGGGTATTTATTACTCACAAAAAATATTTTAAGAATAATAATACCATCAGGCAAAAAATTAATGCAATTTGTTGCTTGTTTTTCAGAACAGTAACATCTGAGAAATTTCACTTACCACTATATAACTTTCAAACTACCTGAACTTTTTCTCTGAAGTCCATTTGATTTGTTTTTCATAATTTCATCCTCAGGTACTGAAGGCAGTTAAATGTCATACAGGATTATGTTAATATCATAGCAAAGAAAGATATTTCTACAAGCAAAGTTTTGAAAAAGTAGTGACCAAGATGTACACCAA
Organism: Dermatemys mawii; assembly: GCA_007922305.1. NCBI lineage: Eukaryota > Metazoa > Chordata > Testudines > Dermatemydidae > Dermatemys > Dermatemys mawii. The sequence continues at coordinate 49,280,955 of ML677332.1, read as the reverse complement.
AAGTGTAGGTGCATTGTTATTGTTATGTGTAGCTAGTGGGTTTGTGTTCCCCAACGTGGATACATTTCTTGTGATTTCTTGGACACAGCCTTTATTCTCTATTTTAATTTCTCCATGCAAAGTCATTCGCTTTCTCTCTGTGAACAGCCATTAAGTCAAGAGGGGGAAAGCACAGCATGTTTTTAATCCCCACTCACCTTCTATCTTTGCAGGTGGAACCTGCTGCCACTGCTCAGGGATTCATGTAGGGGAAATTCGTGACTTTTCTTCAAGGCAAAAAGTGTTAGGGAGCTGCACAAAACTCCCTCTTGGAGTGACTAAGTTAGGGGCTCATAGCAGTGCTGCTCTGAACAGCGACCGGCTCAGCCAGCTGATGGGGCTCCTAGAAGTAGGCCGATATGGATGTGGTGCCTCTGAACATCACCCTGTAGGGATAGGCCTGTCCTAGAGCAATAGGGAAAGGTGGGTGATTGTGGGATTTAGAATACCTCTCCACCTGTCTGGGCAGTTCCTCACCCAAGGAGCGGGAGAGCGCAGCCTAGCCTGTCCCTGCAGAGATGGAAAACAAAGGAACACTCAGGCTATGTCTATACACTACAGAGTTAAATTGACTTAAGTTATGTCGATGGTCATAAACTGCTATCAAGGACTGTGACTCTGGGCAATGTGCGGGAAACAGTGGATGGCTTTGCGATGATGGGATTTCCTAACTGTTGCGGGGCGATGGATGACAATCATATCCCAATTTTGTCCCCAAACTATCTTGCAATGGAGTACATCAACTAAAAGGGCTACTTCTCTATGGTATTGCAAGTGCTGGTGGCATAGGCGGTGTGTAATGGAGGCTTGGGGAGGTGAAATAGGCCTTTGTGAAACCCCATTTTCTTCAGATTATGCCCTCAGTGTATAACTAACACCTTAACTTGTGCCAATAAAACATCTCTGATTTTGTTAACTAATTTATGTATGCCTGTGCATTTTGTGATTCTGTATCTTAGGAAATTAATGCAGAATCTTCCACTTTTCCCAGAATTGTGCTGCATAATGTAAACTTTGGGTTAAAAAGAAGTTTCCAGCCCTTGTGACTGCGGAGAGAATCTTTCAACATGAACAAAGTACAGATGTAGTGTTCTCAGACTGAGGCTATGTCTTCGTTGAAGAAAAATGCACCATATTTTTTACATCGTTAGCTATTTCAGTAAAGAACTCTAGTGCAGAAAAGTCACTGTAGTTTTACCTTGATTTACCTTGATATAGTAAGTGTCAGTCCCTGTTGGGAGCATACTGCTGAACTTACCTAGCTACCCTAAGGTAAAAACTACCAATGCCTTGCCTATACTATAATTTTGTAGCAAGATAGCTAACTTGATTTAAAACATACATTTTTTTTCAGTGAAGACATAGCGTGAGTCTGCAGGCAGTGTGTAACAATAGCTTAAAGAGAAGTGTTGACTGCTCCATTCCTCCTAGGATGGCCACTCGCAAATTCCTGGAATACTGGCCATTCTGGTATTTTTGGGAATGGCATGGGCTGGCTCCTGCTGGAGTGACCCCAACCTCACGGGTGTGATCTCTCACACTGCATGCTGGGTATTGTTTTGAAGACTGTGCCACCATACTGGCATCACCTTACGTGGTGAGGTCAGAGCAGCATGCTCTTTGTTATGGTATATCCTATCCAATACAGGAAAAAAACACTTCCAGTTTTGTCTCAGGTACTGTAAGGGGAACAAACATTACAAAAGCTGGACAGTCCAGTTTAAAACTGAACAAGGGTCTTGCCTACCTTCTTCTCTCTCATGTGTTGACTCTGAAACCAAACCTTAAAGGTTAACATTTAGAAACATTTCATTTAGTAGAAATACGCAGGCAAATGTGCTTATTTGACAATCCAAAACCTGGGCCTTAGGTGCCAAAAGCACACAACAGTTTCCAGCTGCCAGCCCGCCTTGGATCCTCCTGAAAGCTTTCACAATGCAGCTATGCATCATCAATAAGAAAAGTGACACCGTATCAAAACAGTGTAAAACAAACTGTGACTATGCAATCAAAACAGATAACACAGGGGCTTACTGTACGGATTGCTTGTTCATATTTAAGTCAATCAAACCTTATCTTTTAAATATAAATGTTGTTGCTGCAGGACTTCCAGCCTAGTTGCTGCACCAAAATGCATGAGAAACACAACCCTAGGATTTATTGTAAAACTCAGATGCAGCATGCCACAGACTACTCAGATCTTTGCTTGTGGTAACTGACCAACACAGCATAAAATTGGAATTGTATCTTAATTTGTAACATTCACAACTTGTAATTTATTTTGTCTGGTTAGTTACCTGATTTCTCTACTCAGAGAACAGAAACAATACCATGTGATTTATGGTATGTAATTAACTGACACCAGCAATTGTGAATTTTACATTTGAATGTATAATTGGACATTTGGCTTTGTGAACAGTTAAGCATTTGAGACACAAAAAAAAATTGTGGAGACTATGCTAGTAAAGTCATGTACTCAAGTGTTCACAAGAAGCAAAGAGTCATAAAGAAGGTTGAACTGAATTTTGCTCTTCAACATGAATGAAAATAAATGTTTCCTTAGTTGTTCATTCCTACATTCATATATCCTGTCTATCTCCCATTTTTGATTAGCCCATTGTTATCTCATCCATTATGACTTTGGTCACTTTGGCACTACAGCTTGAAATATAAATCTGTGCTGTGTAAAATGTGAATTCGCAGTGGCTAATTCAGGGTTAAAATATATTTATATTCATGTGAATCATGAGAGAATTGAGACCCAAGAGTCTAAAATTCCTGACTTTTTCCCTGAGGAAAGAAATAGATTTTCTTTGTGAAATCCAAATACCAACGTTAATATCAGAGCCTAATATCAATGTTGTGTTACCTAGATTGAGCTCATAGCTAGAAGGCAGAAAGAGAGAGACTGTTCTCTACACATATACTTTCCTGCTACAGCACTGCAGTGTCTCACGTATTTCTTTGAAAGCCTATTTAATTCATGTTGGCATACACTGACATTTAATAAACATCTCACTCTACGCCAGGTGTTCTAACAGAAAGCAGAGATATGCAAGTTGCATTCTACAGTGTACTGATGGTGGAGGCTCTGTTCATGTAGCAACGCTGAAATTTATATGTGTTAAAAATATTTACAAGAATCCCTTTGAAAAGAAGGATGATATAAGGAATTCCTAAATTAATTTGCATAGTTTTATGCACAGTGCCTTTCCATAAAGAAAGTCATTCCTCTGAGGCATAAATTGGTATTTGCATATTATGTAGCCTTTTATTTTATCTCCTCTATTTTTATTTTGTATCTGATTGATGATTAGTACCAGTCACAGTAACAGATATTGTGACTCTTGTCTGTCTAGCAGAAATCAGAAGAGAATTCTAACAATTTACAGAATCTGCTCTTGAAGATATAATCTGTAGAGAACATCCACCTCATCTGACAAACATGATCTCAATTCAGGAAACAGCTCACAATCGGTCTATTGGATCTGACATCAGTGGTATCCACATAGCTATTCCATGCACACTCCCTGCTTTTAAAAGGTCTTCCCATCACTGTTACTGGTCTCACAGATGATGAAGTATGACACTCCATAAACAATGAGCTGGGCCTTTTGTAGGCTGCTTTACTTTTCTTGGCTTCAAACTGCCACTGAATGTCAAATCAATTTGGCTCTCATTAGAACAGCTTTATATGTGCAAATGTACTTGTGTCTGGTCACGACTTTTTTTCTATTTGTGCTTTCCCTTTGCTTTGCTTTTTTTCTTCTCTCCCTTAGATGATGTAATTTTTCTCTAATCAAGGCCAACACCTGTTTCTCTGAAAAAAGGGCCTATGTGTATAGCTCTTTATCTCAATCTGAGCATACCCTAGGCAGGCTCATTATGACTCAAGTTCCCCCAGAACAAAGAGGAAGTGTTCTGTTACAGTGACATTGTACATCACGTAGCTTGGATAAAGTCAAGAGCCTATGTAAACCTTGACTATTGACGTCCAAAGAGACTGCAAGAGATAGTGCAAGGTGTATAAGCCATTTTTATTGATAAGTGATGAAACAAACAATAAATCTGACCCCCTGTTTAAGAACAGCTCATCTGTTACACAATACTGGATTTAATATTGTTTTTCTTGTGGTAACAATGAGAAGGAATACAGAATTACACCTTTGAAGACTCTGTGTTTGTGAACCACAGATTTAATGGGCTTGATTGAAAGAATTGTCACATGATGCATATAAAAGAGGAAGAGAGGGGGAGAGACTGGAACATTCAGCTATTAATTACATGGGCTAATCATGTACATTACAAATAGCTTGAAAATATTGTTGAACAGCATGGAGGTGAGCAGAGGTGAATAAAAGGAGGTGAAAACTAGCTAGAGGGGACTCTTGGAGAGTCCCAGAAATCCCTTATTAAAATTATTTCACCAATCTGAAGAGAAAATTGAGAGACCTCCCTGGTCTCTGCTGGGGTCCTTCCCAGTATGGGCAGAGACCTAGTTGTGATGCATTTTGATGCAGACCACTGTCTGTTCTGTACATAACTACAGTGCTGTCAATGTAGCACTTTTTATGGGCAATAAATTCATTTTGAAAGTCCCCCTGAAATATACTAAAACACAGAAAAAATCTAAATTATGCCAAGTAAAAATATTAAAAGCCATCTTGACTGATTTGCAGAGGCATAGCAAAATTCCTTCATATAGTGGCCTCATGAATGAGATTTGCAATATTCAAGTAAAGCATAATGATTGGCACATTAAATACAAGATCTTTGTCACCATCTGTTTCCTGATTGTGTCAGCAAGTGATTTTTTTTCATGAGAGTGTGAGCATACACCATAGCCTAAAAGTATCAAAGTGTCAATTATGTATCACATTTTACAATTGGAAGCCCAAATCACAAAAGCCAGTGTTAGAAATGTCCTTTAATCCTGCTTCAGACCCTGGTTAATTATCTTTCCTTCACACTTCACCCTACTCACTACACAGGAATGACAAAGAGATCCACAAAGCAAAGTTAGATGCCTATGCTCATTATATAATGAACGGAGAGAGATAGTTGCCTAAGAATGTGATCCACAAAAGTCAGCACACTAGGCGAGCCCCTAAAATAGTCAGTGGGAGATGCTGACAGTAAGGATATGTGCTAAGACCCCAGACCTTATCTCAAAGATAGGCTTAAGTCTAGGCTGCAGGGAGGTGCCTTGCCCTGCTTAGCAATTCACAAACAGAAACCAGTTGCCTAGAGTCAGACAACTTATGCGCCTAAAGCATTTCTTGCAGGAATGAGTTAGCCACCTGCCTCACTCCACTCAAAACAGCCAGAGAGGGAGGTTGGGTACTTGAATCTGGGTGTCCCACAACCCAAGTGAATTAAAAGTTATAAGGTGGGTAGTACCATCTCCTCCTCTTCCATCCAGATTTTGAATGGTACCAAATCTTGTAGGCACACTCTGAGCACGTTTGCCAGATCAGGCTCTTCACTTGAATTAGGTGGTGCACTTGAAATACTTGTCTTCTCCTGGTTCATGGTTTAGGCATAGGTTGCCAGGTGTCCAGTCTTCTCCTGGTTCTGGGGTTTAGGCATAGGTTGCCAGGTGTCCAGTTTTTAGCAGCTAGAAAGTTGGCTACTCTAGGCAGGAGAAAGGCATCTGCCAAGGCAGCAGTGCACATGGATACAGACAGAAACATAGGCATCTAAGGCCCTTTTATGCTGAAAAATTAAGGCACCGAGTGAGTTTAGGTACCTGTGGCATTTGGCAGGAGTTTTGTGGATTGCATTGGAGTCAAAACTGGCATTTAAGGGCCTAACACCCTAAACTTCTAGGGTTTAGGTACCTAAGTACTTTCATGGGTCCCACCCTTGCAGCCTATTCCAAAGCCATTTGAAATCAATGGGCTTTGGATCAGGACGTCAGTGATCTCACATGGGAATCAACTCAGATGCTACTACTGTGCTCCTTCAGCACACAACCTTTGTAAATCACTTTGAGATCTATAGCATTAAAAGTGCTATGTTAGAGATTTCTAGGACCGTCGGCTCTGCTAACCATCCTGGAAGCGTGTGTTAGAGTTGATGAAGGGACGAGGTTACACCTGGAGAAAGTGCACGCAGCACTTCTTCAAGGCGCTGCAGGAGCTGCTGATTTTTCCTTGCGTGTCTCTTGAGGCAAATCTAAATAAATCTAATAAGAGTCTAAATTAGTATAATTAACACCTTCCAACTCCTTCCCACTCAAATCTGTATGTTGCACCAACTAAGACTCCTTTTAGGTAGCCTTAAACTCATATAGACTGTCTTATGCTCATACTCCAGGCCACATTTTTGTGCAAGTGGGCATGTTATACTATGGTATAAACAGATACAAGTATAAAAGTGAATCCCATTCAGTTCTCACTTAAGCTGTCATAAGGCCTGACCAAAGCCCAGTGAAGTTCATGGGGAAAGACTTCCAATGACACCAGTGGACTTTGGATCTAAACCTAAATCAGAACTAACACCAATTAAGTCAATGCAACTACGCTTGCATAAAACTGGCTTGAGAGCAGAATGAGGTCCAGTTAGTCTAATGGCAGTTTAGCTGGCATAAAATGCATGTTAACTTTCGATGATGGTGCAATGCATCCAAACTTTCTTTGATTCACCTTTGAATTTGGCCGCAGATCAATTTATTGGACATAGTTTATCCATCTCTTTTATTCCTATAGCTGTATATTAGTGGATACCATAATTCCATTTAAACTTGTACTTGCAGCTGAATTGTTTGGGAGGTCATAAAAACATGGATAGGTTTAGATACTTTAGGTGAACATCTTCACATCAGAGAAGGGATCTCAGTCATTTAAACTTTAAAAGGCTCTGTGGGAGGAGGGATTTAAAAATTAAATGGCATTGTGCACCTGAACTCAACAGAAGAGTCTCTGCTGAATTCCTCAGACAACCCATTTTTTTGCCTCTGCAGAAGAACAGCTGTTAAGTCCTATATACTGTTAAATATCTTTCTTTTTGTAGACTGAGTGTGGCTGTATAAAAACATAAAGATACTATGGTTTTTATATACAGTTATTAAGGAGAGTTATATCACATCTGCCTAATGTTAATTGATACCCCATAGGCATTAGGAAAGTTTTGCAAAGGGTAGAGTTAAGATTCTATGAGTACATCACATTTTCATGTTTTCTTCTGGAGCCTATAGAAATAGTAGAAAATATTATTTGCAAATGCTGAACAAACGTATAGAAGTAGAGTTAAAGAATGTGAACTGGGTGTTAAGGTCACTGTGACCATTATTTCTGTAACCTTAGCTAATGATTTTCTCCATATGATGTATGTTTTGTACTCCATCTAGCCCTTAGATTTTAATGATGTATGTACTGTCATGTCTCCTTTTGAATTATACATAGCAACTTTAATAAATATACTGAAAAGTGTAAGATTTTTATGTGGGCATATGTGTTTCAAATAGATGTAGACAACAGCACATGAAATGGCCACTTTCATACCATTCATATACAAGTTAATACTGATCTTAGACAGGCCCACTGTGTGAAACAGGCTATGTAAATAACATTTGCTTACAAGTTACATATATTCAGTTTTTATAGAGGGAATGAGCTCTGTTTTATAGGTACTGGTTTAGGAATCAGGAAACCTTTGTTTTTTTCTTGCTCGGACACTGATGCAATATGTGAACTTGGATTTACCTTGTTTTTCTGTGCCTCATTTTCCCCATCTGAGAATTTGGGATGTTAATACTTTTATAAATTAAGAATATAAGATTAATTATATTCAGGTACCATGTCAGAACATTAGGAGAGTTCAACCTTGGAATTTTAGTTAAGACTCCCTCCACTTACATTGAAAATAGACATCCTGGCTTAAGGTATAAATACTCCCTTCATATCAAAATTTTGTGAAAATGCTATGTACAGTTATACCACAGATGTCTATGTTTTCTTATTTCTAGTTCAGTTGTATGTTCTGCCAGACATTGCTCAGTCTGTTCATCAGCAGATGTGCAGCACGAGACTAAAAAGCAGAACTGAAGAATATAAATCAGAAATCAAACTGTTTAGTTCTAGTTTAATTGAGAAACTTTGTAGCCTGAGCCTACGTGTACATGTGAAGCACCAAACTGAAAGTGTGTGGGGGGAAAAAAAGCTTTTCTGGGAGCTCTCATTTATGCCTGTTGCCAGGGAAACCACTATATGTATGTCTTTAGAACAGGTGCCTCTTTTGGAGTCTGTCTCACATTGTTGTAGCAGATGAAGTAAAGCAAGCAAGAATACAATCATAAAAACACACATTGAAATATGAAATTTGTATTATTGGCAGATATGTGTATGTATACACTATACATAGTCCTTATATTTTCTTTCAAATTGCAGTTTGTGTGTGTAATTACATCATCAATTACATCAAGTGTAAACTTGGCTTTAATGCATGCCTACAAACTCTATCCCCGCGGCCTAGAACAATTTGCCCTTAAAATTGCTTTGCTACTTTTTTTCCTTTTTCTCGGAAGGCTATTCTACTGTTAAATCTCCCCTTTCGCCTCTAACACTTCTTTCTACTTTCTTTATTAGACATTTTCTTTCATTCTAGGCTGCCACATTCTCATTCTGTCTGTCAAGAGTACAAAACAAAGCAAAAAAACCCCTACCTCCTTTCTACTTTTGCAGTCTAGGGCATGATGCTGCAACCAATCAATGAGATCAATGGGAATTTTGCCACTGACTTCAGTGGCAGCATTCCTTCCTTTAGGAGGGAAAGGAGCAGTATCTCTATCTCAGCCATATTTTCCTGCTTTCTCATATGTGAGGTAGCATATTAAAATTATTATGCTTTGTTCTAACTACCCACCTAGTATTCTCAAAGGAGTCCTTAGAGGATTTCTCACTCTTTCTCTGCTCAGTTATCTCAGTGACTATCCAGTTGCAATTTTAAATTGGCCTGTATAAGTCTATTAAGATTTTTTTTTAAGTTTTGAAAATGCATGATTCCATCACTAGGTACTTCCTTTATCATTTGTAAAATATCTTTATTCCTACTTCAGATTTCTATTTCAAAACAGCAAACACAGGTCTGAGTCTTGGAAGCACTAACACACACAAGTCACTTTACTCAGAAGAGCAGTCCTATTGAATTCAAAGTGTGAAGTGAGTTCAATGGAATTACTCATCTGAGTGAAGTTACTCATGTGTGTAATGTTTTCAGGGTTGGGCACATAGAAGGCAGAGGTGAGAGTGAAGGAGGAAAAGAATTTGCTAGTCTGATTGCTGTCTTGGAAAGGAATCAAATTAATAATAATTAGTAGAGATAAACCAATAATGCAAAACATTGTCTGCACGTATTCATTTCTAACTTTGAAATGAATTGGATTCAGGCATTCACACTTCTTTTGTGTTCACTTTCTGTAAAAATTCAAGCAGTCAAGCTTCATTGGCATTAATGTTGACCAAAATTAAACATAAAAGCCACAAAAGTATTTGTTGAAAAAAAGATTTTGAATTAGCATTCTGTTTGGAGCTGAATATTTATGCACTCAGCACGGAAACATACCCTGTCATTAGCAGACCAATCAGGGCCCGAACAGAAAACCTTGAATATCAGAAACTTACAGAAAACTGCTTATGCTCAGTCCAGAGACTATTTTTTTTTTAAAAAAGCAAAAATAAAATAAAATAATTATAAATATGGCCTGATGTGAAGTTCATTAAATCAACAGATGTTTTTCTTTTGACTTCACTGTGTTTTGGATCAGGTTCACTGGAGATTTTTCAAGCAGAAAGACAGGCTAAATCTGGATAAATTATTAATTGCAAATTATTTACAATTATGATTAGGATAAAATATTTTAAGGTTAAAAGTACGAAGATGAAGACAGAGAAAAAGTGTAAAGTTAAAATAAATTGTGGGTATTCGGTGGCCACAGAATGTAGATAAAACTATAGATCTGGTGCATAAAAGTACATAACTGTTGCTACTGCTTAGAATCACTAGAAAAATATCAATTGAATGTTGAAATATTTACATGGAATAGTCAAATACATTAAGGAAATGAGTAATATATAAAGGAATTAGAGACCGAGACCACATTTGGAATATTGGAGAATGGAATGCTATATGCTTCATGGAATGAAAAGGATATATATTCATTATATACTTTTTAATTACATTGAAAAATGAGAATAACAGGGCAGAAACCACCCAAAGGTAAAAAAAATTCAGCCCTACACTGAAGTAGGTGGAATATGTTTATAAAAGCATAATTATTACATTGCATGGATTACAAAATGCTGTGATAGGAACTCCTAGGTGTGGCCTGGCTACACTAGAAAATTCAGTCAATTTAACTGTGTTACTCAGGGATGAAAAATTCATCGTAGATCAATGGAAGAAATATTCCATTGGCCTTGCTGCCTCTTTCAGGGAGGTGGTCTACCTATGCTGATGAGAGACCCCCTCTTGTTGGCATAGGTAGTATCTACACTGATGCGCTCAGTCTGCAGCTATGCCACTGTAGCATTTCAAGTGTAGACAAGCCCTTAGTGAAAATTATACTAAAAAATAATTGGTTAGAAACTCAGGGGAAAGCAAAATACAAATAAAGTTGTTTTCAACTGCTAACTTCCTAAGAGGAGTTTACCCAAATGAGAAAAATCTTAGGTCTTGTCTAGACCAGTTCTTAGTCTGTCTGTTTTCATAAACTTGACTTTCATTTTCAAAGAGAAACAAAAAAGAAATATTTAACACTTTGATCAGTAGTTGTGCTGATTGGTGAGATAGTATTTGTGTAAGATATCTCAGAGTAAAAGAATTGCTAGACTACTAGAATTACACTAATTACTAGTGTTACACTAACACTTAAAGGGAACTGAGGCGATGGACTCTCAGTCAAGTTTTTTAAGTCATAGTTTTCTCAGAAGTGGTTGGTTCTGCTTGTCTGCCTAAAGTGCAAAGGCCCTCACAGGCAAAGCATTGAAAAAGGCAGCCACAAAGATGAAGCTACTGGTGAGAGTATCAAAGGGTTGGTTGCAAAGACAGGAATGGAACATCATAAAGAAGGATGTGAGAAAAGGTGCAGAAAGTACAAAACAAGAAAAGCTATTGTGCTTTTTCACTTTTTGATATTTTATGCCTCTGTATATGTGTCCGTATCATGCCTATCAAGATAGTTTCTGAGTGGTTCACACTGAGTTACTAAAACAGCAAGACTGTGGCACATCTGAAGAAGAATCAGGAAATCTTGAGATAACCTTGTGGGTTTATTCCTTCCGAACATTCTCTCTTCAAAGAACAAGTTACATTGTTGACTGAATCATGAAAAATGAAAGTTATTACAATAAATTATCATATAACTGAAATAGGACAAGTAGTTTAAACATGTCCCCTCAGAACAAGCTAACCCACTGGTAACTGCAATAAGAATTATGCCAAGCAATAGATGTTTGGAAGATTACTTCCCGTAACTGTATTTTGTGTTTTTTATTTTGGTCTATGTCTTGAACTACATTTCCTCCTTTTCTGCAGTGAACAATCCAGGAGTTTTAAAGGAGACTTTAGAGGGAATGAGAGGGCCAGTTCTGCATGATGTTTACAAAGTCCATATTATATAATATATTTTGAAGAAATAAATCCAACCAATCAATAGTCATACTAACAAGGGTGCTGGTGGTCTCAGGCTGTGAAGGATGTGTAGGTTCTGCCGTTCACAACTTGACAACTAGGAAAATATTCCTTCCATGAAACAATAATTCTCCTCATAGTTTTTATAGTATAAAACATGATGAATAAAACATGCTATGTAAGCACAGCTGGAAATCAATTGAATTACTTGGGACTTAGAGCTGCAGCAGAAATATGTATATTGTAGATGAATATTGGAAGGGATGGTGGGGGAGGAAGCAGTGCCCCTGCTTGCCCTCCCTCCTTGTGCCTCCTCTATGGAAAACTGTTTGCATGAAAAAGGCATTTGGAGCTCCATGGGCTTAGGGAGAGAGTAGCTACATAGGGAAGAAATGGAACAGGAGCACCAGAATAATAGTGTAGCTCTATCAAACCCATGAGAAAATCCCTACAAGACTGAAAGTAGGCCCTCTCAGTTAGCCTATTGCTTTCAGTTCCTTGGACTGTTCATAGATTTTGTCAGACTTCATCTATTTAGGCAGGTTTTAACTGGGATTTTTAGAATGGCAATGATGAGAGGTCTGTGCTGAATGTAGCCATTAGGTAGCAACAAGTGCAGACTTTTCACCACCATTAAATGATAATCTAAATTAATACAGCAGGGAAGGTAAAATGAATAACAAATGAAGAGCATTGCAGTCTCAACAGCTGCTGGAAAATCAGAATATTGAATAGGTCAAATCCAAGGACCATGTTACTATACTTTGCAGGAAATTCAAGGTACTCCATGGGCCTGGGTCACCACTGTGTAGGGTGACCAGATGGCAAATGTGAAAAATCTGGACCAGAGATGGGGGTAATAGGAGCCTCTCAAAGAAAAAGACCCCAAAATCAAGACTGTCCCTATACAATCGGGACATCTGGTCACCCTACCACTGTGTCACTCCAGTTTTAACCTGGTATAACTCCATTGCTTTGAAATGACATTTTGTCTCAGAAAGGGCTGCAGGATTATACCCAATGTACACCAGTCTTTGTATTGTTGCCAGCCTTGCCTGAAAAATGTCAACCATATAGGTGTCAGGAATTTAACTAATAAAGTGACTGTCAAAACATGGAGAGTATTTATAGATGCAAGTTTTAGGTTTGCACAGTTCTTCATATCTTTAATATGGTTGACTGAATGATTACTATTTTATTTTCATTAATTTTGTATTAATAAAATGGGAGTTCTCAATATTTTTGTTCATCTCCCCCAATAAGACAAAGAAATAATTATACTTTTGAACATTGATTGGCAGATTATGGAAACATAAAAAGTGACTCCATAGTCAAGCTTGTACTGAGGTTTACACTTAAATCAAGAATAACATTTCTCTTTTACACACTTTAGGGACTGAATTTATTCTCCAAACTTGGCATAATAATTCTTCAGAGGACAAATTAATTTTCTATATTATTTCTCTAGTATTATATTTAATTACTTTTGGAGAAGAAATATTTTTAAATGCCCCTTTTAGAAAATTTTCCCCTTTTTCCTTTACAGCTACAATCCCCACAGATGGCAAATTTCACACTGAATTATAGCAAGATTAGCCAATGGAACTTTCAGGTTCCATCTGCTGCTTCCATTTTTTTGAAATTGCCAGTTTGCCTACCTGACTCACCAGCACTGCTCAAAATGCTATGGGGGCCCAAGGGAAGTAGGTTGGTCAGCAGCAGTTCTTCGGGGTCTGGGAGACACATGTGGGAGAAAATAATGCAGGGGAGGGAACAAAGATGGGGATTGCCTGGGCAGACTGGAGTGAGAGGAAATGGGGCTCTGTACAATCTGGAGAGAGCCAGCCTGGAGCAAGGTGGATTGAGTTGTGCCTCTCTGCTTTAGGGAGCAGTCTCCTTCTGTCTCTGTGTGTTTTGGGTTCTTGTATATTAGGGTTCTGAATTCTAAGAAATAAAGTACTGTTATGTTACAACCTTCCACAAGGGTATTTTCCATTTTTATCTAACTTCTTTGTGTTATGCCATGAACATAACACAGGAACCTGAAAGTGCTGGTTCTGGCTTCTCTGCATACCAGTCAGTACGGCCACAAAGAGGCAGGGAGGAAGACAATGTGGGGATTATAAGGAATCAGAGTTAGGAATGTGAGGGCAGGAGTGAATAGGAAATGGGTCAGGGAAAGGAGAACTGGAAATGTGGGCCATGGGGTTGAAAAGACATCGGTGTCTTCTCATTCTTTCAGCCATATATGCTGCCATCCACCCCTCTCCCGAGATTTCACCCTCAAAGTGATTGTTGCAGAGAAGTTAGGAAGTGAGCCAGGAATTTGTGGGAATCCCGAGGGACATCTAGGCCTCCCATCTGTGCTCCCATCATACCTCTAGGCCCACTAGTCAGCCCAGAAGGATGGATCTGATCAGCTCTTGCAAAGTAGGACTCTTTTCTGGTGAACCACAGGAGTTAAGGTTACCAGACGACATATATCACCAAGGCAAACAAGAAAATATATGGAAATACACAAATAAGTCTTTTGATACCCTCATCTATGCCAGATGCACCCAGTTCCCATTCTCAGTCTTAGTCTCCCTTTCACTACCCACAGCTGAGAGAGTTGAAATCTAGGATGAATGTCCTCTCTCTTTTTCTTTCAGGAGCGGAATTCTGCTCATGTGCACAGAGTTTGAGTTTGAGTTAGTATCTCCTCCTCTCAGGAGAAGAATTGTCTTCATGTGGCAAAGGTTGAGACAATCTCCATGGCTGAATAGGATTTGACCTTCCTCTAGCTGACCTTCCTCTTTCTTCTTTGGTTATATTTGAGTTGGGTAGCTATTCCACATGGGGAAGGAAAGAGGAAGTGCTGAGGCAGGAATTTAGCAGAGTTTCCCTGTTGACATAATTAGCTGAGCTGGCTCAATATCAGTCCTTTCCTGCAAGAACCAGCTAAAGCGTCCCAAATCCTGAAAGAGAATCATAATGGGAGCTTCCAGTGCCACACATCTCAGACCAAACCTACTTAGGCAGTGAAATAAGTTGCTTGAAAACTCTCCAGTACTTTCTGCTGGTGATTGTCTGGCAGGAAATGAAAGGATTGGTCATGGATCGTGGGACTGATGGTTTTGTATCAGTTGCTGGGCTTTCTGAAGACTGTTGTCAGCTTCATATTTTGTAGCTGTTACACTTGCCATTTGCACGATAAATGTTATTGCCACTAGCACAACTTAAATGACTGTATATCAGAAAGTGGGAAGGCCTAGTGGTCAGAGCTGGAGAAGTCAGGCCTAGAAGTCATAGCTGGAACAGTCATGCCTAGTGGTTGGAACTAAAATTGGCATCCTGAGTGGGGCTGGTGCAAGACTGGAGCAAGAGCAAAGCTGAAACAGGCTAATTCCTGGGGAGTCTGTTGCCACTCTCAGGCAGAGGAGAGTTCCAAGTCCTGGAGTGATGTTGACCAAACTGAGTTTCTGATCTTCCTGTGGAGTTTATACACTTAGTTGTGAGTAATTGCCTTCTATGTTGAGATAACTGCCTCTGTGGATTAGGGGAAAGCAGTGGAAGTGTTATTTCTTGACTTTAGCAAAGCTTTTGATACGGTCTCCTGCAGTATTCTTGCCAGCAAGTTAAAGAAGTATGGGCTGGATGAATGGACTATAAGGTGGGTAGAAAGCTGGCTAGATCGTTGGGCTCAGTGGTAGTAATCAATGGCTCCATGTCTAGTTGGCAGCTGGTATCAAGTGAAGTGCCCCAAGGTTTTGTCCAGGGGCTGGTTTTGTTCAGTATCTTCATTAATGATCTGGAGGATGGCGTGGACTGCACCCTCAACAAGTTTGTAGATGACACTAAACTGGGAAGAGTGGTAGATACGCTGGAGGGTAGGGATAGGATACAGAGGGACCTAGAAAAATTAGAGGATTGGGCCAAAAGAAATCTGATAGAGTTCAACAAGGACAAGTGCAGAGGACTGCGCTTAGGACTGAAGAATCCCATGTACTGCTACAGACTAGGGACCAAGTGGCTAAGCAGCAGTTGTGCAGAAAAGGACGTAGGGGTTACAGTGGATGAGAAGCTGGATATGAGTCAACAGTGTGCCCTTGTTGCCAAGAAGGCTAATGGCATTTTAGGCTGTATAAGTAGGAGCATTGCCAGCAGATCGAGGGACGTGATCGTTTCTCTCTATTCAGCATTGGGGAAGCCTCATCCGGAGTACTGTGTCCAGTTTTGGGCCCCACACTACAAGAAGGATGTGGAAAAACTGAAGGGCAACAAAAATGTTTAGGGGGTGGAACACATGATTTATGAGGAGAGACTGAGGGGACTGGGATTATTTAGTCTGCAGAAGAGAAGAATGGGGGGGATTTGATAGCTGCTTTCAACTACCTGAAAGTGGGTTCCAAAAAGGATGGATCTAGACTGTTCTCAGTGGTAGCAGATGACTGAACAAGGAATAATGGTCTCATGTTACAGTGGGGGAGGTTTAGGTTGGATATTAGGAAAAACTTTTCACTAGGAGGGTGGTGAAGTACTGGAATGGGTTACCTAGGGAGGTGGTGGAATCTCCTTCCTTAGAGATTTTTAAGGTCAGGCTTAACAAAGCCCTGGCTGGGATGATTTAGTTGGGGATTGGTCCTGCTTGGAGCAGGGGGTTGGATTAGGTGACCTCCTGAGGTCCCTTCCAACCCTGATATTCTATGATTCCATGACACGAGCAGTTCCTTGATTGGCTGGTGCCTAGCAGAGGAGTGACTCATCACCTTACACATTATTTGAAAAACTATTACAATTCTATGGAGGGAGAAACATGAAATGCATGTGAAATCCCCTTCCTGCTGCTTCCCCTGTTCATTAACGCCAAATAGATCCTGTTACTCTTAGACGGATTCAGAAGTGACCAAGTTTCCATAAAGATTTTGTTTTCCTTTTTGCCCTGCTGTTTCTTCAGGCTGTCTACATAGGTGCCAAATTTTGAGGGGTTACTTGAGCGACATTTTACTTTGACATGAATGAATCAAGTGAGCTTTTGCTTGGAGGTGTAGATTACTGATATGGCCCTCTGGGGAAAAAGGGGTTGGTTTTGCTTCAGTCTCTATTCCCTGCTTCCCAATGCTCTCACATGTGGGTATTAGGTTGACAAGTTCCTTGATAAGTCAACTGATGACCTGTAGTGGGGATCTTTACATTCACATTAAAAACATACATTAGAGATGAGAGAGAGGAAGTAAAAAAGAAGTCCTGTTAATCATGTGTCCTCAATAAACTTGTCATATTTCAGGAACATCCCACTAGCTGCCTATCTGACTCACCAGCTCTGCTTGAAAAGAGACCTAGGGACCCCTTAGAAGTAGCCTGGCCAGCAGGATCCCTTATTTTTTTTATTAAAAACGGACTTCATGCAATAAAAACATTAATGGACTAGCAGAAATACCAGATTTAAAACATTATATTTGGATCACAGGGTCATGACAAATAGAAATAAATGAAAAGTGGACAAAATATTCTGGGAAAGAAATAGATTTGGCTTCTTTGAGTGGACAAGTTATTAAACACCTTCACCCTTCCCTTGTAAGACCAATGAAAGGACACAAGTTGGGGTAATACAATTCATTGGCCAGGAAGCCTGTCATCCATCAGCAAAAGGGACACAGTGTATACATGGATATCAAACTTTAGGGTCTAAAGTTCTTGGTCTACCTTTCTCTTTTCCATTCATTTAAATGGGAGGTTTTTCAGGTATTAAATTCTGATACCCAGAGGTATCTCCTGCTATAGGTTACTAGTCACCTTTAGAGAAGCCAATGAAAATGACATGCATCCTGTGGTAAGAGAATGAGGCCCCCTCCAAAAGGAGGAAGCGGTCAGATTTCCTGAAGATCCTTTAGCCAGCCAAGTCTGTTATTTCAGTTCCATCTTATCTTTACAGTGGCTATAAAATATGAACCGGGAGTATGATGTCAATGTATCCACTTTCAATAACTGATATGATGAATAATCTCAACCTTCCAGCACCTTCTGTATCTCCCCACATCTGAAGAAACTTCATTCATCAACCATGTTTGAAATGTTTAAGTAATCTCAGTGATGTATGGAGCACTGACACTCCCTTGTTAGAAATCCTTGCTACTAACATTCTATCAAATTAAAAAGCCACTGAGCTCTTGTGCATAAAATTATCATAAATTATCTCCGAAGGTTCATTGCTGCTTGGAATGTTTAATTGTTCACTAGACTGAACTTCAACAGCTGAGGATGATTAATCAATTTGTCAGGAGCTCTCTTATAGAATGGTTTTTCACTCTAGCTTCAGAAAAGGTGGCAAACCTGAGTGTGCATTTCTTAGAAGCAGCAAGGTTCCTTTCATATATTTTATTATCGAATACTTTTGATTGCTGGCTTTCAGTAGAGGACTGGTCAAATTAGATCACTCATGTATCATTCCTTCAGATGGAAAACTTAATTCTCCAGAATAGTATTCATAAATCTCCAGTTAGGGTTTGCATATAGATAAGGGTGGGATTTTCAGAAGAGCTCAGCTTTTGACTAACTGCTCCCAGTGAATTCAAAACTCCCAGTGACTTCAATGGAAGCAGAGGTAGGCCAGTGCTTTGAAAATATCACTCCGTGCATGAATTAGAGCTAGTTAAAAATGTTCAGCTAAATAATTTTCCTACTAAAAAATTGATTTTTGTTGAAAATTAAGTTTTTCACATGACAATGTGTTTTTGATGAAATGATTACATATTTAATGGCAAAGTTAGAAATGAAACAAAACTAAAAATTATGTTTTGTTTTGTATCTAATTGAAATCTATTTTGGCTTTTGAAAACTGAAAAATATTGGAATTTTAGATTTTATTTTTTCTGCCATTCTGCCACTTTTTTCTTTCTTTGAAAAAAGATGAGGTTTTGATAAGTTATAGAGTGCCAAAGTTATTTTTTTTCTTTTTCCTGTTTCCACTCTGTAAATTGTAAAAAGTTGGAGAATATGTGAAAAGTTACAAAGTGGAAAAAGGGGAAAGAAAAAAATCCTGTTCACTTTATTGCAATCACTGGCAAAAAGAGGACAAAAATAGAAAAATGAGAGAAAAAAATGAGGAAAAGCAAAAATGTGTTATCAGAGCAGTTAAAATAATCTGAGATCTTGAGCTAGCATGCTTCTTTTTTAAGGATCAGTGCAGCCCAGTCACATCACAGACCTCTGAGCAGCATGAGAAGCTGTTGGGATGAGAATCCCTCTATAAGTGAAAGAGCTAGATGTATTGTGACTGCTTCCCAGTTCCTCATTACTGTGTCCCAAAATGCAGTGGACTCCTTGCTGCACCACGTGCAGTGCTCACAAAGACAGATTTGTGCAAGTTGAGAGTCTAGGAGACAATGTTGCACTGTCTTCTCCACTATTTGCAGGGATATTTCATGGGACATTCCATCGCTTTGAACCCCTGCATTGTATACAGGTGTAAAGAGGGTGGATGACTGAGATCTAACTTTGTAAATGAAATACAAATAACCAAGTGTTCAACTTCCTTCTGTATCTTACTAGAGTTAGATACCCAGCATTCTTTAAAATAAATAAGTGTGGTTCATTTTTGCGGAACGAACTTTCATTTAACACTTAGCACACCAATCCATTGATTTTAACAGTGTGATTATTAGGTATATACCAGTAGAATGCAGTGCTGGTAAATTATCGCATCTTGTACACAATTTACTTTCAAATAAATTAAGATCACTTATTTCAGGTAAGCTAGTTTTTCACATTTCCTAATGAGAACAGATCAAACTTGACTAGCTTTTAAAATATAAACATTTGGGGCTAACTTTCACCCAGATTTACATGAAAATTGTTCAAGTCTCAGCAGAATTTGGCACTAATTTGCAGCTTTTACAGAGCTCCTGCAGAATTCCAACAGCACATTATTGAACTAAAGCTCTTTCAGGTGCCTTTGATAAAACAGCTGCCAAAAGTTTTACAAGAGTTGGCTAGTGTTGCCATGCCATGCTGCATCACAATTTGTTCCTGAAATGGATACTTGGCAATTGCCACTTTGCTTGTCCCTGGAAATGTTTTCTTTTTGTTTTTTTTTTTTAATTTACAGATCAGTTTAAAAATTATGTTAATTTTATCCTTGAGGGGACCAATCCTCTTCTCATTGAGCTGAGTAGGAACAGGATTGAGCCCTGAATGAAAATGAATGTACAATCCATTGAAAAAAATCATTTTTTTGCCTTAGTGACTTAAGACTGTGAAGTGACTTACTAAGTAAAGTGACCATCCAATACATACAACATACTGACATGTAAAATTATCAAAGTATAGTATAAAGAGACCATTGCATTATTTTGGATGTGAATTTTTCATAAAAAAGTGTTTTTTATTAATAAAAGCACTTCAGTCAGTTCTAATGCTGATAAATAGGGATTTAGAAATACTTCAGCTATAAAGTCCAGAAAAGAATGCACAAAAAATCAGAGGGTGGTATCAGTAACAGCACACTTGTCAATGAAGGGCTCCAGATTTCAGAATTCATTTCCTCCTTGAGTCACCAAAAATCAGATTAGATTACTTTCAAGACATACAGCTTCTAGGATTGTCCTCAGATGACAAAAGGTTGATTGGCAGCCTCTATTGAGGATAGGATGGAAAATGTTTGGATTTGGGAAGATACCGTAGGCAGTCTGTACTTTGTCTTGTATGATCTACTGGTATAGATATTGTTTTGAGCATCCTATTTAAATATTTATGTGAGACAATTTTAAATGTCTCATGTCTCAGGAGCTTGAAATAGCCACAGTTAGTACATTTGAAAAAGACCACAGATAAATATAATTTTAATTACTGCAGTAAAATGAAAAAATTACATGTGTGAGGTGCTGACTATGCAGATGTTTGTTACTGCATCAGGATTCATTGGAAGTAATGGGCATTTGAATTTTCATGTTTTAGAGTTCAATGTTTTTAATACAGTGTATTGTTCTTACCTTAATTTAGCTAAGAACTAATAAGCTTACATCAGCCTAACTCAGAGTAAGATCTGGCTATCACACCCAACACGTGATGCATGATATTGTCTCACAACGTCTAAGTCGTTTCAAGATAAAAAGCAGAGTGGTCATCAAAGTATTCTTTTCACATTTAGAAAGACTAAGGTGATGCTACCATATCATCAACAAACCTACCAAGCCTTATATTATACTACAATATGTAGACCAGATAGGGAAAGTTATAGACAGCATCGGTTTTGACTTTGAATATATTTATTTTTTTATTTATGTAAAATTTTAATCAAAATGCATGGGATAAGAGAAAAAGTCTTCTTATGGATCAGTAATAGGTTAAAAGAAAGAAAACAAAAGGTAGGAATAAATGGCCAGTTTTCAGAATGTAGAGAGGTAAATAGCAGTGTCCCACAAATATCTGTACTGGGACCAGTACTGTTCTACATATCCATAAATGATCTGGAAAAAATATAAACAGGGAGGTGGAAAAATTTGCAGATGATACAAAATTACTCAAGATTCTGTGTACATTTACAAAGGGATCTCACAAAACTGGGGGACTGGGTGACAAAATGACAGATGGAATTGAGTGTTGATAAATGCAAAGTAATGTACATTGGAAAATATAATTAATTGCAACTATATATATAAAATGATGGGATCTAAATTAGCTGTTACCACTCAAGAAAGATCTTGGAGTCATTGTGGATAGTTTTCTGAAAACATCTGCTCAATGGGTAGCAGCAGTCAAAAAAAAAAGAACAGAATGTCAGGAACCATTAGGAAAGAAACAGAAAATATCAAAATGTACTATATAAATCCATGGTGTGCCCACATCTTGAATACTGTATACAGTTCTGGTTGCCTCATCTCAAAAAAGATATATTAGAATTGGAAAAGGTACAGAGAAAGGCCACAAAAATATTAAGTGTATGGAACAGTTTCCATATGAGGAAAGATTAAAAAGACTGGGAATTTTCAGTTTGGAAAAGAGATGACGAAGGGGTAGGGAATATAATAGAAGTCTCCAAAATCATAAATGGTGTAGAGAAAGTAAATAAGGAAGAGTTATTAACTCCTTCACATAACACAAGAACCAGGGGTCCTCAATGAAATTAATTGGCAATGGGTTTAAAACAAACAAAAAGAAGTACTTTTTCACACAACGCACAGTTGACCTGTGGAATTCATTGCCAGGGGATGTTGTGAAGGCCAAAACTATAATGGGGTTCAAAAAAGAATTATATAAGTTCATGGAGGATAGGTCCATCAGTCGCTACTAGCTAAAATTATCAGGGATGCAACCCCATATTCTGGGTGACTCTAGCTTCTGCCTGCCAGAAGCTGGGAATAGATGACAGGGGATGGATCATTTGTTGGTTCACTGTTCTGTTAATTCCCTCTAAAGCCCCTGGCTTTGGAAACTGTTGAAGACACAATACTGGACTCAATGGATCATTGGTCTGACCTGGTGTGGCCATCCTTATGTTCTAAATATAACTTATATAATTATAAGTAGGTCACTTCTGGGTTTGTGATAAGTTACCACCAGCTCCCCAGTCAAATGTAAAGAAACAAAACTGACTTGGTTGCCACACCCCCCATGCGGCAGACCACCTGCAGCAAATTTGCTTTCACCAGCAGGTAAATCACTAGTGACAAACCAAACAATAATCTCATATCAGGTTTACCTTCCCTCAGGGAGGCTGTGGCAGTCAGCAATCTCAAGATCTTCCTGGCTCAAGCCAGGCCTTTCTCCCAGAGTGAAAGCTGGAAGTCTGCTGTCCATCCCAGTCAACTACCAATATATTCGTCCCTCCAAGCCTGATACCTACTGCAGTTCTAGCAGGCCAGGCCTGGCTGAACCCACAGCAACTCATTTACCCCATCCTGATATGTGAGGGAGTTGTATATATTATATATATTTTTAAAATGACACTGGCATAATAAAACTTCTAGAGGGTCTAGTAAGTGTTTCAGGTATAATATATATGTTTGAAACAGTCACATTTCTTGTCCTCCAGGTGCCATCTCTCTGCTTTCAAATTCCTTTTTCAGATCCATGTTCCCCATTAATAAATAATATAGCAGCAAAACAATGCAAATAATAAATAATTTGCATCTATTTGAAGATGTCAAAGTACTTTACAAATACTAATGCACCATATCTCACCACACCCATTTAGTGTAGATATTACTGGTCTATTCTTCAAAACCAAAAAGTACCTGTGGCTAAAGCTAAAATGTAGCCTTACTCATAGGTCATGTTTTCTAGATCTTTAATCATTTTTGTTGCTCTTCTCTGGATTTTCTCAAATTTGTCTACATCTTTCCTGAAATGAGGCACCTAGAGCTGGACAAAATTCTCCACTTAAGGACTAATA
Organism: Dermatemys mawii; assembly: GCA_007922305.1. Lineage (NCBI taxonomy): Eukaryota > Metazoa > Chordata > Testudines > Dermatemydidae > Dermatemys > Dermatemys mawii. The sequence continues at coordinate 49,257,914 of ML677332.1, read as the reverse complement.
ATTGCAGAGTAAAGTAGAAGAATTACTTCTTGTGTCTTGTTTTCAACACTCCTGCCAATCCATCCCAGAATGAAGTGTGCTTTTTTTGGAATTGCATCTGGCCAAACTATCATGTATGGCCTACACATGAGTAAGAATCAGGATAGTTTAAATGATTTGAACAAAGAAAAGGTTGCAGGATCTGACTCTACATCTGTACTTTACAGAGAGGGCCAAATACAGAGAGGAAATGAATGGTTGTGTAGATTATATATCAATAAGTGAACATAAGTGGATGAGAATTAATGTAACTTACATATCTATGAGGCGGAAAGAAAGGATTATTGTGCTTAAAATAACCATGAGGAAGATATAAGAACACAAAAGATAAAGCAGATACTCTGCCTTATTTAATTTTACAGCTTTTAATTCACTGCTTTTCCTGCTACTACCCTACCCTCTGTCTGTTTGGTGTGATAGTTACATCAGCTTTTTCTCTTTCATTAACTTCCTGATGTGTAACTTACATCATCACTTACATCACCTCCAATCGTGATCCAGAAATTCTATTGATGTACAATTCAGTCCTACTCTTTAATTTCCAAATGTAGGTATGTGATTACAGGTAATGACTATTCATTCAGATTTTGCCTCTTCAGGTGCCAAAACAGCATTACAAGCTATATAGTGATGCATGCCTGCATATCAGAAAGTGGGACAGAGACCTTAGTTTAAATCCTCCTAAGTTCATGCATCATTAATTTAATAGCCTATAACAGTCTATTATGTCAGCCCAGCTACCACATGTGCTCTAACTCTAAAGGTCCTCATGAAATGTTTATTTGAAAAAAAGTTACTTTATTTAAACATATGATGAATCTAAAATCATTGTAATAATTTTAAATATGAAACCTTTTTGCCTATTGAATATCTTATTTATTTATACATCTACACCAGGGGTTAAGTTGGCTTAACTGTAGAACTTGGGTCTGAAATTTTCAGACCTCCAAGTGTTGTAGCTAGCTTGATCTGAATTTTAAGTGTAGACCAGGGCAAAGGTTCACTGTGAGACGTGTCCTCCTATGGACTTGCACAGACTTCACTATGCACTATGTCATATTTATATCTTATATGCACTACTATTGTATAATCAGGGTACAAATCTGAGAGGAATGGCTGCTTCCTTTGGAGATAATGGTGATTTCTGATCTTTCAGGAATAATTTCAACTAGACATATAAGAGCATTACTTGGTGGGAAATTTCCAGGTAAAAAGGAAGGTTACAGGAAGAGGACCTGTCACAGGGTCTACACAGGGTTCTCTAGCTTCCCCCTGTGGCCTGGGTTCTGGTTACTCAAAATGAAGGTCTCCACACCCTTTTCTGGTGTTCTCCAAGTGTCCTTTATTTACGGTGCAGGTCTAGTGATTCTAGTGCAAGCAAAGTGCTCCCCACGTCCCAACTGTTACCCTTGCTGCCCTGCTTCCAGGGTCTCCAGGCCCCTGAGGCACCTTGCCCACTGTGAGGAGACAAAGCAGCCTCCTGTCTCCCTCCCGGCTTGCCTCCCCTGACTGCATAGGGCCCAGGGCTTTTCTAGCCTTTCTCCCCTCCTAGCCTCAGCTGTCCCTATTTAGCCCAGCTTAGTGCTCTGAGCTAGCCCTTGTTAGGGTTCCTAGCTGGGCTCCTTGCAGGCTGCTCCCAGCCTCTGTCCCTGGCCTTGCTGTCAGAAAGCAGGTTTTAGCCTGCAGGGGCAGGGCATTCACAGGGTTTTTACCCTTGCCCTGCCACAGGACCAAAAAATGCCTTGGCTAAACAGCAGAGTAAAAGAGGAGGTTAGAGGCAAAAAGGCATCCTTTAAAAACTGGAGGTCAAATCCTAAGTGACAAACATAGAAAGGAGCATAAATGATGGCAAGTGAAGTGTAAACATATAATTAGGAAGGCTAAGAAAGAATTTGAAGAGCAATAGCTATAGACACAAAAACTAACAGCAATTGTTTTTAAGCACATCAGAAGCAGGAAGCCTGTCAGTCAATCAGTGGGCCACTGCAAATCAAGTTAATAAAGGAGCACTCAAGGAAGACAAGGCCATTGCTAAATGAATTGTTTTTATTGTCTTTCACTGCAGGGAATGTGAGGGAGATTTCCATACCTGAGATAGTGGTTTTAGGTCACAAATCTGAGGAGTTGTCTCAGATTGTGGTCTCCGTAGAGGAGGTTTTGGAACAAATTGATAAAGTAAACAGTAATAAGGCACAAGGACCAGATAATATTCAGCCAAGAGTTCTGAAGAGATTCAAATATAAAATTGCATAACTAGCACGTAACATGTAGCATGTAACTTATTGCTTAAATCAGCCTCTGTTCCAGATGACTGGAGGGTAGCTAATGTAACTATGTAGCTATTTTAATGAGGAGTCAACATATCTTTATAAAGGGAAATCATGCCTCACAAATCTATTAACATTCTTTGTGGGTGTCAATAAACATGTGGTCAAGGGCGATCCATTGGATTTAGTGTACTTTGACAAGATCCTCACCAAAGGCTCTTAAGAAAACTAAGTAGAAATGGGATAAGAGGGAAGGTCCCTCTCATGGATCAGTAACTGGTTATAAGATAGGAAGCATAGTGTAGGAAGAAATGGGCTGTTTTCACAGTTGAAAGAGATAAATAGGAGGCTCTTCCAAGGACTTGTGCTTGGACCTGTGCTGTTCAACATATTCATAAATGATCTAGTAAAGGGGCTGAACAGTGAGGCAGGGCTGCCCTTACCCAGACACAAAAGACACAGCTGCATAGGGCACCAGGAAATTTGAGGCACCTGGGACCCTTCGCAACTGCATGCTACCCAGCCCCTGGTCCGGCTCTTCCTCATGGCCCCCGCCCCTTCCTCATCCCTGCTCCACCCCAGTTCCACCCCCACTCCCCTGAGCTCTGCATCAGGGCCGGGCCTGTGCTCACCAGCAGTGGGAAGTGCAGCGACTCAGCCCCAGCCGCACTGCAAGTGAGTGCTAGGGGGTGGTTCCCCCTTACCCCCTGTGGAGGCCAGCCCACACCCATGGAGGCCTGGGGCTAGCCCCCTCTACCCCACCCCCCGCAAATACATGCCCCCCCATGTGTGTGTGTGTGTGTCCCAGAATAGCTAGGGACAGCCCTGCAGTGAGATGGCAAAATTTGCAGATGATACAAAATTACTCAAAATAATTAAATCCAAAGCTATAGAGTAGTCCACAACACAAGAATTAGAGATCACCTGATGAAATTAATAGGCAGCAGGTTTAAAATAGCCAAATGAAGTACTTCACACAATGCAAGTCAACCTGCGAAACTTGTTGCCTTGGGAGGTTGTGAAGTCCAAAAGTATAACTGGGTTCAAAAAAGAATTAGATAAGTTAATGGAGGTAAGTCCATCAATGGCTGTTAGCCAAGATGGGCAGGGATGCAATCCTATGTTCTGGGTGACCCAAAATCTCCAATTGCCAGAAGCTCTTACTGGACTATAGGGGATTGATTACTTGAAATTGCTCTGTTCTGTTCATTACCTCTGAAGCATATGGCATTGGCCACTAACAAGAGACAGGATAAAGGGCTAGATGGGCCATTGATCTGACTCAAAATGGCCATTCTTATGTTCTTATCTGTTGACAATGATGACACTAAGGGATATAGAGAGAAATGGCTCACTGACTGCTAACTTGAGCTGAGTAAATAATTCATAAGAAGTCAGTAATTTCCTCCCTGTCTCTTTATAACTTGTTCACAATTTCTTCCAATTTACTTGTTTGAAATTATTTGCTGAATAATGACTGTGAATAAACAAAATGTACATTCACTTCCCATGACTATTCTGCAAAATTGATTAGAATTTGCTGGGTCTCTGAAAAGTCCTGCCAACAAACACATTAGCTATAATATTTGTGGCAAGTGAACATAATATGGTGGTAAACACAGCCAAAATTTCTGAAGTCTGAAAGAATATTAGTAGTGGAAATGGTCTTGTAGCATTCACCTGACTCTTTTGCTGGCTTTGCTTACCCCACTCCTTTCTCTATGCAAATTAATTAAACAATGTATGGGAGGCAATGTTAATGAAAAGCACCATAAAAGTGCCCTATGTTATCTCCAAGCAAGATTTGCTCCATGCTGCAGAGTGGGACTTTGGAACAGAGATAGAGAGAACCTCTGAAAGTTCCCTCACCAGAGCGTGCTGGCTCTGCACATTTTGGGAATATTTTGACCTTCAGCCTAGCTGGATACATTTTATAAAAGATTCTTCTTCTTTGCTGTGACAGGTTTGGTCACAGAGACCCCCTTGGGACTGTCACCTGATGTGCTGGGACTGCCTCTGAACCCATTTTCCCTGTCAGCTTGGGACTCCACAAACCTGTCTTGCTGAGCCAGACACACAGGCCTGCTGCAACACAGACCTGGGGTCTGAACCATGTCCTCAAAGCTGCAGGCTTAATTGAAAACTACTCAGTAGGTACTCCTGTCTCCAGCACCAACGCCCAGCTCCCAATAGGATGCAAACCCCAAATGAATCCATTTTACACTGTATAAGCTCATAAATTGTGCGCCCTCTATAACACTGATAGAGATATGCACAGCTGTTTGCTCCTCCAAGTGTGAATTACTCTGGGTTAATTAATAAGCAAAAGTGATTTTATTAAATATAAAAAGTAGGATTTATAAGTAATTCCAAGTAATAATAGATGCAACAAAATAAGTTATCAAGCAAAATAAAACAAAACACACAAGTCTAAGCCTAATACAGTAGGAAACTGAATATGGGTAAACTTCACCTTCAGAGATGTTCCAATAAACTTCTTTCACAGACTAGACTCCTTCCTACTCTGGGCCCAATCCTTTTCAGACCAATGTTGTGGCTTAGAGCCTGGGTCAAGCAATCACTTTCCCCTCTCCCCGATAGTTACAGATCTTTGTTCTAGTTTCTTTCAGGCATCTCTTTGGGGTGGAGAGGCCGTCTCTTGAGCCAGAGAAAGACAAAATAGATAGACTTCCAGGGCCTTTTATATTTTCTCTGTGGGCAGAAACTCCTTTGTTCTTCTGTGCAGTCACAGCAACAAGATGGAGTTTGTAGCCCCCTGGGGAAGTCACGTGCCCATGAATGATTCAGCTTTTTACAGGCTGACGCCATTGTTTACGATGTTAGTTTGTAGTTAGCCATGTTAGTTTGAAGGTTCCCAGGATTGGCTTCTCCCAAAGTCCATTGTCAATTAATTGGGCACTTACTGAGAATAGTCCTTTCTAAAGAAGCTGAGCAAATGCTTCACTGAGGCTACTTAGAATCAAACACATTAAGATACAAGTACATAGTTAATATTCATAACTTCAAATACAACGATGATACACACATACAGACAGCATAATCATAACCAGCAAATAAAAACCTTTCTATAGACCACTTACTTGACCTCCTTTGTACAAGATTTGGTTCAACTATAGGACCCTGGTTTCAGCAATGATCTATATGGTCACAGTTCATGTAAATAACATCACATTTACCTTAATAGTAAATCTTAGTCTAGTAATTCAAGGCTCCTGTAATCTGTGATGTAGCATCCAGGATAATGATTACACTTAAATTGATAGCTAAAGAAAAAGTTTGAGGTTTTCTGTCTCTGATATTCCTATTAAAAATGTCATACACACACACACACACATACCCAATATGGAGAATGCTGTTTGGCAACATCTGTTTAGAGATATAAAACTTATAAATAAACTCAAACTTTGTCTGATGTGCAACAAATACTGAGGCCTCAGTGGTCTAGAAGGAACAAATTGTGAGTCACATCACTAGCACCTCAAGACTGATCCCAAATAACTCAGTTTACATTTCATTTGTTAGGTTTTGAGAAGTGTAAATACCTTTCTGTTTCTCTGCTGTGTTAGTTCCTAGGGGACTGGGGAGAAATCTTCCATGCAGTTGTTTTCAATAGTTTAAGCTTGTGTGGTCCCAAGTAGCATTTCAGGGTGTCTCAGACACCATCATACTTACCGTATACTAACACTGTTTGATGCCTGCAATGGCAACAGCCATCTCATTAACAACTGAGCTAATGCTAACACAGTAGCTCACAGTTTGCAATCATAGTTATTCCAGTTTCATAGGTTTAGCAGAATTAGCAAAAATAAACTTTGCATCCTGGAGTGCTGAGAGATGAATGACATGATGTATGAGTGAAGGAAATGTACATCAAGCATGTATGGCTCTCAGAAGGACAAATCACATTCAATTCTTTCTTTATTAGAAGAGCCACAAAAGGAAATACATAGAAGCAAATTTTTAGCTACTCCATGCTACTGATCTTTTAAAACTTTTCTAGGAAGCCTTTTGCATCATGTACAAAACTAAATATCCATTTCAGTATTATAGTTTATTAAAGGTATTGACAATGAAACAAATTGTAGAATTAAGTTGTTTTAAAAGTACAATTTAAGAAGGATTTAACATATCTTGAATGCAAGGGATCACATTCACTGAGGCTTCTCCAGATGACATTAGGCATCCACAAAGTGGCACAAAGCCCTGGTCTTCTGGGATCCCATTAGCCAAGACCATCCCTGAAATGGGTAGTGCTGATCAGAGAGAGGATGTGGCCATCACAGTCTATGGATGTACTGTTTCAGCTATTCTGAAGCCATTGTCCCTTCTTCCTGGTGGGCTACTATGGAATCCTCAGTGAAGATTAAAATTTTCTTTTTGTGTGCTGATGTGTATGTCAAATCGACCTCTAATTGAAACAGATAAGAGGATAGCAGGGCCATTGAAATGGAACAGCTCAAATGTATTTAAATAGCTATTCCTAACCAAACCAAAGATGAGGTAAGAATATGGCTGCCCCTACTGAAACTCTCCTCAACCCTTTGTGCAGAACACAAGGGGTCTGCTGCTTGCGGGAAGTCAAGTGCTGGTCCAAGCCAGCTGACACTGAAGATAATAATCTATAAGGACTCCTGCAGCAGTGCTAATACCAGTTCAGAACATTTTACCATGTAACAATCCTTCATGAATTCTAATGGTCTGTTATGCTGTTGCTATGTTTGGTCCAGGAGTCTGGCATATTGTGCTGATACCTGGTAGTTTGTTATGATTATCAGGAAGTCCTTACTTTTTCTGAACATCGTTAAAAGTCATCTAATTTCCAGACTCAATCAAGAGCCTGATCCTGCAAGGTGCTAAACCTCCTCAACTCTCATTAGTTCCAAATACTATATAACCTCCTTTGGAAAAAAGAAAGCTGGCTAGGAATCAAACTGAAGAACTCTTCTTGCCAGAAGCTCTAGTTGGTCAAATTACTATATGAGTACTATATGAGTGTTCTTCTTAATCAAACTTTAGTATGGAAACACTGCAGGCTTTCTTCTATTGCTTATGTTATTTCGGTGGTACTTTCTTTGATTTACCCAAGGATGTTTTGTTTTAATTAATGTTTATGACTGGCTTCATTGCCAAAGCAATACCAACAAAGTACTGAAGTGGATGTGCTTTGTTTATGGGTTTTGAATCTAATTATGTCATCCATAAAAATAGACCAAACAATTTTGTTTGTCTGCCAAAAATCAATTCTTTATCACTGGATTACAGATCTTCATTTTTTTTCATTTAAAAGTAATAAAAGTTGTTTAGTGATCATTATAAAACTAGTCTATATGGAGGTCTCCATTTATTACATTTCAGTATGTTATGCTAAAAGGAGACGTTATATTTATCACTAAGATGTACCTTCTTTCCAGTCATGAAAATTTGCTAGAAATCACTCTATTAATATTCTGGAGGCCACTCCTGCAAACCTCTATTTGTGTGATCAATTCCGCAATCTTATTTCATATGATGAATTTTCAGTGCGAGTAACCCCATGAGCAAGTGTTTACAAGATAAGACCATTAGGGCTGCTAACTTTTAGGAGAGGGAGGAAGCTAGTGACACTTAGATATTGTTGTGCAAATATTTTATGCAAATATTTTAATTAGTAATTTATGTGTAAATTTAATTGGCATATTTGGTTATGATCACAAACTTCCTTTTTTAAAAAAAACATGTGATTTAGTGGTGGTGAAATGCATCATTATGACAGCTCTAGTGAAAGAGGTCCTTTATTTATCTACAGGTTAGCAATAGGGCAAGCTGCCACCATGCACACTGCCCTACCAGCATTCCTCAATTGTAATCTATGGGAGACTTCCTCTGAGGGTAACAGGAATAATTTGGTCTCTATAGACCCATGACATTCTCCTGATAGCTGAATCTGCCAAACTAAGAAGACAAGAACATTCCACATTTTAGGGCTTACGATCCAGATATTTTAGTTCTAAGCTTGGGGTGTCTCTCCTCCATAGGCTAGAAAATATGGAAGATGCACAATGGGTATCACTGAGACAAAATCAAATTACTAACCATTTATAAACCATTTAGTACACATGTAGTATATACTTCTCGCTTTTGTTGTCTAAAGCAACAGCCATCTATCCCCAGCCACTACTCAACCTCACTATCATTTGGCCAATATCATAAGTGTCAGTGAATCCTTGGGAGAGATGTAGTAGATTGTAATGGCCTATGGGTTGAAAGTGGACAAGCAGGAGGCCACAGAGCTGTGGAGGACCTTGAAAGAGAGGACAAAAAAGCTTTACCTTGAGGTAGGGGATGATGAAGTAGGGGAAGCCAGAGCATGGATTCAAAGTGGTGGTGGGGAATGTAATCAGAGCAACTGTTCAGCAGCTTGTCTTATGCTGACCAGAAAGGTCAATGTGAGTATTAGGGAGATTACATTATCTAAGACGGGAGAAGGATGAGAGTTTTGGTTGTCTAGACAAAAAAAAAGAAAAAAAAAAAGAAAATGAAATCTTAGAAATGTTTGGTGGAAGAAGCCTCAAGATTTGGACAGTGTGTCAAAGTGGGCAAGAGAGGAAGGGACTGCAGATGACTCCCACATTATGAGCTTGGTCGAGAGGCAGGATTATGAATGTCAAAAATGACAGAGAATGGGGTGGGGAGAGAGTGCAGAAGGTTTGGAAGAAAACATGAAGAACTAAGCTCTTGGTTTTGGTCTGGCAGACTGAAAGGAGTGCACAAAAGAGAAAGCAACTGGATCTGGCCAGTTGATAATTCTGCCAATGTGGTGGAGCATACCATTGTGCAGAGCTGACGTGGCCATGGCCAGCATCTATGCCATTCCACACTTGACTCTAGTGCACAGAGTGTCTTGAAGCATGGCCAGAGTGTTCTAGAGTCTGGCTATGCTCGACTAGAGTATGATTCTTATAATACTGAAGCTAGCTGATGTAACTATGTTGTCTGCACTGGGTCACCTACCTTAAAATCAGGGATCTGTGTAACCCCTCTTGTGCTGCAATGAGCAGAAGTCTGCTGCAGCAGAGACTATGCACCAAGGAGTTCAGTTTTGGCTGTGTTAAGTTCAAACTGATAGCATGACTTGTCAGAGGAACTGTCAGAGAGAGGTATAAGGCAGATCAGAGAGACAGTGTTGTGTAGTGGCTAGAGTAGTATAAATGGAATTAACCATTCTGGGCTCTATACCCTGCTCTGCCAATAACTAGAAGAATATCTTGGGTAAATCACTTAAATTCCTGCTGCCTCAATTTACTCATCTATAAAATTGGAATAATAACTATTTCCCAGCAACGTTCTGAGGATTCATTAATTAAAACTTGTAAATTGCTTGAGAGCTTTCTTTAAAATATTTATAAGTGCAAAGTTCGTGAATGTGAGTATCATAGCTACACACATGACAACAGTGGAATGACAGGCACTAACAGTTTCTTCATCAGTTAAATGGGGATAATGATACTGATTTCTTTTGTAAAGTGGTTTGAGATCTATTGACGAAACATGCTATATAAAAGCTAGGCATTATTAGTATTTATTTTATTCATGGAACTACTCCTCTTTTTCCATCATATATATTCTCCAATTAAGTGCTGATAGCATAACATTAAGATATACTGGTGCAGTTGTCAGACCCAATATGAAACCTATGTTAAAGATTAGATTTATTTTTAAATTTTGCCCTGAGCACTGAAAAACTATTGGAGTGCTGCAACCAATCCCAGATTCTCTGCTGGGTGACGCTAAATCTGAGATCATGCTGCTTGTTGGTAATAATAGGCACACTCATACACTTGATAAAAAAATAACACATCATTCCGCTGTTTCACTCAGCCACCTGCTCCATTTTTGTGAGTAGGAAGGGGACTAAAATGTACCTTAATTATGTTCTTTTAGTATCCCAAAGTGTGCAATAGGTCTTGGGAAACATATTCAGTGCATTTCTTCCAGAAGGTTCCAAGGAGATGTATAGAACCACTGAAATGCAGCCACCTCTGTGGTGGAATTCAGGAGCTGTTTAACACTCCAAAACAGCCTAGATAGGAAAGAATACTGTATCCAAATAAAAGTGCAGCTGGAATTGAAGCCAGAACAATGGTACTAACATCATAGTGCTAACTATTACATTTTTTTAACTTGCTTATCTTAAACAATGCTGTAATTGCCTTTGTGTCTTTCCTTTACAGACATGAAAAGAAATAGGTTCTTGGAGAGGAGATTAACAATCTAGCTGTTGGAAACAATTTAATATCTCCATACTGGCTGCTCTGTGAGAAGGAGCATTATTCTTAATACCAACAACTATTGTTAGTTATTGGTAAACTATGTTTTATAGATATTGTCTGAGATTGTAACATTATGAGCGTCTTTGCCACACCATAATATTTTAGCTTTCTATATATATGCAAAGTAAAAGGACATATAAGTTTAAAAGGAAAAAGATACTTAGGTTTAAAACAACTCCAAACTCAGCAACAGATCTCAATCTGCATTCTTTCTGCTGGATGACTGAAATTGTCTATGTTTAGGTGGGATCCATGCGTCAATAAATAATAGTAGAGTTTTTATCTGCTCTTAGCTAAGATTGAAATCTTAACTTCTTTTTTTCTGAATAAGAAAGCAATAGTAGAATAGAACAAAATTTGGTTTTGTATTGAGCCTTTCCTCCCCAATGGGTCTATATATGCTGTCACAGCAGTTTTACACTGATGTAATTCCATTGATTTCAGTGGTATTACTCCTGCTTTGCACCAAAGTAAGCAAGAGCAGGACAGATTCAGAGAGGAAAACCTGTACAGATAAATAGACCAGCCATTATGTGCTTAGCTGTAATACACATGGAGTGCTGGACACTAGAGACTGTTTTTATCCTTTTTAGAGAAGCATTTTGCAGCTGGAGAGCTTGAATTAAAAATGCTCCTTAATTTTCAGCTAGATTTGCAGGCTTTTGCAATTCTATATGCTCCTAGAGCCACCTGCTTTTTATTTGGATTATAAAGAAGTAAAAAGAGTTTAAGAATAGGTCAAATTTGTTTGTTCAGTTTCATCATGGGCTTGAGATAAGCTCTGGCTAAACAACTGGTAAATTCTAGCCCTTTTGAAGTTAATGGGATTTTTGGCATCAGCATTTCACCCTGATGCCTCCAGAACTGTGATTAACAGGTCTGCCCTCTCTCTAATATGGGCAGCAAGATGGGTACACAGTCTGTATATAATTAAGCCATGATGTGTATGTATAGTTCACAGCTGTGTAATACCAAGACTGTTCACTCATCACTCACTGTATAATTAAATATATATTGATGTTCAATACTTCATTTTGAAACTTGCACAAATACATTAATAATCACACATTTGGATCTAAGATTGTTGGAAAATAAATATTTACTTCTAAATGATGTCCTTATTTTGATCATAGGTCTCTGCTGCAATTAAAGCTCAAGCACTTCAGGTATTACAGCTTCCACACTTCAGACCAACTTTCCTGCTTAAAAAAAGAACAAGGCTGAATGAAAGAATCAAGTGCTAACACCCCCTCCATTCTGAGCAGAAGTGGGACTGAAGGGTTCTTCCAGTGAACTCCTGCAGAGAACAAGGAAACAAGTTCGAAGAGATTTGTGTGACCTTTATGTTCAGGAAAATGAGTCAACTGACAACTTGAACTTGCAGATCTCAACTTAATGCTTAAACAAAATGTGGCCAATGTGTGGTCCAAATATTGCTTGCTGTGTGTTACTACAATTATTCTAGTAGTATAAATTACAGCAAAAAATTGCACTGTAGCTTTCATAACAATCAGTGAGGTTGTACTGATGTAAATGAGGGGAGAGTTTTGGTCAGTCGAGTTATTCCAAAAATGCATGAGTGTAACTGAGAGCAGAGTCTGACCTCTGTTGTGTTGTGTTTTTAATGCACCAAGAACAAATCAGATGATGGAAAGAGCATTTCCATTCCACATGCCGAAGATCATGCACAGGTTCAAGAGAAATGCCAGTGTCAAGTTAGAAATAAAAGAGAGACCAAGAACATGCTATAAAATTCAAGCACCCATCAAAGGCATCAAACGAGACAGCTCTTGATCTTGACAAAATCCAAGATAAAATTTTAATTAAGCAGTTAACAAGAGTCTGTTGCTAAATATCAGTGAATGAACGGGTGCCACAAGCCTGGAAAGATGGCTTCATCATGGCATTTCCAAAAAAAGTTAATATTACTGAATGCACGAACTGGAAAGGAATCATACTTCTATCAATCCCTGGCAAAGTATTGGTTGCTGTTATGGTGAATAGAATGAAGAAGCAGTGGGTGAAGTATTATGAGAAGAATAGGCTTCATCCAGGTAGATCATGTTGTGAACAGATGTTCACTCTTTGACAGATCGTCAAAAAAGCTACTGCTTGGAAAGCTACTGTAATCAATGGAAGAACTGGACTGCCCAATGTGTCAGTGGCACATTTATCCATATAACTGTCCAATCCCTTGTTAAATCTTTGTAAGTTCTTGACCTCATCAGCTTCCTGTGGCAGTGAGTTTCATAGTTGAATGATACGTTTTGTGAAAAAATATTTCCATTTATCAGTTTTGAATTTGCCACCTTTTTATTTAATTGAATGTCTCCATTCTCCATTTTGCCTCGGTCTTCCTGTTTCTGCATCCAACCAATTATGAACTGAAATTACTGAATAATGTTCAGCAATTATTATAATATTTTGGGGGAAGTTATATTTTAATGCTTGTGAAAGTTAAAGAATATTGAGCTAGGCACAATACCTGAAAGCTTTGTGCAAGTTGACTCAGTCAGCTCTGTGAATACTGTATTTCAGTCTTGGTCAGCAACACTCTTGAGATTCCAGTCTGAGCGCTCACCTAAGCACTGAATGAAAAAAATTGTCAAACTTCATGGGGCAAATCTGATGTAGTCAAATATCTTGAAGGAACAAGACAGGATACGCCTGACTTTCCACTGCCTTGCACCTATTGTTGCTATTTACATATGTACCAAGGAAATGCCATGTGGGTGCATTTTATTGGGAGAAGGAAACTAAGTTCCACCCTTTGCAGGGTTCCAGTAAAGACTGGCCTACAGTAGCAACTTAGGTCATTATAACTACCTCACTCAGTGGTGTGGAAAATCTACACCCCGAATGATGCAGTTATATTGACATAACTCCCAGTGTACACATTGCTATGTCAGTGGGAGGGCTTTTCCTGTCCACATAATCCTAGATTAGCAGAGCTACACAGAACCTAATGTTGAGGGGTTTAGAGGTAAGCCTCAACCTAGTCCAATGTAATTAAATAAACAAAATCATTACCACTTGCATATCTAAAGAACCCCTTTCCAGCCAAGATAGCAAATAACTTAAGTAATAAATAAATTACAAAGCAAAAAAATATTCAGCAAATACCCTCACAAAATAATAAAAACGTAAATATGTTTTTTTTTAAGCTGAGGGCCAGACTTCTCAGTAAACTCTTTATGTTAGTCTCTGGTATGGGGTATTTAGTGACTCAAATACAGTGTTACGATAGTTAAAAGAAGCAAACAAGTCTTGACTGTAAATCTGGGCCTGGCTGCCTGGGTATCCAGCTGTTAGATGAAGTTTACATTAATAAAATGTTTGTTTCTTACCCAGGGGCTTTCTGAGCAGCCTGTATAAAGAACTCCGGAAAAATGAAGAGTAGATTTGTTCCTAGCAGGCAGGAAGGAAGTTGTCAGGCGGAAAAGGGATATGGACCTGTTTGCATGCAAGGGTCAGTATTTGCTTGCTGGATATTTCCGCTGTGTCCACACGACAAGAAAATCCTCAGTTTCCTGCACTGGACAAATAGCAGGAAAGGGTGTGAGAGTTTTGAATGACATTATCATCTTATAGCCTCATCGGTGAGGAAGGCTGCTTATCAAAACTGATAGCAGTGAACTGAATTTTTGTAGCTGACATGAGGTGCTAAAATTTTTAAGAGATTCTTCTTTAGACTTCTTTAGCTCTGTTTAGCTGTTGTAGTATATCATTCTTCCTTTAGCTTCATGAATTTCTGCCAGCTTTTTTATTTTCATCTAACTGCACAGTCAGGGTGGGGAAACTTCTAAAGCCTTGTTTGATTTTGTTCTGAACAGAGCCATGGGAGATAAGTCTCATAACTATAAGTCTCATCTTGAAAAAAATCCCTTCCAGATGCGGTACTTACTCCTTCAGTTAATTCCACTGAAATCAAAGAGACTACTCATGTTAATAAGCACTATTCCAGTATCAGGCAGTGTAGTTAAATTCTCTACCAATGTTCTTTTAAATGTGCAAATGAATTTTTATTTACTGTGTTCACAACTCTTTTTGGTTTACTTTCTGTCAAGATTTCTGGCAAGCAAGTTTAATAATGTGAATATCATTAAATTAGAAGAAATATTTTGGGTTGAATGTTTGGATATTCACCCAAAGTAGTTTTCAGATCATATATTCAATTGCAAAATTTGCTCTCTGCAGTTTCTGGTGTGTTGGTTTGCTATGCAAGTTATCAAAGCAGGGTTCCAAAATAACACTATGTTGCAAATGTGACTAACAAATGCTGCACTCATTTAGAGCTGTGAATATTCATAAATTTGCTAATGAATTGCAGGTGAGGAATTATTCAATGAAGAAATTAATAAATCTTCTGGAAAAATCCCCCAATCATGTGCAAATGGGAAAAAAGGATGAAATATGTCAAGTAAATTATTTGTCATAAATTGTTAACTCAACACTACAAAATTTAAAATTCAAATACTATTTCTGACTTTATAATCACTCCATGTATGTGAATGGCAGGATTATGCATGTGATTTCAAGTTACAAGTGTCATTTAAATAGTAGTATCTCAAAACTTGAATCAGCTAATAATTAATTTGCAGCAGTTAATTAGGTCAACAGATATGTACACCTCTTAGTACAACTCAGGCCAAACTTTTTCTTGTACTTTTGGAGAGTTATTCACATTTGTTGCATACTAAATGATGGATTTTGACTGAGGTTGGCTAGGCGCGTAAGCACTCTATAGTTGTTTGGTTTTTTAAAAAAATATATTTTGCATTAATCTACATAATAGCAATCACATACTTCAGAAAGTTGCAGGCAGAGTTATTCATTTACAACAGATGGCACAAGGCAGGAACATGATGAATTGGTAGGTGAGACCTGAACTAGCAGGCACATAAATAAAGTATCCTTCAAGCTACTTTGGGGATCTAGTTTGTTAAAAAAAAAGAAAGAATGATGGGACAAAATATTTGCATATCTTCTTTTGCGCCGTGTAATCCCCCAGCATGTGCCCTTTAACTGAAGAATATTCATACCTAATCATAATTTTGAATGTATTCAGTCTGGTAAGCCGTTTTTAGATACATCTTCATCATCTCCAAAACACTGCAACAGTAACAGTTTTCTGTAGTTATTTTTATGTTTACTGATCTAATGTCTCTGTACATTTTATAAAAGCTTTTAGTTACAGATAAAGCCAATCACCTTCATATGCTTAGCAAAATCCCTCATAGGCAGTTTTAAACATTGTCATAAGTATGAAGTAGCCTAGAATTAGTGTTTCGCTGTAAGGGGTGAGAGGTTACCTTTAGCTTAACCCCTTACAGGGAAACACTAATTCTAGGCTACTTCATACCTATGACAAACATTGATGCCATTTAATGTGTGATGAGATTATTTCACAGAATGAATAATGTTTAAAAAGGCACCCATGTAGTCATTTGTTTTATTATTAATGCCACAGCATTTTTAATGTCTCCAGAAACTACCGACATATGAAGCAAGTAAGTTAACAAACATTTATCCATACCACAACTCCATCACTAAAGAAATTCCCAAATCCCTCACACCAAGCTTAAATGCTGTGTTTTGGTGTAGGGAATCTTTTATTTTAGATAAAGAAGAAGAAGTAGAAAAGGCAGAATGTATAGTTTCCACCCTTTTTTTTCAGGTGTAAATCACTAGGTAGGCAATGGAGAACCAGATCCAAAGCAGAACGAATATCCCACTTCATCCTCTATCTTGGATTCTATCACAGACGTGTTTCCTCCCTACCCATATATACATAGTAGACAAACAGAAGATTTTGTATATTAGAGGGGCAGTACACAGTGAATAGATTCATTGCAACATAAAACATCCCTGCCACTTACTTTCACGCCATAACTTCAAAGCCATTAGTATTCCAGAGCTTCAAGAGAGGTGTGATGTTAGCTACAGTGCTCACTTTGAAAACTTAACATGGCTTTTTCATAAAAGCCTGGTAGAAAAAAAATTCCCCTGGCTATGGGAGAGATTCCCCTTGCACTGTTTTGAAAAGTCATGAGCAATCAAAATTAATGTAATTTCTGCAGCTAGCCCTTATTCTTTGGAAAAAGACATAAATCATGAGTTTTTCTATGTTCTGAGTCATCATAGGAGGTATGCAGACTGTTTCTTTCTGATTAAGTTCCTATCACAGTGATTCTACCAACTTTTCCCAGGGATTCAGGACAATGACTGAGTCACTAGGGAAAAAACTATGAAAACCTCTCTGAAAGCAGAAAATGATTTTATGTCCTGGCTTTGCATGCTGGAGAGAGAACAGCTGGCAAAACAACTGAAGGGAGAGTAAAAAGCATTACAGAACATTTTTGGCAAGGCAAGAATATGTACAAAATGAAAGCTTGGCCTCTTGAAAAAATGTGAAGCATGTGCATTGCAAATTATCCTTGATTTGTGAGGGACGACACCTTCCCCAAATCCAAGAGTCTAAGTATTACATCCTGGAAGTTCTGATTGAGTGGAATGTCTTTGGTAGTTTTGTGGGCCTGTTGGCAGAATCACAAAATAATCCATGTGTTTTGTTTAACAATTTGGGATGTTAAGGAATAGCTGCTCTGGAGAATTCCAAAGCAGAATTAATATCCTCCATGAAGGTACACAGTTTTCTTCCTGTCAGCATTATGCTCATTGATCAGGGAAGTAAAATGTTTTGCATGCCCTTTATACACCCCACATGTGCCACAAAAATGTAGTTCTTATATACTGTGTTTTCATCTATCAGTCTCCAAGCTCTTTATAAAGTAAGATCAGTATCTCATTTTATGGATGGGGAAACTGAGAGACAAACTAACCTGTCCAAAGTCAGATAGCAGGTTAATGAGAGAGATAGGAATAGAACCTCAGTCTCCTTATCCAGTGCCCTATCCAATGGATGATGCTACCTTCCATATAGACACCAACTATGGTACAGCTGGTATACTATTTCAGATTGGGGTTTATTTTTTTTTAACTTGCGCACCATCTGTCCTCTGAGTGAAAAACAAGTGAGCTATTTTAACATTCTCCCTACTGCTCTCTTTCCTTCCTTCCTTCCCTCCCGCAGTGGACCTGGTAAAAGATGAACAGAACGGTTTTTAAATATGATGGCTTATTATATATGTATGCATATATATTTGGTTTATATAAAACCTAAGAAACAGGCCCCAACATTTCTAAGACAATGTTTTGTTTAAAAAGATGGAATTATTCTTTGTCTTTTCTTACAAAATAGCTGTGTCAACTTTCTACATCTACCACAACACTTCTGATCCTCCACAGGCGGGTAAAGTGTACTGAAGTGATTAGATGCTATCCTTATACTTATCTGCCTCTAAGATGGTGATTTATCAGAAAAGATTCAAACTACTGCATTATCAAGTACACTCTTTAAATGTCTCTTCTTCTATCTCTCTCTTTCTCACTAATCAGCAACAGGAGGGACAATGTAGTAAGTACAGGGTATACTGTAACCTCCTTTATCAGTAAACATATTTACTAGTTAGGTTCATAGGATGTGATTATAGAAATGGAAAAGAACTATTAGATTGTACAAGTCCCTTCTCCCCTGAGAGCAGGATATACTGTATGCCCCAGATAGTGGATATATCAGCTCTTGAACCAAAATTGAACTTGATCTTAGCAAAATGTCTTGGACCTAATTTGGATCTCACTTATACTGGTTTAGACTGGCGCAACCGTGAGCAGATTCAGGTCAGATTCGTTGTTGTGTTATGGTTTCTATATGCTGTACAGTCAAAGGACAAAGGGCAGCCAGAAAGGTGTCTACCTTACCAGACCCAGTGAATAGCAGCAGCTCAGGATAGAGCTGGGTGAAA
The DNA here is from genome assembly GCA_007922305.1 of Dermatemys mawii. NCBI lineage: Eukaryota > Metazoa > Chordata > Testudines > Dermatemydidae > Dermatemys > Dermatemys mawii. The sequence goes on along the minus strand of ML677332.1, from coordinate 49,239,413 downwards.
TGTTTCAGCCAAAACTTTTGTTTTTCAGTGAAAGATGCAGATTTGGCACCACAAAAACATTTTGCAAATTTGTGTCATTTTTGCCAACTTCTTACGTTGTACCCATCACCACTGTATCTGAGAAGGTGAAAATAGTACATTTCCAAATTGAAAAAAACCACCCTAAAAACTGTCTCCAACTCTCCAAACTTTTAATTTTGACTTTTTCTATATGAAGTGTTTTGATTTTTTCCATTCAAAATTATTTTTTTCAAAATTTCTTTGAATGTTATTTAACAACAGTCAAAAATGTTTAAAAAGAATCAAAATCCTTTTTGTCAAAATGAAGCATTTTGTTTAATACCCATTTTTTTTGATTTATTGAAAATGTCAAAACATTTAGTTTTCAGTTCAATCAGAAACAATTTTTGTCTTTATTTTTTAGAATTGCAGTCCAAGTGAAAAGCCCATTATTCACCTGGTTCCATTCAGGGGGCCTCTTTACTACTCTTGTACAAGTCTCAAATGCAGGGAGTGCTCTGGGGCTGGAGTGGGAGCTGACCAGAAGAAAAGCCAGTGGAGCTGAGTGCTCTCCAACTGGAGATGGAAGTGTTGCAACCTCTAAAGACCTGAAATCTCTTGGGATCTGCCTGTCTGAGAAAGTCTTTCTATGTGATACTGTGCTGTTCAATTGTGGCACTCAAATTGGACTTCTCTTGGTACAATGACAAAGAGGGAGCTGCCAAAGAGGGAACTCATTGTCCATGAGAGTCCTTCACCTTTGGAACCTACTCTCCACTTTGACTGGAAAGAGCCCACATTTGCAACCTCTGAATTATGCTGCAAGTCCCATCTGTTTCTCCAGGCTGTGGGGGAGAAAGGAACATAAAAAGAGCTGATGTATATGGGATAAAGATAGCTATTGTTTGAGCTTGATGCATTTTGGTTTGTTATCTCCTGATTTGAGGAACTTCTGGTTTTACTTTTGATTTATTATATTTTACATTTTTGGTAAAACCACCCTCAACTGTATGTGCTTTTTGTGCACATTTATTTTTTGAAATATAGAAAGTAAATAAATACACTAAGCAGTTTGCCTTCTCTTCATTTGTAATTTAAGTTGATAGAATCAATATTGAAATAATGATAAAGCAGGACATTTAGTACAAAGTTTTCTCTTTGAAAAGATAAAGAATTTCTCACTAGTCTTGATTTGACTCAATCTATTCATTAGTCTATATTGCTATGTCTAATCATAGCCCATATTTAAATGCATGAGGTGCATATGATTTATCTGAAAAGGCATCTTTTTCAGCAGGTGGAGAGCTCCTCAAAGAAAATAAGAAGAATGCTCATGGGTGCACAAATGTTGAACCATTATTGACTGATAGGCATGTATAGATATATAACTGATAAAAGGTTATCTCATGTACACTATTACTGAATGATTTTCAGACCTGTAGCTCATGTTGACTTCATTTTGACTGGTGGGTGCTCACAGTTTTTGAAAATCAGGACCATAGTGCACATTAACACTGTATGAGCTGAAATCTGATTTCAGAGTCAACATTCATTTTTTAACACCTTTCTTCTAACAACAAGTTAATTTTTTTTGTATGAATCATGTCCCTCTGTACATAAAACATTCTTAATGAGTCCTCAGCTTTTCCCCTTGTTAGTTGTGATGCAATTCTTTTGGGTATCTGAGTGTATCATCGATATATTTTATTCAAACCTCTGAATCTCTCTGATTAAATTATTTCTTACTCCCTTTTTATTATATCCCTGCAAGGAAACAAAACCATACATAGTGTCAGGACATTACAATTGCTACACTGATGTCTTTCAGGTCAGCCCTCACTAAGTCTAAGGCTTCTGTGAACTGCTTTTAAAAACATATTTGTGATTCCATTCTCTCTTTTGCAAACACTCTTTAATGGTTTCGAGCAATAGTACCAGTGGACATTTAAGTGAAGGACATGATCTGTAATAATATAAGCTATTGTTATGGGATATTTTCCATGGCAGGGACTTAAACAATTCCTTGTTCACAAAATTATGTCAGCATCTGTAACCAAGGCAAAAAGCATCTCTCTGGCTTGGGTGCTGATCTCAAAATAGATAAAAATAATTCATCTGCAAGGGTGGACTAAGTTAAATGGAGTCCCAGCACAGAAGACTTTCTTGTCAGGATGGACTTTCCTTTCCAGGCCTCTATATGAACTGTTTTCTCCCTCCCAGGTCTGAGTCTTTCATTTTCCTGCTAAGTGCAGTCTCCTGCTACTCTGCATCACTGCTCTGGTCTAGATTTCCTCTGGACATGGCTCCCAAAACTCTATGCTTTAAACTACTACACTTGTCTTTAAGATCTTTTAAAAGTAATATATGCATGATCACGGTGTCTTCTATTCTAAGATAATATCCAGAAATGCACTCTTGCATGATTTCTTCATCTCCATCTAGTGGTAAACATATTGCAATTGAAACCTGCCTCTGTCAGTCATAACGGAGTCAGTCCAGTCTAGTTTCCAGGTACATGTATGATCTCGTGGCTTGAATATCAAGATATTAATACATTGCCTCTGATTTTTAAAAAAGGTACAAACCACAAGGGCTACTGCACCCAGGATGTGGTTCACTCCAGGGGAGGAGAGAGGATGTCTCCACAGCTGTGCTTCTCTTGGGATTTACTACAGAAGGACATTTTTGTCATCTGTAAGGGTTCCGCAGGATTCTAAAAATGCAGGTTGCATCAGGGTTGTCCTGAATCAGTGGCTTCCCGACTATGCTCCCTTTCCAGATATCACTGTCCATTTTGGGGGATTACACTGTTGGATTTCTCTGGAGGATTGATTGCAAATGCTTCTTCCTCTGCATTTTCTGTCCAGGAGGCTTTCCACTGCTTTGGTCTCTCTGCCGTCTGCCAAACACCCTTAGTAGTTCTGGCTCCCTAGCTAATTAAGAGGTGCTCAGATGTTACTAATGCTCTTTGCTGTGTATCCAATTCTTGATAATCTATTGAATTAAAATGATGGCAGAAATAATAGAGATGTGACAGGGATAATTCCCCCGATTGAAGATTTGACAGATTTGCAAAGAACTTCAAAAAATGAAATTGAAAATAATTAAGCTGTTGGACTAAACAAACAATCAATCAAATTGCTCTTTTATTCTACTCTTACTTAAGTCTCACTGTCAAAACAGGTGCTGAACTGAGGTGTGGTAATGCTGCACTACTTAGCACATTAAAATGTATTTTACCTAACTAATCCTCGCACCATTCCTACTGATAGGCAAGTAAATAGTATTAAAGAATGAAAGTAAAATCTCCATGAAAAAGCAGTGCATGTGTCTCCTCTGTTACTGAATTGTTGTTGCACATGGGCTGTTCCTAGAAGTGCAAAGCTTCAGTATATAATAAAACATAAAAAGCATCACAAGTTCATATGTACATCCAGCATAATTATCCCTGTTTTACAGGCAGGAAAAGTGAGGAATAGAGGTTAAGTGATATGGCCAAAGTTACAAGGGGAATTAGTATCAGAGTCAGAGCACTCACCCATGAAATCTTGGCTTTATTAAAATCAATGGGGGCGGCGGAGATGGAGCGAGGGAGCGGGGAGTTTATCATTCCCGTTAGTGAGGCCAGAATTTCATACTAGGAGTTGTTGAGTCCTACATTCAAACCACTATAATCTTTCTAGGAAACAATGCCAAATCTTCCACCTTCCTGCAGCCTCGTTAAGAGCCATATTCTCCATCCATTGCACGGCACTGTGGGAAACAATCACAGTAATGCTAAGGAGAGGAGACTGGAGTCCAATCAAAAGCAAATGGTAGTTATACAATAGCATCTGACTCGGTGGAGAGGGGTGGGGCCATGCCATGAACTTTTCCAGTGTTGAGGTAAAGTTCCGATTAGGAGTTGGATTCAGCCAGAGAAAGGGCCCAGTTACAAAGTTAGATTTTGTATCTGTACCCTTCTGAAAGTGTCAGGATATAGGGTTATGATTGGAGCCCATCTCTAGCATTAGGGAACAAAGGGTCCGATCATGATCTGCATGATGAAGGGTGCAGGTCACACCTCTCACACAGAGGGGGATTACGCTGTTTCTGTGACAGTGTCCCAACACCCTTCATCCTTCACAGAAGGTGCTCTGTGGCTCCAGGGATCCATGTGTGAAAAAGTCAGGTAGAGGCCAGCCTGGGACTGAGACTAGCAAAATATATCCCCCTCACTAGACTTGTGGAGAATCACCAGAAAAAACTAACAGAATCCTGTCTTTAAATCCCTCCCTGCTATGGTGGCAGTCCCTCTTTTAGGGGGTCACTGAGGCATCTGCCAGCAGCTGGAGCTCTGTTATCATGACTCCATTGTAGCCATGCTGTTAGGAAGTTTATGGGGACCACTCTAGCACAGAGTCTCGGTGTGGTTAAGATTGGCATCCTGCTGGTCCACTGATCAGTCAGTGTGAAAAATAAATATGTTCCCACCCTAGAGACTTGATAGATTTGTTCTAATATCTGTGGTTTAGGGAGATTAAAACCTTTCCAGATAAATGCAGCATGGCAAAGAGCCAAGCAACGACTCAGGTCCAGTGGTAAAAGGGGGACCCAATTCGTCAAATACTGTAATATGAATCTCACATATTGCATATCCACTAGCAGCTCTAATGTAGTGGCTTCTTAATTACCTCTTAATTACTGGCCAAGCTTAATAGGCTGAGGTCATGTAGAGTAGGCAACAGCTTTAGCCTGCAGGGGTTGCTGTAATACAAGGATAATTATCCCGTGATGTAGCAACAAATCAAGCAGTAAGACTAGAAGTTGTTTTGTTTTGTTTTAAGGGCTATGTTTATATCCTGCTTTAGCAGACAGGCTTCCCAGCTACAGAATCTTTTTGTGGAAGGCTTGAGATTGTTTCCAGAAGAGCACGAGCACTACAGCATGTACTTTTTAGCATGTTGGGATCAACTATCTGAAAGGATGTCCTGTTTATATTTTGCACGTTAGTTCAGTAATTACACTGCATGAGTTCTCCAGAAATGGGATGAAGCATAAGAAGTGGGGAGATGGCTTGAAATGGATTTTCACACAGATTTGAAAAATGACTCTCTGATGCCTGTCATCATGCCCTTTGGGATTATTCCTCTGAAGGTCTATATTTTAAAAAACTATGCACTTAGGAGGGAGAGGCTATGGTATCCATGGAATGCATTTTGGGTGGTTTGAGATTTTTTTCCTTTTTAACAAAGAAAATAGGGAGAGGCTGATATTTGGCAGACAGCCAGTCTCGTTTAATGAAATGACCTGTGTAGGTAACTGAGCCCTGCAGAATGGAATATTGTCACAGAGCAGCGTCTAGCAATGGCAAGATTAATAAAACAAGGAGGCTAGACTCTCCATTGCCCTGAATTTTGTACAGTCATCTACACCACCACATGGTGTGTTTTATACTCAGTTTGCATTCACTTTGTACTGGAACAAGTGTCTGCACAAGGTGAAGGGCAACAGAAATCAAACCCAGCATATTTTAAGATCAGAGAGAAGATTTATTTTATTGTAGTTTTTCTGGGGGTGGTGAAGGAGGTAGAGGTGGCTTAGCATTTTGGGATGAAATGTAGAGCCAAAGACCTAAATTCAGACACTGTGGCATCCAAGCATAAGTAAATCTAATGAAGACTATTGGGAGCCTAACCAGGCATAACTTATGTGAGCGATATCTTCTGCCCCTTTGTGTTCTGTACAGTTTCCCCCAATTTAGACTCCATAGATTTACTTAGATGCAACTTTAGATCTGAGTCTAAGTGATGCTAGAGAGAGTCTAAGTTGATGTAACATATATTATTATTTATTTGTATTATTGCCATGCCCAGGAGCCCTAATCATAGACTCGGACCCTCTTGTGCTAAGTGATGTACAAAAACGGAACAAAGAATGGTCCCTGTTCGAGAAATCTTATCATCTAAGTACAAGACAAGTGACAACAGATGGATACAGACAGACAGACAGGGGAGTATAAGGAGACACCAGGACAATATTGGTCAGCATGATAAATAGGCAGTGGGCTCAGGACATTATTTAGTTTTTTTGTTGGCATCCTGGAAAAGAGGTATTTTAGAAGGAAGGTTTGGAAGGAAGATAATGCATTAGTTTTGAACTTGTTTGTGGACAGTTTTCAACTCACATCCACATGTCCACACAACACCCTCCTGCTCGCTCTCCTCACATCTCTTCTTATTGCAGTTCACTGAGTCAAAATTACAGGAATCTTCACACAGTCACCACAGACTGCGTCTGATTCTCCTCTCACATTCCCTTCAGGGTTGTTACTCCTGACTTGCATGACTGTAACTGAGTGCCAAATCAGACCCACTGGCCTTCAGTCAATAACAGTAAAAGTAAAGGCAGAAAAAAGATCTCACTTAGGGATTGGCACTGAAGAAAGAGTGATGAGATAGCTTAATAAAATAAGCTCAATGTAGCCGTAACATATCACCTTATCAGTAGGGCAACTACATTTATGTCTAGCAACACTGTAGAATCTATCTATCTAAGTTCTTACACTGCACCCATCACAACCATATCTAAGAAGGTGAAAATGGCACATTGTATATATTATTAAGTCTGTCAGTATTATCTCTGGAATATGGGAATTGATTGGGGGTAATAAAGAGCACTCCAGAGCTCTGAAAGCCCTTGATTTTATATTTACATCTCTGAACAAGCTCATTTTGACTCATAGCTCCTTAATTAGAGGCATAGTCATTTTCTTTTCTTTAGGGCATTTTTTTTACCCTCACAATACAAGCATACATTTGGTAACTAATACCAGCAATTAGCTTCATCTGCTATGTAAATGAGTGTAATTGCAATTAAATACTTTAGTGGGCCCAAAGGGAAAACATGCAATCATTACAAAGTAAGTAGGAGTACGTGGTTAAGGGACATTTAGAAGTGTTAGCAGAAGTGCTTTTTTTGTAGTGACTACAATCTTTTTCATTTTTAGTTATTTCTTCAGGAGGCTAGAACACGACACAAAGGATGTTTTTTCTTCTTTTTCACAGAGAACTCAGAGACATGTGGTACAAGGAATGACATGCAGGAGGAAGAAAAAAGGAGTTATCTACAAGAATGTTCAAAGCATTGGGTAGCATATTTCTGGTCATCACGCGTATGCCAAAAACAATCCTGGGGCAGATCCCCAGATGATGTCAATTGTCATAGCTCTATCAAAGTCAACTGCTATGACAATTGACACCAACTGAAGTTCTGACACACTGATTCTTGGAGGTATGTATACATTTGATCTGTGAGGTGTGATTCTAGCTTGTGTAGACATACCTGAGATATCTCTACTTCATCTAGAGTGCTAAAAATAGACGTGCACCCTGAGTAACATGGACAGAGGCTTGTGCTAGCTGCATGAGTACTTACCCATACGGTCTGGGCAGATGCATATTATAGTGGCTAGCTTGAGCCACTGTCTCTACTACCCCAGCTGCATTGCCATTTTCTGTGTTAGTGCGAGCCGAGCTGGCACGAGCTGGTCTACATAAGCTGAAATCATACCTCACAGCTCAAAAAGTAGGTGTACCTTTGGTGGTATACATATAGCCCAGGCCTTCACTTTCAAGTCCTGTCCATACAGTTAAATGTCTAAACTAAACAAGTATCTATTTTGAAATGTGAGTATTAGTATTTAATTTATTTCACTGTTCAGGGTAGCAGAGGAGGCTGTTTAATGTGAATTGTCTTAACTCCTTTATAGGCTTGCTGCAAGGAATTTCCATGTATTGTCCTGAAAAAATTGATCAGATCTGAGGTAATTTGACCAGCACAGGAAGTTATGAAAATACCATTTTTTCTTGAACAAATTTTCACCCTGTTTTGCTCAGGGAGGGCACTCACTGAGTCTCTAAGTGGCCTTTTTCTCTAAGAGGCCAATAAGGATGGTAAGAAATATTTACTCTTCCTCTGTAAAGACCTTCATATGCAGTTTTCCACTTGGCTCCTGTCAGGATTGCCTCCCCACTCTGAACTCTAGGGTACAGATGCGGGGACCCGCATGAAAAAAGAAATAACCCCCCCCCAGCTTATTTTACCAGCTTGGGTTAAAATGTTTTTCCCCAGAACACAAATTCTTCTGTATCTGGACCTGGTACGCTGCCACCACCAAACTAGGTCTAGGGTAGTTTGGGACCCTTCTTTCCCTTTCCACTCACCCCCCAAACTTCTTCCTTCCCTGGAAAGCTTGAGAGAGAAAAAATAAATCTCACCTGCTCCTGCGAGACGTGCCTGATCCAAAACCAAGATCTTACAGAATGAAAAACAAGCAGTCAGCTTCTTAAAAGAAAGATTTTAATAAAAGAAAAAAAGAAAGGAATAAATCCCTTATAACCATCAATAGAACAGCATCTACCATAATCAACAAAAGGATTCAGAAACCAAACCTCTCCCCCGAGGCAATTTTCTCCCACTGTTGAGATCTCTGCTGAAGCTTACAATATCAAGAAGCACCCAGCCAACACTCACCACTGAGAACCCTCCAAGTGATAAAAAGAAGGTAAACTTACTGACTACAATACTTAATAGAATCTATAGTTACAGTGAAAGACATAGCTGTGTCCATCCCATAGCCGAGGTGAACAGAGAGAGACCCAGTGAGAAACTGAAACTTAAAATCCTTTTTCTCCTGAGGAATTTCTCATTGGTCAGTTGTCCACCTCTCAGGTTACCTTTAGCTTAACCCCTTACAGGTAAACACTAATTCTAGGCTACTTCACACTTACGACGCTCCATTTTCTCAACTTCCTTTTCAGTCTGTGTGTATTACCTCTAGAGACATAATGAAATGCTTGCCCAGCCATTTTACTAAGGGTATGGTTACACTTACAAGATTATAGCGCTATTGGTTATAGCGGTCCCCTTATACAGTAATATGAATAGCGCTATTGTATGTCCACACTGAGATGCTCCAGCGTAATAGCATGGCCACATTTGCGGCACTTAATACGGCATTAAGAGCAGCGCATTAGGGCATGTACCCCACAGTACACCTCTTCCCGATCTGGCGCAATGCCTTGTGGTGGTGGGGGGGCGTCACTTGAGGGGCATTCTGTATCCTGTTTCAACTCCCCATGATGCTTTTTGGCATATCCCAGCAATCCCTGTGTTTCCTTCCACCTCCGGCGCCATCTTTCAACGGTTTCAGCAAGGCGCGCTCCGTCTTCCATTGTCGTGTGCTGCAATGAATCCAGAACTGCTGAGGAACATGCTGACGACTGTTGCCAGCACATCTCTGTGTGCAGTGGAGTTAATCCTTGACATGCAGGATGACAGTGATGAGTCGGAAGACGAGATCGAAGCGGTGAATGCGTTTGACACGAAGCTTCTTGTCTCATTAACGGACATGCTCACGGCTGTTGAATGCCGCTTCTGGGCACAGGAAACGAGCACTGAGTGGTGGGATCGCATTGTCATGCAAGTCTGGGACAACGAGCAGTGGCTGCAAAACTTTCGAATGAGAAAAGCCACTTTCATGGGACTGTGTGCTCAATTCGCCCCCGCCCTGTGGCGCAAGGACACCAGACTGAGAGCTGCCCTCCCAGTGGAGAAGCGGGTGGCTATCGCGATCTGGAAGCTGGCTACACCAGACAGCTACCGATCGGTGGCGAACCAGTTTGGGGTTGGAAAGTCGACAGTTGGAGTTGTGCTGATGCAGGTGTGCAGGGCCATTAATCGCATCCTGCTATGAAAAATTGTGACTCTGGATAACGTGCATGACATCGTGGCTGGCTGTGAAGAAATGGGTTTCCCTAACTGCGGAGGGGCGATAGATGGGACCCATATACCTATTCTGGCGCCCGCCCACCTAGCTGACGAGTACGTTAACCGAAAGGGGTACTTCTCCATGGTTCTCCAGGCGCTTGTGGATCACCGTGGGCGTTTTACTGACATTAATGCTGGCTGGTCTGGAAAGGTGCATGACGCACGCATCTTCTGAAACACCGACCTGTTCATGAAGCTGCAAGCCGGGACTTTTTTCCCAGACCAGAGGATCCCTGTGGGGGAAGTGGAAATGCCCATAGTGATTCTTGGTGACCCTGCTTACCCTTTAATGCCCTGGCTCATGAAACCCTACACAGGGAGCCTGGACAGCAGTCAGGAAAGGTTCAACTACAGGCTTAGCCGGTGTCGAATGACTGTGGAGTGTGCTTTTGGGCGTCTCAAGGTGCGCTGGCGCTGTCTTTATGGGAGGCTAGACTTGGCCGAGGGTAGTATGTCCGCGGGTATTTCCGCATGCTGTGCCCTACATAATCTTTGTGAGCGGAAGGGCGAAGGCTTCACTCAGGCATGGTCCTTGGAGGTTCAACGCCTGGAGGCCACATACGCCCAGCCAGAGAGCAGGGTTCTTGGAGGGGACCAGCGCGAGGCTGTTAGGATCAGGGAAGTCTTGAGGGAGCATTTTGAGGCTGAAAGCCAGTTCTAAAGTGAGGTGCAGATGGAGGGAGGGAGGGAGCATTCTTTTAATAGGAACAGGCATTTGCTTTTCTGTAGCCTGTAATAATGTATGTACACTTAATAAAGAAACCCATTTATTAAGAAGACAATTCATTTATTGAACAGGTACTTCGGTTGCTGAAAGAAAATATTGTGATGCATGTGAGGGGGAAGCCGGGGGAGGTGCAATGGGGGTGGCATGGGGTCAGTCAGAGATCGGAATATGTCTGGGTCTCTGAGTCTCCAGTGCCCTCACAGTGGCCATGTCCCCCGAACCCCATTTGCGGAGGGCAGTAAGGCATGTTATTAGGGGTTGACTGCAGTGGATAATGGTCCGGGGTTTGGGGGTTGTTCGGTGAAGACAGAGGGGTTGGAGGCAGCTGTGGATGGTAATAACCATTTGGCTGATGATAGTGGCCTGGAGGGTACTGAGGCACAGAAGGGGAAGAGATCTGGGGCAAATGATAATTGGGGTGGTGGGTGCGGTGCTTCTCCTCCTGAAGGGTGACAATCCGCTGCATAGTCTGCAATTGAAGCTGCAGTAATGAGAGCAGCTTATTGGTGCTTTTCCGGCGGTGAATCGCATTCTCCTTCCACGCCTTCTCCCTCAACTTGCTCTTATTCTCCCTCCACCTCTGTGCAACTTGATTCTCCATTACAGCCTGTTGCATTACTTGCTGTACAAGATCCTCTTTGCTCCTTCGTGGCCGCTTCCTCAGTCGCCTCAGCCTCTCGGCTGTTGATAAGAGCAATGGCGCAGGGCTGAAGGACGACCCTTCTAAAATAAAAAGATACATTTAACAGTGGTTCCCTTGTAAAGAGCAGACATGCCTATGATTTCCCCGCATTCCCCGTTTGCCTGTCCCGCAGAGAGCACAGATACAGCA
>ML677332.1:49057807-49227458 GCA_007922305.1 Dermatemys mawii | reverse complement strand
CAGTAAGGCATGTTATTAGGGGTTGACTGCAGTGGATAATGGTCCGGGGTTTGGGGGTTGTTCGGTGAAGACAGAGGGGTTGGAGGCAGCTGTGGATGGTGATAACCATTTGGCTGATGATAGTGGCCTGGAGGGTACTGAGGCACAGAAGGGGAAGAGATCTGGGGCAAATGATAATTGGGGTGGTGGGTGCGGTGCTTCTCCTCCTGAAGGGTGACAATCCGCTGCATAGTCTGCAATTGAAGCTGCAGTAATGAGAGCAGCTTATCGGTGCTTTTCCGGCGGTGAATCGCATTCTCCTTCCACGCCTTCTCCCTCAACTTGCTCTTATTCTCCCTCCACCTCTGTGCAACTCGATTCTCCGTTACAGCCTGTTGCATTACTTGCTGTACAAGATCCTCTTTGCTCCTTCGTGGCCGCTTCCTCAGTCGCCTCAGCCTCTCAGCTGTTGATAAGAGCAATGGCGCAGGGCTGAAGGACGACCCTTCTAAAATAAAAAGATACATTTAACAGTGGTTCCCTTGTAAAGAGCAGACATGCCTATGATTTCCCCGCATTCCCCGTTTGCCTGTCCCGCAGAGAGCACAGATACAGCAACAGAGCCCCGGCCATGGTGAGTGCACTCCAGAGGCAAGGGAAATGATTTTTTCCCTGCCCCAGAAAAGCTGTGCCGGGGGAAGGGGTGGGGAGTACCGGTACGTTGCAGGAGCCCCAGTCTGAGCAGCAGGCAGGGGGAAGGATTTCTTCCCTGCTCTGAAAAGCTGTGGCGGGGGAGGGTGGAGTGCTGGTAAGTTGCAGGAGCCCCACTCTGAGCAGCAGGCAGGGGGGAAGGATTTGTTCCCTGCCCTGAAAAGCTGTGGCGGGGGGTGGGGGGTGGAGTGCCGGGAAGTGGCAGGAGCCCTACTCTGAACACTTTTCCAACATTCTCCGTAGGTGTTTGTCCTGGAACATATCTCGTTGCTTCGAGTCACTGAGGAACAAAGGGAAGGGATTTTAATGAGATGAGGCTTCCGCCCAGGGCCATATGCAGCTTGCCTATGTGCAGCAATGCTCCCCCCACCCATTGTAGCACAGTGGCAAGGACTAGTGACCGTGACCGGGACGGGGACCATGCTGGCTCTCCCGGGAAACCTGCGCAGGCGCATTGCAAGCGCTCTTATTGAGACCTTTGAAGAGATTACTGATGACGACTACCGCGAGGTGATAGACTACATCAATGCTCTATTCCACATGTAGGCAAGCATGCAAGCATCCCTTTCCACCCCAAGCTGCAAGCCTTCCCCATAGAAAAGCAGCTTTAACTCTGCAATCCACTGCTGAGCTGGCCCCTGCAACCGCTGGACGCTGTGGCTGGCCGCCCTCCTCCTGGCTTTAGAGGAGAGCTCCTGGCTGCATGCCCCCCTGCCCTCCTCCTGGCTTGAGAAGAGCTCCAGGTGGAATGCCCCCTGCATCCTTTTCCACCCGAAGCTGCCAGCCTTCCCCATAGAAAACAGCTTTACCTCCGCAATCCGCTGCTGAGCTGGCCCCTGCAACCGCCGGACACTGTGGCTGGCTGCCCTCCTGGGTTGAGAAGAGCTCCTGGCTGCATGCGTCCAGGGACTCCTCCGTGCCCTGGGTCGCTGCCACCTCATCCTCATCCTCCTCCTCTTCTTCATCCTCCTGGTCTTCATCCTCCTCCTCATCCCCCACTTCACTGGTGGGCTGGGAAGTGTCCATGGTGATTGATGGAGTGACCGTAGGATCACCACCAAGTATCGCGTGCAGCTCCTTATAAAATCTGCAAGTCACCGGGGCTGCCCCGGAGCGGCCGTTTGCCTCGCGGGCTTTGCGATACGCATTCCTAAGCTTCTTTACCTTAACATGGCACTGCAGAGTGTCCCGCTCATGGCCTCTTTCTGCCAAGGCCCGTGATATCTGCCCATAGGTATCAAAATTCCTGCGGTTAGACCGCAGCTGAGACTGAACAGCCTCTTCCCCCCAACAGCTGATGAGGTCCAGCACCTCGCTATTGCTCCATGCTGGGGATCGCCTATTGCGAGGAAGCATGGCACGTGGAGTCATGATGATCAATCAGAATGATCACCTGCAACGATTCCCTGAGACCACGCCACGCAATCAATCAGATCAATGAGAATGATCACCTGCAAGGATTCCCTGAGAGCACGCCACGCTTGGCTGGAGCAAACAGGAAGGGGATTTTCAAATTTCCCTGGAACTTTAAAGGGCGGGTCTGACGTGTGGTCACCTGAGGACAGGACAAAAGAGTTTGCAAGTGATGACCAGAGTGGCTCGAACGGGAATTATGGGACGGGCTGGAGGCCAATTAATGCGCAGTGGGTGTCCACATTCTTGCTGTAGCGCTACAGCAGCTGCGCTACAGCCCTTATTCCCCATGCAGAGGTGGATTAACAATAGCGCTATAACTCAGCGGTTATAGCGCTCTACGTGCCTTGCCACTGTGGATGGGGAGGAGGTTATTGCGCTCGTGGGGGCTTTATAGCGCTATAAAGTGCCAGTGTAACCAAGCCCTAATATAGGTATGACATTCAGATCTACATTTCTTTTGATCAAATCCAGATACTTCAATCTGTGAACTTTCTTATTACCTGAAAGAGATGACTAGTCAGGGAGTATCTGAACTCATTTTCATCTTGAAAAATGTATATAGGCCAAACTGCCACCCAACCTTGGTTTGTCTCATGCTCATTTGTACCTTGATTTATGGAATTTGAGCACCAACCTATAGTCCTTCTGGAGGCAAAATACCCACTAATGGTATTGGGAATTGTCCCATTGAAAGAACTACAGAAAAAGGCTCTTGGTGGATAAGCACCAAATACTAGTTTATCCTACAAAAGAATATTAGTTTTTAGGAGAGTGTCCAGATGCAAACTGGCTTAGCCTCAACCTACAAAAGATTTAAAAAATACACCAGAAAAGTGGTGACACATTTAAAGAAATGGGTGAGGAGAGTGAGCTCACCTTCTTAGTGGAAGTGTGTGCCTTTTTCAGTGTTTTCAAGTTGACTCATAGTCTCAGGGACATTTTTTACCCATCACTGCTTCTGGAATCTTAGTATTGGCAAATAGTGCAATTTCCTTTCTATGCTTGGCATGGTGATTGACTGTTCCTCTTTTAAGCAGACCCCATAACACCAGTCCATGTCTTTGTAACCTCAAGGTTATGCAATGAGCTTTACTTGTGGCTACCCTTGAAAGGGACTCAAGCTACATCTAGGGTAGAATGCACTGTCTGATCTCTTAAGTGAAGAAGAGTGCTCCAAGGTCTCCACAGAAGTCTTTGTTTGGTGTATAACTGTTTTAATTGAACTATCCTACTTGATCTGGGCCCCAAATATATGCTAATAGATCATCATTTGAATTAAGGTCTTCTCTGCTGATGCCATAGCTATTCTGGAATTTAATGCAATTCCATAGTAGACTCAACCCCAGAAAGTTTCCTTCTGTGATCTAGGAGATTCTTTATTTAGTGAGCTTCAGGGTAAAGTATAAGATCTTTTTGTATGGACAGGATTTACACTGTTCTTATTTTTTATTGATTTCAGATGGATTCCTTTTACTGATATGGGGGGAATGCAGATGACTTTTGCCAAGTTTCAAACTTCATCCCCAACAAGATTGGCTTGTGAAAGAAAACATCCTCATATATGGAAACTGTTACCCTTAATTAGCATGCACTGAAATGGTTGAAATTCAGTAAAAAAAATAAAATAAAGAAAAATAGAGAAATAACAAAAACAAAACAGCCCCCAACACCACCCCTGCACATTTTTCGGTGATCTATAATGGAAAGATCAAATTTTTAATGTGGATTTTTCCTCTTTAGGAAATGAATGGCCATAATTAAATTTGTAAGATTTGTGGAATATGAGTGGGAATATGGAGATTATTGGGTCAGCTAGACTATATGACTGACACAAACACATTTATATTACACTGCACGCATGCCTTTCCTTATTAATGTAAATAAATTTAGCTGTGTAAGTATCACAAGTAAGTACAGCACTTTTCTTTTAACATTGTTAGGGCTACGGCTTTTAAACTGATAATTGTATCTGTGAAAGAAAAAATAATTTCACATGCAATAAATGATTATGTGAGGGGCCTGTTCAGCAGAGATGATGTCTGGCATTCTGGTGGTGAACAAACACCATCAGTCGACAGGTGGTAACTGTATCCTGATTTATTCAGGATGAAAGATTGGTTTCCTGAACAAGAGCTAAACAAAATAATGACCCACTTCTGTATCCGGGAGCAGTAAGGCTGCTCAGGGAATTGGGTAATCTTGTAAATGTGCGCCTTGCTCTGATATGCCCAACCTCTAATTCTATGATATGTCTGTTACTCTTCCCTTCAGTCCACACATGCTAGAGTCATAGGGCAACATGAGTTACAACAGCCCCACAGATGTAGAGACTGATTATTAATCATTATTAGTATAATTAACATTATATTCTGGCTCCAGGTAATAACCTCCTTGTTTTTCTCTGCTAGGTTTAGTTCTGGTGACTTTGAATTTCTTTTCTGAAGTGAAAAAACAAGCTAACTTGTATTCTGGCAATGTGGGAGGAGGACTTACTGCAGTCACTACTTGATACCACCTTTGATGAGACTGTGCCTCACCACTCCCTGGCTGATATCCATTTTAGAGTTTCCAGCCAGGAAAAAGCCCTCTTTAAAATTCCTTTCACAGCTGATGGACATCAGTCAGTTTGAAAAGAACCTCACTGTTCCAATGGCAGGGGATGCATTTGTCATGCCAGGAATCTAACGATCACACAATATTAGTTTGCAAAGTCTGGAGCTTCATCCCTGAGATTGGGCATCAGCCTTCGGTGATTACATGAAATTGAATTCAGCTATATTCAGCCACATCCCAGAGTCAAGTGCCTCCATCCAACAAAGAATAATATTTTAAAGGATCTTGCATGCCACATATTAACTTTTGAGTTGCACACAGTTCTAAACAGGAATACCTTGGTTTAAAGATAGACTGCCTCATTGCTACTCAAACTTCAATAAATAACATGCTTATCATTTCAGAGTTTAATATTAGAGAGAGTTATTTTTAATTCAATTATCTACTTATTTATTTGTATTGGGGAGTAGGGACATAGGTCCCATTGTATTGGGTACTGTATGCACATACAACAAAAAGGTGGTCCCTGTGCAAAATTGCTTTCCAGCTAAGCAATGGAATCAAGCCACAAAATTTGGATTCAGATCAAGATTGAGATTTTTGAGGACTCAGGATTCAGAAATGACCAAGTAAGAGTCTTTGTTCAATGTATTGGATAGTTGAGGGCTATTTGCAAAATTAGAATTTGGGTTCATATTTCAAATAGCCTTAAAACTAAGCAGTGTTTGGATCTTAGGCTTTAGTTTCAGCTCTTCTCTGTTTAATATTATGCTAGCTGCAGGCATGATAAATTCTGAGGTTGAACTTTGCTCATAAATGTTGTTTTATTTAACAATTATGCTGAAATTAAAAGTAAACTTTTAGGGCTGTAGGGTTGTGGATATAGTTTACATAAAGTAGACTTAAGACCATTGCCTAGATTTGCAAATTTTAGAAAAAAGCCTGGCAGAAACTTTATCTATTAGTGCTATGTTTATCGTATCTCTGTTCTGTGTGAATTAACATTCACCTCAGTTCTATGGAACAGAAACCTATTCTTCCAGATGTAATATTCAATCTGTTTGTGGCCTCCTTGCAAATGGAATTGTTTCGGCCTTTCCCTGGCTGAAAGCAAAACATAAGCAAGAGTCACATTAAAATGGAAACAGGATCTTGGTTCTTGCTGTTTCTCAGTTTTATTTAGCATTGACCTTTAACCCTCATTAAGATACTCTGGAAAGTTTGGGGCTCTTTATTTGTATAGTTCACTGTGGGAATATTTTGGTTCTGTTATTATTGTTGTTTTCCTCCTCAAAGACATTTAACTGCCTTTGGGCAGTTATGTGGAAAGAAAAAGCCACCTTCAGAGAATCTATTGTACTTGTTGTGGGACCGAGGTCAGAGCATATACTCCAGCTATTACAGGCATACCATAAAAAGTCATCCTTTCAGACAATGGCACCCAGACTGTATTCCTTAAAATGTAAGTATGACAATATGCTCATATGATATTTGTCCAGGGCAAAACACACAGTTGTGTGCACAAAAATGGGTTACTCCATTTAAACTGACATTTGTTCACTGAACAAACATGACATACTTGTATGGGCCAAATAATTGTGCTACAAATAGGCATTTGTGCATTTAAAACATGTTGTGGAATGTGTCCAACAGACAGATTGAGCATGTAAATACCTGTGTGCACTAGTCTTGTTTCCACAGGAAAATACTTACATTGTTGGCAGATGGCTATTTGTACCTGTGCACATGCACATACATATCTTGCAGGCCCATTTGAAGAACTATTGTTTGAAAATATAGCCCAAAGTAACGAAGGATGCTCAATATCAGCAATCTTCAAACTTTATCAGAATCAGAGCATTACTCCTCTTAGGTTCAGAAAAATTAGTCATGCTTTCTCTGATTTAAATATGTCGAAGAGGAGGTGCCTTAAAATGCTACCTACACCCACTCATGCTTTCTCCTGGAAAATATTCTGAAAAACCAAAGGTGCATTTAGGGACAAGCCTGTTCTTTTTCGGTCTGCCTTGTTGCTGGGTTAGTGCCACATGTAAGATATAGCAAAAGCATAACTGTCTGTTCCGTGTTTTCAGCGATCAGCAACAGCAGGGATAAGTGAAATAAAAATTCAGCAAGAAAGTAAAAATATTGCCATTTTTCCTGGGTTTGCTGGAGACATCCAGGCAAGGGAACAAAGCCTTCCCAGAGACGCCATTCTAAGAACTGGAGAATCACTGTCCTATGTTTTATGTCTTCTATTAAACAGAAGCTGGATCTCTGGGATCTGTCTTTGTCACACAAAGGTCCCCAGTTCTCCTGACAGCATCAACAAACAAACAAACACACAGAGCTCAATGGAAAACACTTACTGTATCCCAACTTCTATTGAACTAGAGGATATCTTTTTGAAAGACATCTTTACTGAAAGACTCCAAGTGATGATTGAATGTCCTCATTGCCAAAAATTTTCCTCTTGTTTCCCATTTGAACATTGCTGAACTCAGCATCTAGCCATTGGTTCTTATATTTTTTAATTTGACTAAAAGGCTATTTTTGAACTAATAGCATGTTACAATTAATATTTTTATTTGAGTCTTAAATGTTTTAATTGCAGTCCCATCAGCTTCTTAACTTTATTTTAAAACTATTGGCTAAACACATCCTTAACATAACTTCACTGACTATGATGATATGACAATAGGGAGATATTTGTTCCAACAAATCTAAATTTGCAAAATTTAAGCAACTCTTGTCAAATATCTTTTGAGACTCCAAGTCTTTCATTGGTCCCTGATTCATTTTTGCATGAGCCGCAATCTTCCAGATTTAGTGTAGATCATTATAATCCACAAATTTTATATTCATTAAAGGCAGAGTTTTATGCTAGCAATCATTATTAATATTTGATGGCCGAGATATTATTCTTTGTCATTAATTTTATAGATAATAGTTAATTCAGAAAGACTCAAAACTTCTATGCAAAGCTACACTTTAAAAAGTGCCTTGTCAAAGTCAGTCAGTCCCATTGGTAATGTCAGCAATTGTAAGAATAATTTACAAAAGTAGTTAAAACACTCAAAATTATTGTATGCTATGCTAGTTTTTTTAAAAAAGAATGATTTTAGTTGAAAAGATCCTTATTTTAGGAGGCTTTTAGTAGATAATTTTGGAGTTTACTGTTACAAAAATTATTGGGTTGTAAGGGAGGCTAATTAAATTATAGTAGGAGTAAAAGTAACTAAAGGTTGTTATACTTATCCCACTCAGTCTGAAAAAAAAGATGTAATATGTCATTAGTAGCTTTAAAATTGCTAATTATTTCAACATGAATAGCAGTAACAATATTCTCAGTTTAATTTAATGCCCTCTTGAGAATTCCTGAAGAATACATGATTTCTCTCTGTATTTTGTGAGGAACAACGTCATCATCATCAACAAAAAGAAAATTTGGAAAAAGTCCCTTCTATAGTACTTCAGAGTAGAGCTTGTTGAAACATTTTTGACAATGCAGTTTTCCATCGGAAAATGCAGTTTCGTTAAAATCAGAATGTTTAATGGGAACATGTAGAATTAACTGAAAAAAAGATGAAGTGTATAATTTCAACTTTCTCATTTTGTTTTGATAATATTGAAACATTTTGTTAAGGTAAAAATATTTCATTTTGACAAGGTACAAATGTTTTGTTTTGACAAGGTAAAAACGTTTTGTTTCAAATTTATCATCTCAATTCATTTCAATTTGACATGTTATATTACAAAGTTTTAACATTATCTAAATGAAACATTTCAATGATACTGAATCTAAATTTTGCAGAATTTTTGATTAGAGGGAAATGTGTGTGGTGGAATTTTTTTTAACTGACTCAACACACCAAAGCATCCACACCTTTGTTCTTGTAAGAGCTGCAGCATGAAATTTCAAAATTTTGGCTTCCCATTCCAGTTCAGAACTATTTTTTAATCCTGGAATTTCCTATTGAGCAGAAACTCTGTTTTTTGATGAACTCTAAACCAGTGTCCCATCACTTTTAAAAGTGACAGTGCTACTTTACAAAAATGTCTTTGATATACAAGGTACAATTATATCCTGCAAACACTAAAAAATGTGGTACAGTGAATATACAACCTCATTTTATTCAAATAAAACAATGATGTTTGGCTTTTCTAGCATTTGGGCTTTTAACACCTGGAAATGAGGCATGCCAGAGTGCAGTAGGCAAACAGAAAAAACTTCTTTGTCTTTGCCAATAGCTAAGATTTTAAAAGTCAGTTGCTTAATGGAGGTGATCTTCTGATGAAGGCAGAGCAGAATTTTACTCAACATGTTTAGAACAATCATTAAGACATTGCCTAGTGGAGGTTGCTCACTAAGAATGGGCCCTTGTGCTGACTTCACTTTGCTTTATGAGTGTTAGGAAATAATGAGAGAATCCCACATTATTTTAAATTTTGTATACTAATTATTTTCTTGCATTCTCTTATTTTGATGTTTGTTCTAGTGCTGCAACTTGTTAGATTAAGAGTTATTGTAGAAGTTGGAAGGCTTTTCTCCTCCCTTTTCTTTGTGCATGGCAGATCTTGGGTCCAGAAAGGAAGAGATCTGATGGCCTGAAAACAGATGCATGACTTGACTCCCTTTCCCCCTCATCAGAATAACCCACAGAACCAACCACTCGCAACACCGTAGATCCTAGAAGATTTCTGGGAGATTAGCTTGTTTCCTCAGTGACCCCACTCCACATATTAGCCAGGCTCATGTATCCTATGGACCCCCTCACAGGGGGTTCTTTGTCACAGAGAGCAAGAGCAATTAGTACAGCATAGATTTCTTGACTTTCCTAGGGAATCTCCAAGTGGCCAGTGGACAGGACAGAGTGCTCTGAAGCCCAGCCCCACACCTACCTGTCATTCCTCCCCTGGATCTCCCACTCTCTACTGCTCTCCACTTTCAGATTCCTAGACCTCTGTAGCACACTTCATAAGCCCAGGATATTATTACTCCTTGCTGGTCATTATTGTCACTGATGAATTCTTAATTATCTTTGCTTACATAGGGGAATTTACCATTCTGAACATTTTACAAATGACACACCAGAAGACACACACTTTAAAAACAATATATGTTTGTTCTCTACTACCCATGTCCCCATGTAAATTCCAGTCTACTCCAAGGAATAGAGAGGAATATAAAACCCCAAAAGTGTTATGTCAATCTGAACTTCAGTCATCTTGAAAGACTAGACACAAGCTGAGAAGGAGGAGTTAAGTTTCTATTACTCACCATGGCTTGATCCAGTGCTCATTGAAGTTAATGGAAAGATTCCCAAACCCAGATACAGGAATGGAAGTCGCTCCTTTATCACATAGACAGATATTCATTCCCAGATAAAAACTTTGCTAACTTTGAGATGAGGTTATAAATATCTATTTTAGGATTTTCGTTAGCACCCATCACCCTAGTATCTGAGGGCCAGATTTTTACAGGTACATAGGTGTCTAAATATGCAGATAGACATCTACTAGGATTTTCAAAAGTACCTAATTTGGTGAGATGCCCAACTCCCATTGACATCACACTTCTTGTGTCACATCTACAACTGTATTGTAAGTTCCTCAGGACATAGGCACCATGGGTGAAATTCTGTCTCTATTGAAGTCAATGACAAACCTTCCTTTGACTTAAATGGGTCAGAATTACACCCCATTTCTTCTGTAAGGCACCTATCATGCTCTGGGCCACTATATCAACAACAAGTAATTATTATTATAAAAGAATGAGAAAATATTACAAGATTCTACAATACATGTTTAAGATTTCAGAAAATGTAATGTGGTATTATGCTGTAATATTTGAGAGATTGGATGTGATCCTGCATTGAAAGACATATTATAATAAATATACACAAACGGTAGAGTTTGCATGTGCAATTTAGACTTTGACTTTTTCCTGACCAACCTAATCAGAAGGGCTAACACTGATAACAGAAACTGATATTGTAAAACAATAATAATGCTTCGTGCATTATGCGTCTGTGATTCATGTGAGGAAGTGAACCACTGCCCCTGAATGGTGTTTCTCCTGAACTGAAAAAACAGGTCAGATGATTCTGTGACAGCATCTCCAACTCCCCATGTCAAATGTCAAATGTCAAATGGGGCAAGCCAGCCTACTCATTGAGCATCCTTTGTGTCATTAAACCCAAAGTAGAGTGAAAGTACACTTTTTAAATAGAATGAAAGAACACATTTGTGTTTAGCAGTGGAACTGACTAGATGATATGGGAATCAGCCTTAAATGCTATCTAGAGAAAATTCAGCTTATTTGGCAGTTTAAATGTTAGTTAGCCACAGGAAGCATGGGTGTATCATTGACTCAAGCTATAAAGCAAACGTTTGTGATCATTTCTAGGTTACTACCCTGGGTGAGTGGAAAGCTAATCTGGTAGCACATTTTCATGGCTGTAACAAGTGGATGCCTGTGCTGTGGCTACGAGTGGACAGTCAATTTGTGATTTGACGCAGCGTCTAGAAAAGTGAACGGATGCCAGGATTGCCACAGCCTCAGAGGAAACATTTTTAATTTAAGTGTGCACGCTGAGATGCAGCTGTGCCAATGCATGCATATTTATTGGACCTGGCCAGGAGGCAAATGTACAACTAATTAAACTATTGTGGTGTCAAACACACTGGCTAAGATTTTATTCTAATGGTCCGATCTGTTGTAGACTTAGTTCAGAAGATGTAGTGTTTTTAGAGGCAATTTGTTCAATTAATGTATCAAAAGAATATTAAACACATGCACATTACTAACAGAAGTTTATTTTCACAGAGTTCAGCACAGGTGGCTAAACTATGCCTAACATTTCTCAACAAAGTCATCCCTGAATTGGTATTTTGATACAGCACTGTTTATATATAGCTATGGTACTTATTATTTGTGGCCCTGAACTGCATTACTACACCAGATGTGAGTTTAAGAATGGGCTAAACTGGAGATTTAGAAAGTTTAATTATTTTGTCAGTTTGACTTTTAAGTCACGTCAGTAGTCTTGGAAGGTGTCAGGCTGACAGGTTTGAAGACTGAAGTCTCCCTTTTATGTACAGAGCAGTAACTACATGAACAACAACAGTATGAGTTTTCCCAACCTACCTTGCTAATGTGCTCATTCCTTCTTTAGACAGCCCAGGCCACCTCTAATGACAAAAAGGTAACTTGGCCTCTCCAGTTATTCACCTCGTTGAAGAGAATGCCAATGAAGATGTATACTGTGGTGAATTTTTCTGTGAAATGAACATCTGTGCACTAGGAACTGTACTGAGACAACCAACTCATTTCACATAGGCCATCAATCAGCTATCAGATGGTATTGACTTTCAGTTTCAGAGCTGAACCAGCAACAAAGAGGTGAAAGACATAGGGTTTGATTTTCAAATGCTTGTTAACACTGCACTGGCCTTTATAGTCATTTTAGGGCCCTTTAGTTGGCCAGAATGATGTAAAGGTGCCTTAGTGAAAATGAAAACCAGGCTTTCTGCATTTATTCCACTGATTGTCCCTCAGTTTGGTAGGTTTATAAAAAATGTTTTAGTCTCATATAGGCAATATTGCCAACCTCAAGCATTCAAAAATGATGAGACTGACTTATAAATAATGAGTTTTTATAAAATAATTAATTTGGGGTTCATATTGCTTGCCTTCTGGCTTTTAGCTGGTAGGATTCATATATGCAACTTTTCTCCATAACCATGATGTCTAGAAACTTACTTTTCTTTTAAATGAAAACTGAGATTAAACATTCATAATTTTCTGATTCTAGGAACTAGGGCTTTAAGAAATACATAGAATATTGCAAAACTCACAATAAAATTAAGAGGGTCATCTTGTATGGGATATTTTGCCCCTTCTTCTTGCTGAATACTTCCATGGAAAAAGGGTAGTAAATAGGTTCCTGAATCTTTTGATCCCTTTTGTGCAGGCTGTGAAAACTATCACTCTATAATAAGGGTCCACTGTGCTATATGCCAGGCTACATGCCAGCCTGTTTTTGCAGTGAAGTTGCTGTCGTGGAATTTAACTTAAGGTAAGAAAATAAAAAAGGAGGAAAAATGAGACATAAATTAAATCAATAATACCCAGCCTCAACTTCAAGCTTAGCTCTATAAGATTGAACACTATTTACCTGCTATGCTTCTCTTTGTGTTTAAATTCTTGCATCTTACACTGTAATATGCCTTGCCAGATGAACAGTCATTTTATACAGTAAGTTATTGTAAATAAAAATGTTGATTAATCAAGGAAAATCAAACTGTGAGCCTCAGTATCATTCCTTCCTGGCTGGTCCCTGACTCCCAGCTTGTTTATTTAGTGTCACCCATAGTCTATCATGGCTGACCTAAAACTATCAGAAACAGCCTCAACTGCAGCCAAGCATAAACAAAAATCCGAACTGAAGGTGCAGTGGGACTGCCATTCTAGAGATAAGATCTATTGCTGTAATAGCCCTTGATTATGAAGACCAAAGGAAAAAAAACCTCCAAATATACAGACACACTTCTGTTTATTTAAACATGATGGGAGGGAAGCAAATCATTTACAAAGAGAAAGGCAGATAGGGAATAAGGTTTCATTACATGTCAGTGTTTCTCAAC
Organism: Dermatemys mawii; assembly: GCA_007922305.1. Taxonomy (NCBI): domain Eukaryota; kingdom Metazoa; phylum Chordata; order Testudines; family Dermatemydidae; genus Dermatemys; species Dermatemys mawii. Next base: position 49,214,150 of record ML677332.1, on the reverse strand, counting down.
AGTTTATAAAACAAGATTTTTCTGATACTAGAGGTTTGCTTGTGGTCTTCTTTGTTTGCTTACTGACATTTTCCAATGTGCTAAAAATCACATGCTGTAGATGGAGATAGTGGAGGGAAAGAAAGAATCTGCCAGATGGTTATCTGTAGGTAGAGTGATTTTTTTTTTACTCTTCCATCCACCTACAGCACTGAAGCCCCAGTTTTATATTGTAGACAGATTTACTTTTAGAAGATATGTCACATGAAAAAAATACAGTATGATATTATGTTTCATAAGCGTGCAAGATGCATGAGTGCTGGAGATGGGAGTAAGGAAGGTCAGTTTCATGCATGCAAAAAGCAGCCCTAGTTGCGAAGACAAATGTACTCTCTATTCTCTGTGGAGTTATTTTGGGGCAGGAGACAATTTTCATTCGGATGTTGATTTTACAGTTTTGGTAGAACAGAGAGGGAGAGATACAGGATTATAAGACATGATGAATGCTTTTGACCCATTTTGAAATGATTTTTTTTTATTATTACTGCAGTTTGGTGGACATGTGGAATTATCTCATTCCAGAGGATAACAACTTCTCCTGAACATCAGTGAGATGTATTGCAGATTTAAGAGATCTATAAAAAAATTCAAAGAATTTGCACTATAACTGGATGGCCATTGGTGAACTGATGGAATTGAACTACACCAGATACTACAGGCAGAAGTTCTTTTTCCATCTGGGTATATTCCTATTCAGCCTCTGACAGGGCTGCGCTGGCAGAAGTAACCAGCTTCTTCCGCAAAAGAGCTGCAGCCAAACTTTTCTCCACTGTATCACACTGGATTCTCATTGGTCATCCTGGCTTGAAGTACTTCAGGACAGGGGCATCTGTTATCATTTGTTTCAGCATGTCAAATGCTTGCATTTGGGAACCAGTCCAACCCCATTCAACATCCTTTGGGGTTGTGGAAATTGTTACTTTTTGTTGTTTTTTCTATGTGGACTTGCAACTCCCATTATTAGTAAAAGTTTTATGTTCAAATCATCTCAAAGAGTAGCTCAGTTAAAACCATTGGTCTTCATCTGATTTCATGAGAAAACCATGAGAAAATCATATGATTTTGAACAGATGCATCAATCAAAATGTGTTCACTTGAAACTAGGGCTAGGTTTGCTTGAAAGGTTTACGAACACTTCAACAAACCTGACCTGAGCTCATAAAGTTAGTCTGAGGCCTTGGTCAAGTCATTGAACCTCTTTGGGCCTCAGTTCCCCATCTGAAGCATTAGGATACTAATTCTTACCTCTCTCTCAGAATGCTGTGAGGCTTAATTCATTACTATTGGTCAGAAATGCAATTTTCAAAGGTTTAGAACGGGAGACTCTATAAAACGTCTGAGCAGCACTAGTTGGTGCCCAAAATGATGGGAATTTGTGAGATGAGTATGAGCCATTCTTGCATTTGGAAAATACCAAGGTAGCAATTATTCAGACTATGAGTCCTCATACTACTCTGACACACATAAGGCAAAATTTTCAAATGCACGCAAGTGACTTATGAGCATGAGTTTCATTGAAAGTCATTTGAGGTTTTGAAAGTCACTTGAGGTTACCCAAAGACTAAGGGTAACATTTTCTGAAGCGTCAAAGTCATTTAGGAGGCTAAGTTCCATTTTTCAAAAGCGACTTTAATTATTTTTCAATAGGAGTTAAGCTGTTGAATCATTTTGCCATTTTTGAGAAGATATGCCTTAGTAACCAGCATTTTCATAACTTCTTCAAAAAAGTATATGTGTGCTTTACAGATGTTGTCTTATTCCCTATTTAGAAATGCCATGGCACCCTCTCTTCTACTGTCCCTACAGACATTTCATCCCTCTTCTCATGTGCTACTTGTTATCTAATAGGATGATGCAGCAAATGTACCAACTCCTAAATATCTCAAAAAGCCCTTAGAGTAGCAGAGGGTTGGCCATGAGATATAAACACCACATGATATTGATGTTTACAAGTGATAGAAGTGCTGCTTTTTTCAGTGAGTTCTCTATTCAATAATCATAATTTCTCATTGGTGATCACAGGTAAAAATACATGTCAGTAAAAGATGGCCTCCTTACAAACTCACTCTTGGTGTCTTCTATGGCTAAATTAAAGTGAGCACCATCTCCTCTTTGACCCACTCCATTTGACTAGAAAGCATGGCTAATTAAGAACAGAGGAGTCTTGTATTTGCTGTTTGGCTTTGAGAAGTACCCCAATATTTAGAAAGACTTTGGTGCTACCAAAAAGAAATACCTTTTAAAGGAGCTCTTCTGGTCTGAAATCCATGAATTTGTGACCCAAAAATAATACAGGTAGGTATGTTCTATCTGCTTTCTGGGACTTAACCCATTTCTTGAAAATTGCATGGCTGTGGCTTGGCAAGTGAGTGTCTTGAACCCAGGGCATTACAAAACAGGCTGGGTTGGGGGAAGAGAAGGCCTGAGTAAGCAGCTTCTGATGAAATTTTCAGACTCCCATATGCTAATTTCCTGGCCAGTCAAGGCTCCCTGGAAATGCTCACTTAGGATACCATCAGCATATGCTAATGAAGTATGTATGCCCAAAGGCATTTATTTCAAAAGGAAGCCATTTTCAGGGTGTGTTGAGATCCTCAGGAAGGATTATGGAAGCATATAGAGTATTACATCTTATGGGAAAAAACCATTAAAAAAACCATATGGAATTTGTCAGTTATATTTCAGACATAAAGTGTGAAAAAGGAGAACATGTTCTCTACAACAGACACTGTTATTTAGAGCTGCTGCATGCTGTTTTATATTGTCAGTTGCTAGGACAAATTGTTGCATGAAGTTCACCCCAATCAATTTTTTGCAGCCAACATAGTGCCACATTTTATACCAAATACTTCGGGTTAGATCCTATCTGGTGTTGGACTGATGAAGTGAGGAGACAGGAGCACAGAGATCATTTCACTCACTGGCTATACAAAGATCAGGCCAGGATCTCCCAAGAAAGCCCCAGGAGGAAACCAGTTCCAAAATAGGTATGGTCTGCCATTTTGGGGTGAGTCTAGCCATCCAGTGTGCATACTGTAGTTGGCAGCATGTGCTTGCTGGGAAACACACTGACTTTTTCAGAGAAGCCCTAAAATACAACTGGCAGTGGTTTCCCCGGTTTATCCCATAGAAACTTGCCCTTGCTAGCAGAACTTCTGGATCAAAGGATACGACATCCCACATTGTTGTCCAGGGTAGGGTTTGGCCTTACACTTGGGTGTTTCATTCCATACAAAATTTCTGAAGGAATTTAGCTGGCAAAGTTCTTAACACTAATGCATCCATTTTAGTATATTGAAACGATCTGAGAGAGAACATACATTGCTAAACAAATCACAGGCATACTTCCACGAAATCTGGGACTCACTCACTTCTTCAGTGTTAGAAAGAGTAGGTTTTATCCACCGGAGGCAATTCCTAGAACATTCCCACAAATGAGGAGGTGACTAACTCTGGCAAAGGTGTCTCCCCAAGGATATTTGTGCAGACAAAAGAGGTCATAGAAAAAATAGAAACAGCGTCAAGGAAGAATATCTGTATAAAAGACAGTTTAAGGGATACAGAGCCTTTCGCTTCTAGGTTGTAAATGAAAGTCATTACCATCTGAAGGTTCTTTAGTAGTCAGTCAGAAATGAGTTGGTGTCTCTATCAGTCCCTAAAGGTCAGACATATACCTCTGAAAAACCATAATTTCATTCATCACCCTTCTTAGCTGTCTTAGTAAGTAGAAGGACTAGGATTGAATGGAAAAGAATACTAACTCCCCGCTCACATAGATTTACAGATTCTATGGCCAGCAGAGGCCTTTGTGCTCACCTAATGTGACCTACTATATAACACAGGCCATAGAACTTTCTCAGAATAATTCCTTTTAAACCAAAGCATTTTTTTTTTTAAAAAAAATATTGATGTATAAATTTCCAGTGATGGGGAATCCACAATGACTCTTGGCAAATTGTTGCAATGATTAATTACCCATTGGAACCCATTCTTACAGTCATACTTTTTTATGTAAAAAATCTATATAGTTCTTATCAGCTACTTAATAATAAATTTCTGCTTGTGGAGCAAGTAGGATGATCAGATGTCCTGATTTTATAGGCATAGTCCAGTCCCAATATTCAAGGTTTTGTCTTATATTGGTTTTTATTATTCACCACCCCTGATTTTTCACATTTTCTATCTGGTCACTGTGGGAGCAAGCCATGATGTAATGGCTGACCCATGCCATCCTCAAGTTATAAGGAAATTCCAAATATGGAGAAGTGCCACTATTTTTATTTAATTAATCCAATATTGCATGAATTCCTTACTGTCCTATGCTTCTGCCAAGGTAGCTGAAACTCAGCCTCTATTACTTTGGAGGGACTGAGGGCTCAGATGAGTGTCCAGAGAGGAATACAAACTGTTTCTCCCCCAAGACAGTTTTGCCAGGGTTTTTACATCCTGTGAGTAGAATTTCCTGTGATTTCTTTTGCAGTCGTGTACCCAATTCTTGGTGTTTTAAAGTACTTAATATACTTTTGCACTGTCCACATTATAGGGAGCTGGTTGACACTAGGGATTTTAACTGAGTTCTGAAAGAACAGAATTGACTTTGCAACATGGCTGCCAATTCTGTTGGACTACCAGACTTGTGCCCTGGTTCTATAGCACCTGAAAATAATGGATTTTTAAGTTTGTTGGAAATTTTGAAAAGTCAAAAACAATTCCTTCATGTCACTCTGAAAAAAGAAGATTTTTTTTAAAAATATAGCTTCAGGTCAAAGGAAACCTGGTATTTCAACAAAATCAAAATGTGTCATTTTGATTTTGACCACTTTTACATATTTTTGAAATGTTTAAAATAAAATTAAAGACAATTTTGAAATTAAGTAATTTAAAACTGAAAAATGAAACATTTTGTTGTGTCAATGTCAAAATGAAACATTCATCCCTGAAGCCCCCTATACAAAGGGAATCCTCTAATAATTGGATCCACTGGTGTTAGGACTGCTTTATGTCACCTGAGTGGTGCTAACCAGTCAGAGGACACTGGAGAATTGGGATCTATATATTTAAATCATGTTTAGTTCAGGGATATACATTCTGATAAGCATTCATCATAAAAGAACAGAGTCATCATTTGGGTATAGAGAAACATATATAAATGTCTGTTATTTATCAAATGAAACTGGTAAGTGGATAAGTTCTCCATTTCAGCTTGAAAATTGACAATGGCTGGTCCATCAAGATTGGTGGAAACTTCGTTCAGTTCAAGGTAGTTTAATTCAGAGTTGCATTATCTCTGTTGCTTTTAATCAATATTGATGATGTTTTCCCAGAGGGATATTAGAGAATTAAAAAGATGTATATCTGTGATAAGTCTTTGTTGATACCAGTAAGAAGAGTGCACTGTGGCACCTGAAGGCAACAGTTCTTGACATGTCCTCCAGCTGTTTTTCATTTGTAGGATGCTATCTACTTTCTTTTATTCAGTTTTGGTGGGTGATCCATTGGGTGATTGTCTTTGAAAAAGCGGATGTAGACCAATCAGAATATGTTCCTTGCTTTATAGAAAGAACAAAGCCTGTCCAATCAGAAAATGAGTTGTTCTTCATGCATCACCTTTTCATAGTCCAATGAGAAAACAGGGTCTTTTTTGCAGGTTTAAATTTTGAACTGTGGAGTTAGGTTTTATTCCAAGAATTTAAGGTCCAATTTAAGGTCCTTAAGGCCTTAATTTAAGGTCCATAACAAAAAGCAACCAATGAATACCTGCTTCTGGGGTCTTCTCTGTAGTTATACAGAGCCCTGCAGCCTTTGTAAAGATTCACTGGGACCCCTCTGTTAACTGTGGTGTAAACTCCTTGGCTCACTTTTACACTCTCAGTTCCTTCTGGCAGAGCAGTGTCTCCGTTTTACAAAGTTTTATTATTTTATGTTTTCTATATAAGTCTCTAGTCTACCCCATCCTCTGGTGATTTTATAAAGTCACTAAAGTCAGTGAGTCTCAAACTGTGGTTTACAGGGAACCTGCTGGCTGATAAAGAGTTGGTTGGTCAAAATATGTTGGCTCTGCTTCTTGTTTTCAGCTGCTAAATGGCAACAAAAGTCAGTTAAAATATCTTCTGTACTTTCTCAATATATATTTTTTCAGGTAAGCAATTGTTGTAGTTGTCACAGGGATCTAATGTAATTGTGAATAGGAGGGGATGTGGTCCATAGAAAAATATCTTGTTTAATATGCAACCCACAGCACGCTACATAACATTTTAGAATGTCTGATTTAAGTAATCTAGTCTTTAACAGACTACATTTGTTTCAGCACCACTATGATGAAACAACTGTGTAATCCTTAATCTTGAGATCAGTATCTGTTTATTATCTCTACTTATTTTTATTTGATTTATGTTCTGGTTTCAGCTCCAAATTCTGTATCCACAATCTCAGAGTAGGTTCTAAATTCAGCAAAACAAGTTCTTCTGCTCCTCGTTGCTTTTGGCACACCTATAGTTGCAAACACAATAAATATATGGTTACATTTCTCATGTGTGGTTTGTGGTTCCTCTGATCAAACTCGAAGAAAAGAATCATTGCCTGGTGTTGTTTTTTTAAAAAAAACTTGTATTTTCCATTATAACTCTCTATTTTCAGGGGTTTATAACTTGCCAGCCAAAAAAAAAAAAAAAAAGAAATGCTTCGGGCTAAAATTGTAGACAAGCTCTCAGGCTGGGAGCAAGTATTTTGCATCAAATTTCAGAACACATAGATAGCAGTACCATATTTCAATAGTGTCATAAATCATAATAAAATCTAGTTAGAATGAAACTCCTATTCACACTGATATGTTACAACTAGAATTTAGCACAGTTTAACTCTAATGGGTAAAGTACATCAAATGAAGGAGTTGGTTCTGTCTGGTTAAAGAACAGGACTTTATTCATTTAAAACTGAATCATGTATATATTGAAGAAATAAAATAAAAATCTCATTGACTTCAGCTGATGCAGGAGTAGTCTCAAAAACAGTCTTATTCTTTTATTTGCAGTAGGATTTCTCTAAGTGGTTTTACTTTAAAATAATAAATGTATTGTTGTAACTTATCAAATAAGTAATAAATATGAGTCATACTAAACTTTTCCCTTCTGTTTTGAAGGAGGACTTTGCCATGAAAAATTCTGACACTAAAAACCAAAGACCACTTGCATCATTTAATATGCTCTGAGTTAATGTCATCATCATGTACCAGAGCACTCCAGATACTTATCTCAAGAGCACATAGTCTTCACTTTTCCAAAGAGTGATATCTCAACTCTGATTCCCAATACCTCCCAATAAATAATTTGTATTTAGTTGCCTATATCTTCTGTATAAAATTAGGTTATAATAGGTAATCATCAAATGATTCATCCCCTGTCACCCATTCCCAGCTTCTGGAAAACAGAGGCTAGGGACATCATCCCTGACCATCCTGGCTAATAGCCATTGATGGACCTATCCTCTGAGAACTTGTCTAATTCTTTTCTGAACTCTGTTATAGTCTTGGCCTTCACAAAACCCTCCGAAAGGAATTCCACAGATTGACTGTGTTGTGTGAAAAAATACTTCCTTTTGTTTGTTTTAAACCTGCTGCCTATTAATTTCATTTGATGACCCCTAGTTTTTGTGTTATAAGAAGGAATAAATAACACTACCTTATTTACTTTCTCCACACCAGTCATAATTTTATAGACCTCTACCATATCCCCCCTTAGCCATCTCTTTTCCAAGCTGAAAAGTCCCAATCAAATTAATCTCTCCTCATATGGCAGCCATTCCATAACCCATAATCATTTTTGTTGCCGTTCTCTGAATCTTTTCCAATTCCAATATATCTTTTTTGAAATGGGGCAACCACATCTGCACACAGAATTCAAGATGTGGGCATACCATGGCAATATGATATTTTCTGTCTTATTTTCTTATTTTTAAAATAAGGTCTGTTCACTTGGTGCCTAGTACAACATATCATTCCACAACACTGCACAGAAACAATTCAGTCTAATATCCTGGTTATCTTTTAACTGTAGCTATCCATCAGGCAGATGACTTCAAGGATTCTTCTACATAACTCCCTAAAAGACATTTTCCTGGACAATAGACTTCCAAAAGAACATGTAATCTCTACTTGGTTTATTGTTTTACTTATTATTTTACATCTTTTTAAACTTAAGATCATTTTAGCTTTAAAAGGTTTAAAAACTTAAGATCTTTCTCAGTTTGGTTCTGCTGTCCTTACCATTTGCAGTATTTCCAGTATTGGCACTGGATCATTAACAAGTGTAGATAGTTTTCTATCCAAATAATGTACATATATAACATTATAAATACAAGAGATTTCTTCCTAATCCAATCCCGGAGTTTACCTCTTTAAGAATCTCTTTCCACATGTAGAAATCCCCTCTTACAAGTGTGCTGTTGGTTTCACTATTAGACTATGTCACTCAATCCTAAGAGATCCATCCCTCCACCCCCTGCTACTCTGTAATTGCTAGTTAGTGCCGATTGTTGCATCTTATCTTAAATTAGATAGTACAGTACTTTGGACATGCCTGAGAGGGCCCTTGCATATTATTATTTATTTTATATAAATATTAAAAGACTAAAAAAAGTAATGACTATCTTAAGTAATCATCCCAAACACTGAAAGATCACAATTCTAAGATGGGGAGTCAAATTCTGCCCTCATATAAGTCCCAAGTTTAACAAGGTATTTACCCACATGCTTAACCTGAATCATGTGATAAAGTCAGGCATGAAATTTAGTAGCTTGCTGAATTGGGATCATATAGAACTTAATTCCAGAAGAAGTTCATGTCTTCAGTGGATTTTCCACCAGATCTAATTGATGTGAAGGCATAATCTGGCTCATTATCTTTCAACAGTAACACCGTTTTGGTTTGGATCAATACTGCAATTCTTTAAGGAAGGGTTTTTTGCCACTTTGGCATAACTCCTTCCTCTCCTTCACGGTGATATCTAATTGAATTTATTATTAATAATAATAAAACATATTATTATTAATAAATTCAATGATAATAATTAATCATTAATAATGATACAACACTCACTGCATTCTCTTGTCTATAGTGCTCTTTATTAATAAAGTGAGACTATCACCTCAGAAATCCACAACTTTGCTCAAATGATGCTTTCCAAAGTCACCACTTCCCTAAAACTTTCCAAATAATATTTTTTTAAAAATCTAAAATTACTTGCTTTATGACTTATTCCCATTCCTCATGCTCCATTTAATTTTGTATAGTTGCAATTTAGGAGCTCCTTAGGAGACAAAGAATTGAGGTTTTTTTGTAAGTGTCTTAAATATTTTTATACTTTGAAACCAAATGCTGAGCCAAGCCATAAGAGAAAACTGAATAATCAGGTTGGTTTGAGTTGGCTAAACACACTAAATTCTGGTCTAAGTGTAATGATCACTCAACCATACACTCAGTCTCAATTATTTAGAAATAAATTGTTTAATTCCATTTACTCCTTTAATAATCAATAATCTTAAAAGAGTAAATGCTTTGTGTATCTCACTAATTTTCTCTTTTTTTAGCATAGGGTGCAATTTAATTGGAAATCATATATTGTAGCCTACTTGGTGGAAAGAGGCAGATTAGAATACCAAACCCTTTCTATGAATATCACTATGACATATGAATATCACTAAAATCAGCTTCATCAATTCACACATTTCCTGGATGATTCTGAAATGTGTCAGATTTAAAACCTTGACTATTCAGCCAGAACTTTGGATGATGAAATTTCTGGTCTCAGATGCTGGTCTGAGCTTGTTTTATATGCTGGAGCCTAGTGACGGGAAAGCCTAGAGCTGTTTAATTCTGCACACCTCTCAGCAAAGTTGTTGCACCAGTCAACAGCTACAGTAGGTTTCAGGAATTTTGGAAATAAGAGGAACCAACCCCTTCCCCAATTTCTCCCCAAAATTCTCCTCACAAAAATGAAATGTGGAAAAATGAAAGCAGAATAAAAAAAATCATTCAGCATCATCTGAAGCTGTTTTTTTCTCCTCTGGTATGACAAATGTGTCCAAATTTCATGCTGCAGGCTGCTATTGTGATAAATGTTTTTTTCCATAAATGTTATGTTTTCTATGATTCCGTGTCATCATGAGGTAAAATGTCAATATGTGTAATGACACAGCACAGTGAAAATGCATATTTTAATATTCAAAAGACGCACGTAATTGTAAATTAGGCTGTGCCACTTGATATCATAACATACTTCATGCGAAAAGATGCTAAATTTACTTGACCTACTTTCATCTTCATGTTTAGGAAACAGTGTATAAGAAGTAAACAAAGAAGTTGTGCCTCATGTAGGAGATGATTATTGTTTGAATTTATGATTCATGCCTTGAGCAAAATTTTGTTTGTGGCCTCATTTGCAACCATAATTTACAACTTTACTAGGGATATATTGTGTATTTGGAAGACTATATATTAGGCATGCTTTGTATTGGAACAGTTTTCTAGCTTTGGGTGTAGTATTTTCTATGTTTCTCTTAGCTATAAAATTTCTTGGCATAACATTTATTGTAGTAAATATGGATTTTTTTTTTAAAAAAAACTTGCATTCCCTTTAGGGATGTCCTATTGTATTTACATCAATATGCTTATTACAGCTAAATCTATTTAAGGGAGTTGTTAATACTACAAATATCTAATGATGAATACAATAAAATTAACCTTTTCAGCATTTCCCAATTGCTGTTCCTCATTTTAGTTGATCTGAATCATTAACATATTCCAACCCCATTAATGGCCATATATTTTTTGGAATTTAGAAAAATCACCTTCCCTGTTAGAGATGATAATCAGATAATTATAATGTTAACTAGTAAATTAGGTTAAATTATTTTAGCACTATTAGACTAAAATCTAAAAGATATGATGGAAGATCCTTTGCTGAGGCACTTAAAATAAGATTGGACAAAACACTAGGTTATTCAAGATATGCAGAGAACAATCCTGCACTGACAGAGAAATGGTCATTACCTAGTGGCCCTTTCCCTCGCTAATATTTATGAATCCATGATTGCCTTTGAATTGTTGATATACTGTGGGGTTCCTATGAGTACCCAGTTAACATCATAACTAGAATCACAAATGAAATTATCTTTGTTCTCTTAGTAATGAACTTTTCTTCCAAATCCACATACTTCATAGATAAGATTTATTTTTAAATTACAGAAATATCATACTAATCCTTAAATGACATGGGTATAATAATTCACCTTTCTATTTTAGCTTTCAGGGGGATACATTTCTACTAAAGCATTGGGGCAGAGGTTTTGGCTCAGAGGTTTTAAATTTGATGTGAAAAAACTAGGCTGCAAAACCACAGATTCTGCTGGTTGAAGCATGGAGACTCAGACTCTGCCTGATACTTGCTGAGCCCACCATCTGAGCCCAGCAGCATGACTCCTGAAGGAACAGTAGTTGTCAGTGATTCCTTCCCCTTATCAAATCATTTAAAACTGTTTGGAACAGCTTACGGACATATTTCCACTCAGAAATCTGTCAGTCCCAACCCCTCCAACTCCTACACCTGATAACTCTAGTCCTAGCTCCATGGACATCCAACTTTACATTATGGCTGCAAAAGGGCTAACATGGGCTTGGCGGAAGTATGTAGCATAGGTCCCGCTTTCTGTTATCCATGGTCCAGACTACTGACTTTAGCTTTTCTTCATTTAACTAAGTGATGGGGAGCAACCAGTTCATAATAAAGACTAAGATATAGCAGGGCAATTATGTACCCAGTTACCTCCATGCAAACGCACTGTAGTCAAAAGATACTGATGAAAGCACAGAATTTGTCAAAGTTTAAAGGGAAATGGCAAAATATTTTCAAAAAAGAGAATCATTTCACCTAGTTGTGAAATGTGTAAATCCAAAATTCAGGAGTATAACAAAAGGGAGAAATTACTAAACACAAGGAAGATGCCATCATAGCTATCTGCTTCTCAGCATCTGAACACAGTGATTGTAAGATTAATTCTATGATGTCTGTATCTTAATTTGAAAAGGGTGGTTGATTTAACATTGTTTAATATTAAAAATACTCACATATTGAATAGAAATGTTGTGTTTAATATAAGGCCACATTTCAGCAAAATACATCAGAATGTGTGTAACTTTAATCGGGCTTCAATGGGACAGCTCGTGTGCTTAGAGTTGTGTGTGCATAATAATAATAATAATTCATAATAATAACGAAGCACCTTGCTGAATCAAGGCCCAGTAAAATGTACTGTAAAAAAACATGAACATCCTCTATCTTTTCTAATACATTTATTTGTTGAATGCTATAGCATCACTCTCAAACTGTGGGGCAGATTTTGATGCTCTTACACAGACAATACTCATTGAAGTCTGCTCTCAGTTACATTTGTGCCATTCCATGGGCAGTGGGATGGCACAAATGTAGATGAGAGCTGAATCTGGCTCAGTAAAAGTTTTGTTTCAGTTACTGAGGGCCAAATCATACCATGGGAGGGTTAGCTCATTACCGTTGAAAAGTGAAGTAAGTTAATACGGAAAAGAGGGAAAAACTGTGAAATTGCAGGACAAGCCATTCCATAGAATCATGCCAGGGATCTTCAAGGTGTTTTGTGGAAGCTAAGATGTAGAGACCAATATTTAAATATGATATGGAGAAAGGGGGGGGCTGAGAAAGTAGAATGATGCCATTGCTAATGTGTGGGAAAAGAATGTGCACAAAAAATCCTAAAACAATATGAAAAAACACCATTAAGTAGTGTTCTTCAATGGGAGATATTCAGCCTGGGTCTGCAGAGGAGGTTATACTAGGCATGCACAGCAATGCACATGCTCCCAAATAAGTTTCCAGGCCTGACAGACACAAAGTATCATGCTATGATGTTATAGATCTCATTGTGCTACATCAGAGCCCTAGGACAGTAAGATCTGCAGGTTGTCATCCACGACCACAAAAGTATTTAAGCATAGAACCAAAGGTAAGTACACCTGAGTCTAGAGTGCATGCCAGCAGTTTGCAAGAGTACACAATACAGTACAGCCAAGTAAGAGTGGATATAGTAACAGAGTTCTTAGCCAGATACCCCCATAGCATACTATAGCCAAGAACAGTTTGAACTCTCCTCCTGCTTCTTGTCCTTCCACTTTCATGTATAGTCTCTGTCCTGGTTTCTGTACTAGCTTCTACATCAGCTTTGAGTGTTGAGGGCTAATAATAAAAGACACTTAGACCACACTTTATGTTGCAAAACTATTTAAGCACTCTACCAAATGACTATTTATAGACAGACATCCTTTATTTATCAGATGTCCTTGCTGTTCGCTTTTGGTTTTTTTAGTCTGTGATGGGTATCCAGACTGAGTGTAGTTAGGCATTACATGTTACTCTAGAGATTTCAATCTCTACTCTGAAAACTGCTTACCATTTACCTGCCTACCAATCTGAAGGGATAATACCTTATTCTCCTTACACTTTTTTGCCATATAAAACTGCTATTCATGGTGTCTTCGGTGATTTGATCTCTCTAAAAGGATTGTAGAATTTATGGGGGAAGTTAGCAGAGTGAACTTTCTGCTGGAAGTAACAGTAAAAGAGCAATGTTTATATTCCAAGATGAAAACACTGCAGTCATAAATAGGGACCAGTATTTCTACATATGTTTGAAAAATTCAGTTTCTAGGCTATTTTAATAGTAAGTGCTAATATTAGGAAACAGTCATATAGCTAAGGCATTAGATGTAATTACCTCTGTTTCCCCATTAACAAAGGAAGATTGTGACAGTACGTTAAAAATGACAAACCTGAATGCCTAAGATCACAATGTAAAATTCGGTAAGTATTTTGAATTTTGCTGCCTTTATATAATTATCCCAATGTGAAGAAAAGGCACTTCAACTCCACTGCTCATTGTGTGCACAATAAAGAGAGAAAAAAACCTTTCTATAAAAGCATGGCCTAGCTTTAACTGAGCAAAAGGATTCATATGTTGTCTGGACTTGCCTCTCATAATTTCTGTAGACATCTTGGGTTGCTGTGTGATGATCCTAGTTAAATTATATGAGAGCATTGAACTGTCTAAAGTAAAGTAGCTGCTTCATCAGTTCATCTGGTGAATTAAATGTTTGCAAAGGTCTGAATCTGTGCATTCAATCCTGCTCCTCTTTCACTGTGCTTTTTACTGTTAAACATGCAACGTTGAATAACTAACCTGATGTTTTAATTTTTGGTCTATAGGTGGCAGCATTGTAAGGTTTTGCAGCCTAAGAAAATTGTCAGGCAATTTTTCTGATCTCTTCAAACCTCCCCCACTCGCCCATTCTACATCATCAGGACTGAGTTAACATCATTAGATACTCATGTCAGGTAAAATAAAATACAGTGAAATGTCATGGCCAAAAAATTAGACTGTTCACTTTAGCTTGTATTTCATATTATTTTTGATAATATGATACAGTTGTAATTATGACCTGTGAATCTGGTGATTTGGGTTTCACTATGGATTAGATGTTAACCCAATGGAAACTATGTCTCATCATAAAGAAAAAAAAGATATGATATAAAGTTACATGTTGGGGTCATACAAATTCTGCCTGCACTGGTCATGTTCTATATGTCTTGTACTATAGATGAGAATGGCAAATAAAACTCCGCTGCAAAATTATTCTCTCATCTTAGAGAAGCATATGCCACCTGGTATTTTTGCCAACCACAGGGATGAAATCCACACTGTTTATGCATATATCATACTTGTAATTAGTTTGCTGTGGACAGAGATTTCCAGTGCCTGTGGTGCTTTGATTCATTAGATCACTCTTATATTAATTGGACAGTTGACAAACTATCAGTAAGCCACAAAGATTGTATGGTTTATTTATTCATAATGGTACCTCACTAAAAAAAAAAAAATTCTATATAACTGGCTCAATTTTTAAAAAAACTGGGGGAGGGGGGTGCGGGAAACATAGTTAATGTTATTAGTGGATTTAAAGCAGCCTCTTATATTGCTGTTCTTTTCAGTGATTTAGGATTATGGACCCAATCCAGCAAACATTACTTCAGTGAGTAGTCCATATTTCAGTGTGACTACTTAGTCCCAGAACAGGATTACCTGTGCAAGTAAGAACGACTAGCAGAAAGGATTAAGCTCTCTCTGATCATGCATATTTTCCTAGGACTTATGTTCTCATTCTTTATGATACTGTGAATTTTATATCCCCTTTTGTGATGTCATAAATAAAGACATCATGAGGTCATGCATTTCCAGGCCCCTCTGGGAAGCAGATTCTGAAGTAAAGATTGACAAAATTGTTTAAGTATTATTGAAAATATAAACCAAAATTGTTTCCTCAATAAATATAATTAGCTGTATATACTGCAGTTTCAAGAGCAAATACTGATGTTGGGACCAGCTCTTTAAATAAAATAGGACCTCTGTGGTCTCTGGAGAGAACATGCATAAAGCAAAGTAAATGATTTTCTGTCAACACTGAGTAGACAGGTGCTTACATTGAACAGCATTCTAATATGTCTCTGAATATTTATGTCTTCTTTTTCAAATGCATTGCCCATGAATGTCACAGCTGTCAAACGTCTGTATACAAGAAGATAAAAAATGAAATTAATAAAATGCAGATCAACATTTTGTTTGTTTAGAACACCTTTTCCTACTGCTTTTTACAGAGGTTAGCAATGTTGTGGTGCCTGGCATCTCCCAAAAGGCTGAGTGAAATCTGAGGTGATTAGTTGTATTTTGCATTGTAACAGGGGAACTTCTCATTGTGTAACCAAGAAGTAATCAATGGAAATAATAATGGAAAGTACTATGGAGTGTCCCTTTGTTCTCTGTCCATTTGTTTGGCAGATGGGTACCCTGCAAAGGGAGCAATAGCAAGTGATTGCTGCCCTAACCTGAAACCATCCCAGGATTTGTTAAGTGAGAAGGACTTTTCAACCTTGTTGTAGCTGTGTACCCAGGTTATGACAGCCTGGATGGGAAAGGTCATATCTTTTATTGGACCAACTTCTGTTGCTAGAAGTGTCAAGTTTCTGACTTACACAGAGCTCTTCTTAATCTCTGGAAAAAGTCATCAGAGTGTAACAATTAAATACCAGGTGGGACACATGTTGCAAGAGACCAGTTAAAGTGAAGCGTGCAATTTTCACTTGTTTGGTCATAGATTTGCAAACTCATGTCTGCATATTCTGAACCAAAATGGGCGTTGTGGCTGGGACAGGTGAGCCACCACCATTACCTAAAGCTGAATCCCTCATGAAATAAATTTATTTAGTGTTAAGACTTTTCTTTCACACCTCTCTTCCAAAAAGACCTTTTGCATTAACAGAACAAACCAGGGTTTAGGATGAACTTGGTCATAAGGCCTTGTTAGCCCTCTGCTGTGCAGCACTGACCAACTGAGAGAAATGGATATTCTGTAAAAAAGCTCCGAAAATCAGAGGGGAAGGAATGGAGCCAAATTGGCATTGGTTATTCTTCACTGCAGAATTAGCCTGGGAGCTTACAGGGGAGTTGCCCCTAGTTCTCCTCCAATCTCTCACCCAAGGTTAGTGGTGCTTTCAACACTGGCTAGCTGGCATGGCTGGGGGAATGGGTTAGATCCAAATAGTCTTCCAGTGTCTTCCCACAATTCCATCCATGCGCCCAAAAGCCAGAGAAGTCCACTAACAATTCATTGAAAAAGAACCGTAGAGCAGCTCTGCTTACTGCAGCACAAAGAAACATGGGTTATGCCCTGAAAAGTTTGTCTTACACACACAGGCGAGTGCAGCTCCAGTGAGAACACAGTAACTTGAGTGTGGTTTTGCAGTGTGGCTCTTCACATCAGTGCTGGTTAAACAAAGTGCTGATTACCCAGGCTGACTCTGCAGTGAAGACCAAGCCTTTCAGAAGTCTCTGTACATGAGGAACTCCAAGAGGTGGGGTCACTGTAAATTGCAGATGTGAAGAGGTCATGTTGTGTTAGAAGTGGGGGATGGAGACAGGGAGCAACAACTGTGAAAGCTAGTCTTTTATTCTGAATTTTCCGTTGGACAGTAATGCTACTCAGAGCCATATTAACTCGGAGATTGGGAACTGACATGGAGAGACTAACATGTGGATACTGAGGGATTTCTGTACGGAATATTCATGCATTAGAGAACCACAATTCCTGTTCCCGACTTCAGCCACCAGTCCTTTCCCCTGGAAAAGGCGATGCATTTGGAAAGTACACATACTGAACTGCACAGTTTTCCAAATTAAATCTTATCTCTTATCATTTTGTTTCCACAAGATGGAGTGGTAGGGTCCTAGGATTTTCAGTATAAATTGCCCAGGATGAAAGAGCAGATGTTAATGATTGGATGTTGGCTATGATTAATATTGGCTGAGCATTGATAGGTTCAGAAGTTCACTTTGATCCACACATTCATATGTTTAGTTGGATACTTAGAAGTGGCCACACCTCTTTGGTTTGGAAGTATGTCTGAAAATGTAGCACACCTTGGTACAGTTCAGGTCAGTAACTCTATAAGTACATTGCTGTTTCTGCTTCTGTTGAATTAAGACAGATATTATATAAATGTGCAAAAACGGGGAAAGGGAGGACTTCTCTGAAAGAGCCATTTGATCTTGCTTGTGATCCTGAATGTTCATAGGGTTTGTAAAAGGAAAGAGAGATAATTTTGGCCATATTTGGGAATGGAAATACAGAGGTAATGGAAATAAAGGTCTCATTCCTGCAGTCTATATGCCTCAAATGATCTCGCACCATTAGAGTATAGAAGTAAAACTGTGTCACGTTTTTATTAATACCATCTAACAAACATGGCTTCTCCAAAACTTTTGAACAACTCTTCCATTCATTCATGTGTTCTCTAGGAAACAGTGCTAAGCTGATGGTGTGTTAAGTGTGTTTATGTTATTTATATCTTATACATTTGTTTATTGTGCCCAAACACATAACATATTTTGGATCAGTCAAAATTACATAAAGTATAACAATAAGTTACCTTTAGAGAATAAGGCTTTTCAAATCCATTGAGTGTGTTTGATATTGATGGAAGAGATTTCAGAAATACAATAAGGCTCATTCTTTTTGTTAAAACCTTCTAGTTTTACTTAGGAATTGTAGCAAATACAGGACCAAATGCACACATATAACTCTGGGCATACTTGGTTCATATAGTGTAAGATACAGGCTCCACTGCACTTCTAAGGAGCAAACAGTAAGAACAGAATGTATGGTCTTGCAAATATTTACTCTGATGAGTAGCCTTTAATAATGCACATAGTTCTGTGAAGTCAGTCGGAGTATTCACATAAGTAAGGGTTTGCAAGATTAGACCCAAAGTTTCCTCCTTATCTTAGAATGTCTTTGGTTTGGTTTGAACTTAGTTTATTTTGTTTTCAGTAGAATAGACAAATCATACTAATTTAATGCTGTCAAATTGACTCTTTTCCTGTACCTTTCAGATAATACATTTCAGTTCTGGAATTCAACTATCTTTACAGATTTCCATATTAATGCATGCATTTTGCAGTACGCCAGATGAATCTGTTATGTTTGTTTCTTTGGGAATTACTATGGAACTGAGCTTCAAATCTGTATAGACAGTCCTGGACTACTGAACTCAGGCTCACAGACATAACTAAGCGGGATGTGTCACAGCACTGACCGATCAGCCCAGCAATTCAAGCTGAAAAAAAAAATTGCTTTCAATGAAAACACGGCTTGCTTTCAAAGAAAACATTCCAAGCCTGATCCTAAGGTATTTACTAAAGATAAAACTCCAGAACCTGACCGTCTCTCTTTAACTTATGCAATTATAGCTACATATTGTAAAGAACACAGAACAAAGCATACATATAATATAGTATCACATTGTGCTCAGTGATGGCATAAATTAAGGCAAGAGAGTGAGCAACAAATTTCTCTATGTATCTGAATTTCCTTGTATTTATCATACATTGAGGATGGGCCTCACCTAGTTTTTTTTAAAATAAATATTTTTGTGATTTACAAATTGTCTCCACATCCTCACATTAACATTTAAAAAGGAAAAATCCTTTTGGTCAAGTAAATAAGTAATTATATATTTTTCATACATTTTGCATGAATCTGGTAGAATGTAGAGAATTATTCTTCAAGCTTGTCAATATAGCCAAGCTTGTCATCACAGTGCCATTGCTAGTTTGGTCCTGAGTTTCTCTTGATTGGAGTCTCCAAACTGTACCTGGTCTCGCATTTTCACTTCTGACCTGAAACAGGATTTAAATGCAGCCCTCCAGAAGCGAAAAGCAAGACATTAGCTCACTGCATCACATAGACTTCTAAGAAGATATCTTTTAAACCACATATTACAATGCATACCCTATGGTCTGTACTATTGAAGTATATAGAGTGTTTCTTATCCCTTAATATAATGGGTGAACTCCCGGCCACATTGAAGTCAATGGAAATTTTGCCATTCACTTTAAAGGAGTCAGGATATCACACAACAAGTTTAGGGACAGAATTCAATGGAGCTATGCCAGTTTACATCAGCTGAGAATCTGATCCTGATACTATATCTCTTATCCGAAATGATATGCAAAAATTACTTCACCTGTTACTAAAATGCAGTTATTCCTGGGTTGGAACATAACACCTGTTATGGTACAGAAACACAATTCAGTAGTTCAGCATTTGAAGAAGGATAACTAAAGTCAATGGAACTGCGGGGGGGAGGGGGGAGTAGGACAACGGGGGAAAGAGATTAGACTAGCAGAATATAATTACCCAAACTGTAATTTGTCCGGAGTCCTAGGACTAGAAACTGTTAAACTGGATAGATATTTTAAAAACGTTGTAAAAGTGGCTGTGCTTCTGCAGCAGCCAATTTTCAGTCTTGAATATCCACTCTGACCCTTTATTCCCTACTGGGGTCTGTAACTTTCTCCTCTTTTCAAAGGAGCTCTTTAAGCTGCTCTAGACCTGAAAAAGAACAATGCCTCTTTTTGGAAGCCTTCAGCCTCCTTTCCCACTAGATTGCCTTTCCTGTTTAGCAAGCAACTCCCTAGTGGGTACAAATTCCCCAATAAAAGGCCAATTAATTTTGTTTGCAGATTCCAATAAATATCTAAAAATGTAATATATTGTCTATGTATAATGTATGTATGAAAACATACATGCACCATTGACACATATTCTAGATCAGTGGTTTTCAAACATTTTTCTGGCAACCCAGTTAAAGAAAATTGTTGATGCCTGTGACCCAACAGAGCTGGGAATGAGGGGTTTGGGGCAGTGGGAGGAGCTGGGGCAGAGGGTTGGGGTGCAGGGGTGAGGGCTGCAGGGTGGGGCCAGGAATGCGGAGTTCAGAGTGTGGGAAGGGGCTCTGGACTGATGCAGTGGGTCAGGGCTCTGGGCTGGGGGTGCAGGCTCTGGGGTGGGATGATGGGGTTTGGGATACAGGATGGGGCTTCGGTTTGGGTGCTCTGGGCAGGGGCAAGGAGTTGAGGTGTCGGAGGAGGTCAGGGCTCTGGGCTGGGGGTGCAGACTCTGGGGTGGGGCCAGGGATTAAGGTTTGGGGTGCAGGAAGGGATTCTGGGTTTAGGGGGGCTCAGGACTGGGGCAAGGGATTGGGGCACAGGGTTCAGGCACAAGCCTACCTCAGGCTGCTCCTAGTCAACGGCACAGCGGGAGTGCTAAGGCCGGCTTCCTGCCAGTCCTGTGCAATGCCCCAGAAGCAGCTCTACAAAGCTCTCACCTGCAGACACTCCCCCCGCAGCTCCCATTGACTGATTCCTGGCCAATGGGAGTGCAGAGCTGGTGCTCAGGGTGGGGGCAGAACACAGAGCCCCCTGCCTAGGAACCGAACCTACTGCCGACCACTTACAGGGTGAAGCACAGTGTCAGAACTTGTAGGGACTAGCCTGCCTTACCTGGGCAGCACCGCCGATGGGACTTCAATGGCTCGGTCGGTGGTTCTGACCAGAGCCTCTGTGACCCAGTGTCTTACACTCTGTGACCCAGTACTGGGTTGCGACCCGCAGTTTGAAAACCACTGCTCTAGATCTATTAATAATAGTAGATGAGGTCTTCAGGTTTTTTAGCAGGAAAAAACAGGATGAATCATTTGCTTTTTTCCATTATTCAGTACCATCCTTGATTTTATATTCAATCCCAACTATGTTCTGAGTCTCCACTTTCTTTGCTAAAACCTGTGCTTGACAGTAAACCAGCCAGGCTACTTTATTTCCTGCTAGCAGCAAATTAGTATGTAGTTGTGTCAATTTAAGTACATAAGTTGCTTAATGTTAACTATATCTGTAAGGCCAGAAGGTGTTTCTAAAATCTGATGCATTTTTATATAATAAACCTTGTTTAGTTTTACAACCCTATTCCCCGGTGAAACTACCCTCAGAGTTTTTGTTAATGACAAAAGCATTTTAAGTCTGCTGGTGTGTCTCAAACGGTGTTGGATGGGTTATTTTATATTGCATTTACCCTGAGACATTGGAGGCTACCACATTTGTGTGTAGTACATAGAGATTTTAAATGTAACTTGAGTGTCAACCTTGTTAAAATGAAAAGCCAACCTTTGCCTGTATACTCTATGAATGAAATTCTAAACTGCCTGTCACGGGCTGGCTGGCTGACTCTTCAAGTCAAGTCAGCTTCAGCCTTGACTGTGACCTACCAGCTAGCCCCCAAGCTGATGGTGATATGGCATCTTAATGATAAATAGTGACTTAAGCTCCAGGGAAGTACTTAAATAGAGCTGGACATTCAGACTAAAGGGAGATAGATTACAGAGAAGGTAGGTAGATAGAGGAACTCACAGGGAGCAGGGTCAAGCTCTTGTAGGGGATGTCCTGATGTAGGGTCAATAAAAAGCATTTTTGTGGAGATTGAGAGAGGTAGAAGAACCAAAGGGAGACTGTGTTAAGCACAGGGTGTTGGGATGCAGCACCAGGGGGCATAGAAGTAGGAAGTAGCTCAGGAAAACATCAACATGTCAGAAGGAGCAGACTAGCTGCTTAATAGAGGGTCCCCAGGCTGGAACCCAGAGTAGAAGGTGCTTTTGGGTGTCCCATACTAGGCCCCTGAGGAAGGATCATGAAAGCCCAACTGCAGGAAAAAGATTAGACACCTGGATGGGACGTGCAGAAAGGCCAGTAAGGGATATTTCAGCAAGCAACAGAGAAGGAACTCTGCAGGAACAGGTTGGGCTCCTGTGTGGGCGGTCAGTAAAAAATGTCAGTGGAGCCTGAGTGGGGTAGAAAAATTGTTATTCCACTGTTTAGCTTGAACTTTCAGTTGGACTATTTGTTACCATGGCGGGGGACTGAACTTTGTTACTTAGCTTGAAAGCTGAGACTTCTCTTAAGACTTCAAATTAATGCATAGAACAGCATCTTCAGACTTCAAATTAGATGTGTAGAACAACAAAACCATTGTCCCTGAAAAGAGAGATGGTGATTAATCTGCATTAAAGTCTAATGCCTTGGAAACTGAAAAACAAAAAGTGGGCTTTAAATTACAGAACTAAAGAAAAGGGTGTTAAAGTATCAAGATGAAGTTCATTTTTGCTCTGCTCTCACTCAAATGCCTAGAGGAATGTCTTTTTCCAAAATCTGTAACATAATTTGCTTGTTTCCCAAGTTCCAGCTAAGGCATTGCTATAATTCAGCTCTGTACTTTCTAGAATGCCTCCCTTCCTCCCTTCAAATCATCTTTTCTTTTTTAAAAAAGACATGTTATATGTTTCCTCTGTTTCAGCTCTGTAATATGTCAGGAAAGCTATTTTGTTCTTAATTGATTTATTGGAAGCAATTTTGTTCTTATATTGTTGGGTGTTTTATAAAAAAAAATTATATAAAGGAGTTTTGTGTTGAGGTTTTTTTATAACTGACTTCTTACAGCCTACATTTTAAATGTTTACAAAGTGTTTCAGAGCCTTGGTTATCCATGTCTGGGTCTGGGTCTGGGACTTTCACAATGTCATTCCTAAATTATAGGATTTGATAGGGTTTTCTTTTATCACTTCAAAACAAGAAACCAGATTCATCCTTGATGACTTGGAAAAATTGTAATTCAATACACCAGCTCCACCTATTGTGACCCACCTTGGCCTATTGTGTTATCATCACTGTGTGTCCTCCTTAAAGATTTCTGCTTGCAGAGGCAGCTTATAATAGTGTGGTGGGCTTCATAGGAACTCCATTAGTAGAAGCTGCCTTGGAGGATGTGGTGACAATATTTGGGACAGGACTGGATGGTTTCTCTGCAGAAGCACTCTACAGAATAGAGGTTGTCACCTCAATTCCTGGGTAGAAATTCTGCTGTCAGAGGCCCTGCACCAGAGTCTGAGTGAACTTGATATTAATTTCTGAGGTCAGATTCTTCCTTACACACTGCCCCTTCTGTGCAAAGTAGGGCCCAGAAAGCAGCTGGTTCAGGCCAGCTGAGAATTTCATTTCCATGGAACCTCTCAGCTGGCATAGGTCTGGTGTAGCTGTTTTTTGTGCCATACCCTTATGTAGCCCTGTTATAGAAGGAGTATCGGAGGGGGCAGAGAAGAGTAGAGAAGAGGAATGACTTGCACATGGGTTTGCACTGATAATCTCCTTCTGGTGCTAGCTGTTCTAATCTGTGCTGTAATAATACAGTTTGGTCCAGAGGATCAGCAAAACATAACTGGCTCCCTATTGCTCTTTTGTCAGGCAGAACTCAATGCTGGAAAGAATGTGGGCTTCAGGCTTCTTTTTCTTATTCTTATATGATGACCTTATGGTCATTATTATTTTTTAACATTAAGTGTGTCAAAGAAGGGATAACAATGTTGTAGTTATTTACAATTTTTGAACCAGGAGAATTAATGTTAATGGTACTGGAAAATGGCATGATTATATACCTGATTGGACTCTATGGGCCTGATCCAAAGTGCATTGAAACCCATGGAAAGACTCCTGTTGACTTCAGTGTGTTTTGGATCAGGTTGTATATGACTAGCTGCCACAAAATAAATACTGTAAAAAGCATTAAAATTATTTATAAGCAGTGCAAAAATACAGCAGTATAGTTTTAGGGCAGGTAGTATGGACTGGCTGATAAGGGATGAGTTACTTCGGTTATACTAATTAGGTTTTTATTCATCCTATCATAATTAAGAAATAATATAATATGGTATGAATTTAAACAAGCATTTTACAAGAGTTGGTGGTTCTCTGACAAAGAATTAAAAAGTGAGTGAGAACAGAAGGAATCTCTCTAGGATAGACTTCTGCAGTTAAGAAAAATGTTTTGTGGCATAGCTCTATTTCAAATCAAAAGCCTTTCCAGCATTTTGCAGAAATGAAGGGCCATCTGGACTGTTTTAATGATACCACAATTTTGATGGAGAGAGTGACTTCAGTTTAGTAATAGATGCATCTTTATAGGTAAGGAAAACTCTTTTGTTCAGACTTAACAAAAACAGCAAGATTGTTTGTAATTGTCATACTTAACTTATAGTAAAAGATTCACAAACCCTTTTTTTGTAATAATTAAAACATTGCATGTGTTAGTTTTTTGTGACAGCAAACATCCATCTGGCTGCCTTACTTGAGTAACCCAAGTGATGGTCTTTATGAAAAGTTATGCATTGCATTTGCAGAAACAAACTAAAAAAAATAGTGCTGTAAATGAAATGAATCTATGTAGTTTCTCTCTTTACCTTTTTTTGGGGGGATGAAGTCTTTATAGGCTGAAGTCTTTCAGTTATTTATTAAGCAACTATAAAAGTAACAACAATTAATTATACACACAAAAACGGGAAACAAAAAGAAGAGAAGTTTATTAGTTGTGTAACAAAGGGTCTGATCCAAAATCCAGCTAGTTAGTGGAAAGACAGCTATTGCCAACAAACCCTATATACATATAATACATAAATAAAGAGAGAGAAGTTACCTTAAGTAAGTTTGAAGGCTGTTGTGAGATAAGGTTGTTAAGCTTTTTGTTAATAACATTAGATATGGAAAAATGCTGAGTCACGATGTTCAGTAAATATTATAGTTGATCTCGATTATCCAGGATGATAGGGAAAAAATTAATCCTGGTTAATAAAATCCTGGATACTCACAATCCATAGGAAATATGGGGGGAAGGGGGGTTTGGTTCACCAGCCACCCTGCACCAGTGGGAGGGGGTGTTGGGTCACTGGCTGCCCTGTGCCCTGTTTTTTTTTGCAGGGGTGTGGGAGTTGTGCTTGGGGCGGCAACAAAGCTAGAGCCGGCCCTGCGAGTTGTGCGTATGTTTTTGATATCCTGGTTAATCCACAACTTGGTTAACCTGATCCTGGATAATCGAGAGTCTACTGTACTAAAATAAATAGCATTTTATTACTATTCTCATAAAACCTATAATGAAAAACTTCTGTAATTGTGTTTCATCTATTCTATTGTTCCTTTTCCAAGTCTCTATTCTTTCTTAATGCATAAGCTTAATGACACTAATTCTATAAGTATATTTAGTACTACATTTCTATCTCTGACTCTCAGTGTTCCTACAGTATTATTTGAGACATCTTTTGCTTTCTTTCCTGTAAAGTCTGTTTTCCCTCACTTCAGCTTCAACGTTACTACCCTCTTACCAGCTATCATTGTCTGTCAGGAACCTTCTCACCCCATTCTTCCAATGAAGTCCAGTGTACAACACCTTGTAATTAGGCCAGTCCTTGCCTACTTATTTTTTTAACCTCTCTTTCTCTCTCTTATAAAATATAATGTGTTACTATTATCATATATTATTTGAAAATCTAACTAGATAATATCCACAGTATTTGACACTTATTAGTCATGTCCTCAAAGAAATCCAATGAATTATTTAAGGAAGAGTCATCTTCTGAAACGTAACTTAAGAGAGCCAGCATATGATTTTGAGTGATTAGTTTAAAAAAATTGTATATCTCTCCTATTTACAACAAGATTAAGCACTAGAAAGGACTATCCCAAAACTCAGCCCAACCATTGCCACACTTTGGAGAGTCCAAAATTCACTTCCAAGCTTTATGACTTGATTCCATTACTACTAAGCTCTTATTTACATAAGACTAAATTCCTAAGATAGTATCTCATTTTCTACTTAGGCAAGACAGTCATGCAAAAGTTAAAGTTGAATAAGTAGCTGGTGCAGAAACTGAGTAAGACTCTCAAGATTGAGCCCACAGATCTAAAGTGAACTCTACAAAGTGTTGAACAAACACCAATTCAGCCCCACATCATCTGTGGTAGTTGAATACTTGTAAGTACTTAAAAGTGTTGTCTCTATTTTAGGATAACAAACTGGGATAAGAGGGAATTCAGGAATATGCGCTAATAAAGCTATTCAGAATAAGTAGCAAAGCAGCAATCAGAATTCAAGAAATTCTCACTTTTCATCTTCTACTTAGTCTACTAGCCCATGATGACATTCTATGCAAATGAACTGATCTATATTTGTGAAAAAATAAAATAAATTATAATATATTTGTCATTCCCTGATTTAGAAAGGACCTGTCAGTTAAAAACTTCCAAGAGTATATTGACTCTTTACACTGGTCTTCATTTACAATAGTGAAAATGAGATCAGAATCAGGTCCCCAGAATCAGGTCCTAAATTTTTCTAGACAGAGTCTTTTCTCTATTTGAGATGTTTAGCTTTCTTTCCAAGTAATCTGATTCCACTCTTGGGCTGCTTTCCATTCTCCTTTTCAGGAAGGATAATGATAAAATAAATGTATCATTCTCTCTTTACGCCTTTTCTGAGATTTCAGTGGTTGGTGAAGTTACCATTATAAGTAACCCTATCACCATTTATTTTTAGTCCTTTGGGTTCTTTGTTTCTATAGATCTGATTTTCAGAAGTCTTAATGCCAACTGATTTCAGTGGGATCTGTGGGTTCTCTGAAAATCTGACCTTATCTGTTTAACTTCTAGGTACTTACTACATTATTCTAAAAACTTATAAATATAGAAGCATACACTAATATCCCAAACCATATGTTGTCTTTCATTTTTAATGGTGTCCACACAGCATGAAACCAGGAAAAAATTAAATGAACTCAATACAGAAAAAGTTCTGGACTGAAAAGATAAGCCCCATTGCAAAGCATAGTACAATGGAAAGGGCAGCTTATATAAGGGTAATCCAATTTCAAATAAAATTGTGTAGTTAGATAAAAACATTAAATTTGAAAATCAATCCCTGTCCTATATTTGTAAGTACTGATGGTGGTATCTAAAGATGGTATTGAAAACACTGGAGTATGAAAAAACCATTCAAGTAAGATAACTGGCTGACTAAACTCTATACTTTACACTCTATAAAAATTGCTAATGTCATAAAGACAAGGTCTTTCACTAAATAAGTTAATGAAATCATTTCTTCTTCGGTTTGTTTAACCCAAATGGTCATAAAGTTTCAGCTGAGCAGTCCAGTACTGCTCAGAGAAGTTGAAGTGCTTTGAATTTCAGTCTACCTCAACAAGATGCAGTTCTGGAGAAATTGGACTCTGTACCTTTAAGAACTTAAAACTGGCCTTTTTTGGTGACATCACTTTCCTACAGACAAACGGTTGGAGGCCAAAAGACAAAAGGAGGCTTTTCTGTGTGAACAATGGGAACAGCAGCAAGATGGAGGGCCTGTTGGAAAAGCAGGACTATGCCTTTTGTTTTGAGACTCAGCAAAGAAACAAAGGACTGAACGGACATGGATACAAAGGTTGACTTGTCCTCTTAGCTCTAGAGATGTGATGTCTATTTTGTGGCTACTCTGAGTGAGTTTTTAGAATTAAGATGCCGCAGTGCCTCTCAGAGTTATTTCTACTTTATATGGGATTTCATTTGGCTAGACAGTTCCCTGTTTAAGACATCCTCTTTCCCTAATAGGTTCCCAGCCTTGCATCCTAATTTCTTCTGTCTTCTCTAGAGAAGCTCAGGTGGTCTGCAATTTCCCCTCACAGGCTTTATAACAGGCAGCCAACTTTCCACTTCCTCATTTGCAGTTATAGAAGGTCCCCAAACTTTCTGGCCAATGAAAATGTTCAAGGGTTGAGCTGTTTACCTGTTCCCCATTCCGGTACAACAGAGATTTTAAAGACTGCTATTGGTACATTGAGTTTTTACCTCAGTCTGGGATTAGATGCAAGAATCCAGATTAGCAAGAAAACTTCTCCTGGATTCCAGGCCCTGTGAGTTGATGGGAGATCTTGAAGAATGTATTTGGTTTTGCTGGCATTCATAAGGGTTCATAGTGTCACTGAATTTTTTTTTATTTTGATGCCTACATCAAACTCTTGCAATTCAAAACAGCATATTTCACACAGCTCCAGCTGCTCGTCCTTCTTAAAACATGAGTCCTTGTAGTTTTCCTTTAACTTGCGCACAGTAACTAGGATACTCATGAGGCAAGGAAATGAGATGATTTTCTGCTTTACAGAAATAATATTCTGTATGGGTTCTTATGCCATCTTCATCACTGTAGCATCTTCCAATAGTGCATTAAGTGATGTACACATTTGTCACATCTGGTTTGTATTTATTTGAATATTCTTCTCTTTCTCATCCTCTCATGAGGGTGTATCTTTTACATGAATTATGGTGTTTTGTGTTGGAAGGGTCTTTCTTGTTGTTTTCGTTTTCTAATTTGTATACCTGTTGTGTGTTTATATTAGAGAAAGCCTGGCTGAAGAAGTGCACCTTGCACTTGTGGTTTCCTGAAAAGTTGCCATCTTGTATACTAGCTTTAGAAAGTCTGGACATGCTGGGGAAGCAGCTGGAGTCTCCCTCCCTTTGCATTTAGAAACAGAAACCAAAGTCAGGGAGGAGTCATGATTGTCTTTATTTTATACTAAAGTGCCCTTGACCTTTGACCACTGCAGTACATTAGAGAATCCTGAACATTCATTTTTAATGTGAGGTCCATCATATCAACCATGCAGGATGTGACGTTAAAGTTACTCTATCTCAGGGGAATAATTCATTAATATTTTTAAATGACATAGACATGTACAGGCAATTCAAATCCAGCTTTCTACTTCAATGTCCTAATAGTTGTAAAAATAGACCCAGGTGAAAATCTTACTATGCTATACTTACCTGCATGAGGAGGGTGATACAGATGGGCATAGCTGATGTAAGGCAGTCTTTTCTCACTGTTGTATTTCAATATCTGCCTCACCCACTCTCCATTTCCAATCCCTCTTCTCATTTACTGTGGACTCTTTTGCGGGACTGGGGATGGAGCACATTCAGGTATCCAAGATATTGCTTTCACTTACCTCCCTAAACAGGGTTGAGTATCTGACCTGTCCTGGTCATTGTGATTCAGGATATTATATTCATTTGAATTGGCTCACAGACTCTGTAATCTTTCCATTAGAATAAACCCTCCAAAGATAGAGCGAGTTCAAACCTAAACTCAATCGACAGTACTCTAAAAATAGTGCTTCTCAACTATACCTACTTAAAAGTCCTGCTGATTTCTGTGGAGCTATGTGTAATGCTCCAGTACAGACGCAATGATGGTTCAGTTATAAAGGTTTTATTGGCATGAGATTAGATGGCCCAAAGGCCACATTACCCGTGAGTGACAAAGCCACAAGTGAGTTATACAGGTCATCCCAACTGCCAGTAAAACCACTGTAGCACACCATACCATCAAGTGTTCTATATAGGACCCACATCCACAGTACTCCACCCCCACTATTCTACACAGGATCTGCAACCTTAACTCAGGCCACAAACATCAAGTATTCAAAAAATAAACATAGAAATGTTCCTGGCATTTTAATGGTTTTTTTGGGATATAGAAACATAGGCAACCTTAGCTGTTTTTTATCAAAATATTTTATTCACTAATATATCTTGTGTGTACTTATATTTTTTTATAAACAATTCTTTGGATGTAGATAAAAATAATCCCACTAGTAGAGCCTACATATTTTTCATTATCCAGCAAGATAGCTGACCAAATAATATATTTTTCCTCTGGACTTATATTGATTCACCCTGCTGTGAATACAAATTATGGGATATGACATTAAGATAATAAGACAAAAAAGAAAAAAGTGCAAAAATTTCTTTGTTTGCAAATCTGGAGCATTAATTGCATTCCTGTGAGGCAATATGGATAGAGTTTCTGCTAAGCAAATTAGATATAAACTGAAGGTGAGGGCAAAAGGGTCACCACAGCAAGGGAGCGACGAGTGACAGGCTCTGGGACCTCCGATGCATGGCTTGCAGAGCAGATGTTCACAAGGATGCAGTGATTATTGAACTGGTAATAAAAAAGCATCAGCTTACAGGCAGCCACGATGGATGCTGGTAATTATAAAGCATCCCCTGGGAGGAAAATGACACAAGTCAGCCGCATCTCTGCAATCACAGGGGCATAATTAAAGCTCCAGTAACAGTTGTTAATAGGGTGCAAATAAAACAGGGGAAAAATCTGAACACAGACTTTTTTTTTAAAGAGATGGCATAGGACAATGTAACTGCAGGGACTGATGTTTTATAATTTTACTATATGCAATAAAACAAAGAATTTTAATTTATATAGTACGTGTAACTATACACACATGCATGTACAATATAAACAAAGACAAAAATGTTTTACTCTTTGACGATATAGTTCGGATGGGGAGAACACATTTTTAACAGAATATTTATCTTTTAATTTTCAAAATGGCAAAACACGAATTGTAAAGAAAATAGAATATATGTAAATATTTGGCCATTTCATCAGCACAGAAAGATCTGTAAAAGTGTAATGTGACAACATAAGCGTTGGCTGGTTTAAATGGTAGGGCAAGCTTGTTCATTCCCTATTTACACTGCTGAGAATTTACTCACATTAGTAGTCTTGCTGACTTTAATGAGAATACTTGTTTTATCCGAGCTGAATAAAGAATGGAATATCTAGGCCTGAGATATTATTAAGGGATAGATTCTGCCACCATTATTCCTGCTGAGTAGGACCACATGCTGCAAGTGGTCCAACTTTAAGTGGAACTAATTTGGTGTAATTCCCTGATCCACAAAGGCATTTAAGCACATGACTAACTTTATTAAGAACCTGAATAGTCATGATGATTTCAAGTGGGGATTTAAAGGAAGACATATGGTAAATTTGTTATTGAGTTGGAAGGTAAGGTACTACTAAGTGGATGAAATCCTGGCCCTATTGAAATTAATGTTGAAAATCCAATAGACTTCACTGGGGCGAAGATTTCACCCAGAGAGAATAAAGGTGGCATAATCTGACACAAGCAGAGTAATATTATAATTTCCAGTGTTTGCAGAAATAATTTTATAGTCACCTAATGACACTTTACCAAACTTACATGCAAAACACCATGTATAATTATTGGCAACTATTTTTGTTTAAAGCATTAAAGGTTCTTGAAATAATAAAGAAAGGCAAAGTTGAATAACTTTGTCAGGATTGCCTCCCCATTCTGAACTCTAGGGTACAGATGAGGGGACCTGCATTAAAAAAAGAAATACCGCCCCCGCCAAGCTTATTTTACCAGCTTGGGTTAAAATGTTTTCCCCAGAACACAACTTCTTCTGTGTCTGGACTGGGTATGCTGCCACCATAAAGTGAGAATGTCTCAAAAACTATTGGACATGGGCCACTTGAAGCCCCTCTTTCTCTTTCCACAAAACCCCCAAACTTATTCCCTCCCTGGGAAGCTTGAGAGAAAAGCCTCGCCTGATCCTGCGAGATGTGCCCAATCCAAAACCAGGATCTTACACAATGGAAAACAAGCAGTCAGATTCTTAAAAGAAAGATTTTAATAAAAGAAAAAAAAGAAAGGAATAAATCCCTTATAACCATCAATAGAACAGCATCTACCATAATCAACAAAAGAATCAAGAACCCAAATTTCTCCCCCGAGGCAACTTTCTCACACTGTTGATATCTCTGCTGAATCTTACAATATCAAGAAGCACCCAGCCAATACTCACCACTGAGAACCCTCCAAGTGATAAAAAGAAGGTAAACTTACTGACTACCTTACTTAATAGAAAACTATAGTTACAGTGAAAGAAATAGGTGTGGTTCATCCCATATCCGAGTTGAACAGAGCAAGAGACCCAGAGAGAAACTGAAACTCAAAATCCTTTGTCTCCTGAGGAGTTTCTCATTGGTCAGTTGTCCACCTCTCAGGTTACCTTTAGCTTAACCCCTTACAGGTAAACAGTAATTCTAGGCTACTTTATACTTATGACAAACTTTTTCATAGAACTGGTCAAAACACTGTCCCTTTATTTTTCAGTCAAAAAGGTCAAAATTCAAAATATTTTGACCAGTTCTATAATGAGTCAAAAATAGGAAAAAGTTTTTATGAACATTTTAGCAAAAATGTGACCTTTTTTGGGTGACAATTTTTAAAATTTGAAACTTTTCAGCCAACTCTAATTATTTTACCATATGTGCTACATTATATTTTGTATAGGCACAGAGCCTTAATTTGACCTACATTTTCGTAAAGTGATTGTTTTTTTTAACAGGATCCCAGTGTTGTCCAATGGAATTCATCCCAGAGAACAGAAGATCCCCTGAACATCCCAGAGGACAGAAGATCCCTTGAAGATCCCCTGAATTCTAAGGCATCATTACTGTACCTATTTTCACTAAAAAGAATATTACAAGATTTATTTTAAAAAATCAAGAGCTCAATAAGGTTTCAAGATGGGATACATGCCTTTAATTTCTATTTAAGAGACAAAGTGGGTGAGGTAATATCTTCTATTGGACCAACTTTGGTTGATGAAAGAGACAAGTTTCAAGATACACGGAGCTCTTTTTCAGGTCAGACCAAAAGAAGTTGGTCCATTATAAAATATTACTTCACCCTTCTTTCTCTCTCTCATATCATGGGACCAACATGACTCCAACAACATTGCAAACAACAATGGAAAATATTTAATTTCTGTGGCTTTATCATTTTAATATAATTTATAAGGACCCCCTTTTACCACCACAGACAAAGAATTTGAAATTCACAGAAGTATAAACATAAAATCAATCAAGATATCAAAACGCTTAGCTAACCTCCTTCTGCAATGTTTCTGAATGTGGGCTGTGCTAATCTCATTGCAGTGAATTATTTTACCCTATCAGCTTCTCTTTCCTTTTCCATCTCAGTACACTGTCTCTATGTGTGGGTGGTTAATGGCACTTTCATAATCCTTTGGGATCTTATTGTTCTTCTTTATATATGAATCATTAACAAACATATAACACCCTATGTATTGTTACACCTTTTAATCCAAGTTCTTAGCTGATATCTGGGGCCTTGTCAGCCTTTTTCTGTCATGAGGAGAAACTGATGAGATGAGATAGGAATTTGTTGAATTTCTGTTTACTTGAAAGAATGACAAAAAATTCTGGTTTGCTGAACACAGTAGGAACAAACAGAAAGTAGTTTCCTTGTTCAAAAATTCAAGTCTGCCTTTTTAGCACATTCTCTGCCCAATAGGAACTCTAACTCTTGGCTTCTTCCCAGGGCCACATTTATGCTTTTTCATCTGTTTTCACATACCTATATGTGCAGCTACAACCAAATCAATGACCTTTGCCTTGTGTTTGTAATCAGTCTTCAGGTAAATCCCTTGGGTCACATAGCTCAGCTTCTACTCAGCCCAAATATCTATACCACAGTTAAGCTGCCCCCAAGCCTGAGCCCCAAGAACCCAATTCAGCTGACACAAGTCAACTGCAGATGTTTAATTGCACTGTAGACATACCCAAAATTTCATAGCCAAACACAAAGTGGAACAGATTGTTTAGCATTAGTAGTTAACACAAACTGTAGGAGATCATTCAAAGTGAAGTGGCTAGCTAACATTTCTAAAGTCACAGAACCATAAAAAGGTGGGAAGTGTTAGTGGATTACAGATTGCTGTACTAAATCATAAATCCTGTATCCCCAATTCACAGGGAGTTATGCCAGTGGGAGTGGGAGGGCTGGTCTGACATCTCATTTTTTTCTGGAGTTTGCATCTCATTTTGTTAGTAAGGTGGGCCTTCTTTGGAGTTTTTACTGGAAGAAGGAGCAGGCAGAATAGTCACATTTTCCTCATTCCCGGATTATCAAAGTCTATTTTCCCAGATTTTCATTACATCCTATTAGAGAGGATCCATCTGGTCTGAAGAGTTTAGCTCCTATTGTCTAGCAATAATCCAGCAGGTTTAGGACTTTTGCCAAGAAAGCCAGCCAAGTTTGTCTAAGGTTTTTGATAGGACTTCTTCACAGTATATTTATTTTAAATTCTTCCTGTAGGAGTTTATGATTTATTTGATCTAAATTATAAATATATTATAGAAATTTGACCCATATCAAGGCAGCTTATCTCAGAAGTGGGGCAAGCTGTATGGGAAAAGGCTTAGCTTGTTTTTTGGTAGAGTTTCTACCCAGCACACAGATGTAGGAATGTGAAGGTTGACTTTTAATAGTTTAGTATATTTTGGGACACATTGAGCATGCACATGAAGTTTTATAGTACCTTAAATTACTCTTTTTACTTTATCTTATCGGTGCAAGAACTTGTTTTCTATCTCCTTGGGTGTTAAAAATCCTACCTCTGTAAAAATCCAACTATTCAGTTCTGCTTGTGGTGTTCCTTATCTATAGGAACTTCTCTAGCAGTTAAATGGGAATTGACTGAGATTCAAACAA
This sequence comes from Dermatemys mawii, assembly GCA_007922305.1. Classification (NCBI taxonomy): domain Eukaryota; kingdom Metazoa; phylum Chordata; order Testudines; family Dermatemydidae; genus Dermatemys; species Dermatemys mawii. Next base: position 49,179,371 of record ML677332.1, on the reverse strand, counting down.
TTGGGCACTTTCACAGTGGCAAGACCCTCAAGCATTATTGCTCAGTTTATAGCTCTTTATACTTGTGGCTTATACCTGGCTCTCTTTTAATGTTTGAAAAAGGCATAACATGACATTTTGATGATGTTACGAAGGTTTCCCTGGGGAAACTTCCTTATTCATGTCAATGATACTATATGCCAACATTTCATAAGCAATTTTGGAAACCCATTATTTCAAGCAATCTCCAAGCTTGTGAGACATGACCTTTCCCGTAGATGTTAAGGTTTTTTTCTGCACTTATACAAATAGATGCGATGGGCCAGATCCTCTGCCACTGTAAATCACCACAGATCTATTTTACACCAAATGTCTATCTTCCAGGTACTTCTATGGCTCTCATCACCACAGTATTTGAATGCTTGAGCCAAGGACCTGGCCTCATAACACATGATTACCTCATCATTCCATATACTGTAGGAGGAGTTTAAATATCAGTAGTAATCATTGTGATCATGCAGTATGATCCCTTGCATAACACAGGCCATAGGTTTTTCCTAAATCAATTCCTGCTTCAAATCTCATAGCCATGGTTGAACTACAGCATATATTTTTGAAAAAATCCAATCTTGATAAAAGATATTTCCAGTGATGGAGAATTCATCACAACTTTTGATAATAGTAGTAATGGTAGGTAGCTATATACATGCCATTTGGGTAGCAGTGACATCAAAAGAACCAAACTTCTCAAAACTAATGATAGTGACAGACTTCAAATGGTAGGTTTCTCAATGAGTTCTATAACACCACTTGGATTGTAACCTTTATGTAGCTGAATTGATGAATGCAGAAACTAGGGCTAGATGACCTTTTGAGGTCCCTTCCAGCCCTATGTTTTTATGATTCCATTACCTTAAAATAAAGGGGTAACCGTCCTTATGGTAGCACTGTGATCCTACCTCTCAGCACTAGGAACAAGGTACTACTGAGCATATTCCTTATTTTACTTTTCCCAACCCCATAATAGCATATCTGTTAGGGAGACAGAATTTTCAGCCCCAGCTATGGTAAACTACTTCCAATATCCAGGAGTTTAATGCCCAAGACATTCTACTGCAGGTGAAGAGGATGCTGATGAAAGAAAGGATAGAGGGTGTTCCTTCCTACAGAAGAACAGACAATCTGGTCAGATGATATCTGAATTTGCTCAATAATATCTAATTTCACCATCCTTTTGATTTAGCTTTTAATGTGTTGTTCTGAATTAATGGGACTTTATGCATTTTTGGCAGCACACTGGAATCTGTATTAATGGGATGTATTATACCCACAATGCATCCCAACTCATTAAAAAAATTACTAAACTCTTCAAGAATATCTTTTCTGTTCAATAGACAAGTTACATATTTATTTGATGATATGCGGATTGCTTTTTAACCCAAGCAAACTTGGAAATTTCTGTTCCATTATTTCAAACTCAACTGAGTGATATTTGTCCTTATGCAGGCATGGCTATGTAGCTACACCACAAGGGCTCATTTTGTATCTACTATATGAAAGAAGTTTAGATTATGGTTTTACCATCAGGCAAATATTAATCTTTCTCAGTTCATTTTCTCTGATTACATTGCACTTAGATATGGTATCAACTCTGGAATTCATTTTTGGTTCATTTATTTCCAGTGTCACAAAACAATCACCTGTATAGCCTTTATAAATCTTTGTAAGTTTATTGAGATTTAATAAAGAACTATATTTTTGCATAATAATTATCATTCTCCTCCAGCTGTATGTTCTGCAATTTATTCTGCTTTTGTAGTTCTCTGTAATTTGTACTAACAGCGACTAACTTTTGCAAAGTGGTTGCTTTTATTGAAATCGTGATGACACAGCACACCTTGTGCTTGACGCCTTTGCTTTGTGTTGTAACTGCTTCCATGTTTACTGAAAACTAATCTGGTCTCTGCCATTTATTTATACCTTGTATTTATGCCTTTGGATGTGTATATAATTAGATGTATTTAATTTTTATTGTCTATCTTCATTGCTACTTGCACCACTACAAAGGATTTCACCTTCTCCAAATGCCTTCAGATACCACTTGTAGGCAGTACTGTAACCACCTCCTACAGTTGTTGGCTATGTTCCCTTCCAGATGGATGAGTGCAAGTGGCTTCATTTGTTCCTCTTTTGCCAAATAGATGTTTACTTCTGACATAATGTAATAATGAATGGTGTGACAGACAGGAGTGCTGGTAAGAGACCAGTGTTTATTTTCTGATTTCAGCCACATGGTATAGGAAAGGGTTACAAAAGGCTATCCCCTCTGTCATATAGTAGGGGTCAGTTGCACCTCTGCCCTCCAGAAATAATTTTAATAAACTCTAAGGTTATCTGTTAGGGATGTTGAATTTTTAAAGGCAACATTTTAAAAAAATCACTTTTGTGGCCATGTTCAAAGTGTTTCTTTGGGATTTAAAAGTTCAGCAGCTACTGAGTTAAGGTATACTTGTTTTGCTTTACAACAGCGAGGTAAAAGCCCCATAACCTATTATTTAGCCATGGGAAGGACCTGTAATTAGAAGATGATTCCACCTATTATGGACTGATAATGTCTTTTTTATTTTAAGAATGTGACACCTCCTTTAATAGTGTATCAAACTTTTCCCCCCACCCTCAAGAGTGAGGAATCAGAGGCAAATTCCACTGTAGACCTACATTTCACAAGAAATAGTTGCCATTACTTCACAGGCTGCCTGTCAAAATGCTTACTCAATATCCTCAATCAGTTTAAAGGGTAGAAATAATCATTTTGGCATGGTCTGCAAGATATCTTATTGTTTAGCCAAATGCTTAGTCTCAGTGGAAGCCCTTCAAATTCCTGCTTCAAAGTAGTGCTTGGTGTGACACTTCTGATTTTAACAGCGTCAAATTACCCCCAATTTGTTTTGTTTGATTTCCTTCTTGTGAACAGTTATGTGTTCTTATAGCCCCATTTCTGTACATTAACACACAGCAGGAAGGCAGATGTCACAAGGTGACTTTACTACCTGTATGTTCTCCTCTGTGATAGAACTAGCTCACATACCAATTTTAAATGACTTCCCCAAAAAGCATAATGGTCACCACCCACTGAGATCTCAGTCAGCCCTGCCTGGCTTGGAGCCTGGCCAAAATTACACTGCTGTGATGCAGAGCATTGCACTTTGCTTTTCCCTCTGATGTGGAAATGGAACTTGAACAGTCAGCAAATATCCCCAGTTTGAAGCTCTTCAATGTATGATACAGGTTGGAATCTTCATTCATAGCAGAAGCAACAAGAACAAAATCATTTCTCTCTCTCTCTCTCTGTTTAAATAAATTTTTAAAGGATTTTTAAAAGCAAAGCTGCAGAGTCCTAAAGAGAAACCTGTAGTAACAGAAACAGCCAATCTTCAGAGTAAGAAAATGCCTTTTAAATTATTTGTTTTCAGTGCTCCATTTCAGAAAGTGTCTCCTTAAAAATGCCTCTTTTATTTTGTACCTGTCTGTCCTAAGTGAATATTTATCCACATCTCCTTAACATTCAGATGCAAGAGACAAAAAGTTTCCCTGACACTCATGAAGACAACTCTAGACTTCCTTAAATTCAGTCCAGAGGAGAATCTTCTTATGCATGTTGTATATTACATGAAACTGTGTCTACATGAGATTAAACAGTACTGTGTATGATAGATGACAACATTTTGCAATAATGTTTGCAGGCTAAAGAACTTGCTTATTTTTGAATGATGAATCTTCTTTTAATCTAAGCAGGACAGAACAAGGTAAGGCACTATAGAATCACTCTTATGTTGCCTTATACTCGTGTAAAACCAGACAGAGATCTGTGGTGGTGGATAAAATGACAGGTAACACGTTTTCAGCAGCTAAAAGTGACTGCGGCTTCAGTGATGAGGGCAGGAAATCTCATGGACCAGAGCTGTACGAAAAGAGGGTGGGAAGTACACTGATTCATCACAACGTGCAATAGGCTCCCATTAACAGTGCTCAGTCAAATATTAATTCTACCTGGCCTCCAGTGGAAACCTGATGATAGGACAGCAGCGGTGACACCACTTGCTATGTGCCTGAGAGAATCGTCTCTCTGGTGGAAGGAAATATAATTTATTTTTTCCTGTGGCAGTATTGCTGAAATTGGCCACCTATGTCTGCAATGAGCTTGACATGCAGAAGGGTGTTTTGTTTTACATGTGTAACTCTTATAACATAAAATAAAAGTCTGAAATTTGAAACTCCTAACTTCTATTTTAGGTACTTGTGGGACCCCCATTACCATAGTATGGTAGTGGCTCATAATCATTAATGAATTTATCCTCCCAACATCCCTGTGAGGAAGGCAGGTGTTATTTTCCCTATTTTACAGTTGGGGAACTCTCGTTCAGAGAGGCTAAGCGACTTGTCCAAGATACTACAGGAATTTGTGGTGGAATAGAGAATTAAATCCCAGTTTCCCAAATCTTAGGCTAGTGCCTTAACCAATGGACTATTTTATCTTGTCATGGACATGGTTGCTTTGTTGAGGAGAAAGCTCCTAACAGGTGGTTAAGTTCTGTAAGTGCAAATTCTAACACATGGTTGCATACAAGTGTTAGGCTATTTAAAGGGTATGCCTAAGAGCTAGTGCCCAGATAGATGGCTGCATTTGAGAAGTGGAGGCACTAGGATTTACTCAACTGTTCATGCAAATATGGAGGCTGCCATTTGAAATTTCATTGTTCTGAGTTGAGACAGAATATCATAAATTAAAGAGAAAGAGAATATTGTTAGAATGCATATTCAAAAAATGGCATTTCCCATTTGTTCATGAATAGATTATACATACAAACTAGCTGACTTTCCAAAGTCACATGGCTGTTTTTATCCACTACATGAAAGAAGCTTATACTGAGGTCCACAATGCTCTGTGTTTTTACTATTATTCCATGATAGAGCCTACAGAAAAGGCAGACTTGACCTATGAATACTAACAAATGAATTTGACAGATTGCAAGCACAAGCATGCTTTTGAGTAGTTTAATATGATGATCTAATGGGGCTTTTCCGGTCAACCAGAGAATGCTAGCTAGTAGTTAGAGAAGAGGACTGGTAGTCAGTAGGCTTGGTTTTATTCTTGACTTTGCCCCTGTTTTGCTGTGTGATCTTGGGCAAGTCACTTGACCATGCTTAGAGCCTCAGTTTACTCATCTGTAAAACAGAGATAATATTTATCTATTTCACAAAGTGTTGGGTAGCTTAATTAAAGTTTGTGAAAACACTCTGAGATTCTCAGATCACAGGTGTAACACATACGCAAAGCATTTTTAATAGGCGTGTTTTAACAAAACCCTCTGTATTCCGTAAACTCTTTAGTCACACACCCTAAAGCATGAACTATTTGTGTCATGGTTTTAGCTATGCTATGGGGAACTCTCTATGAAAAGTTTGTATTTTTACCTCAAATTCCAATCAAATACAGTTAGTACCAACTGACAAGGGCCTCATTTTCTAGGGGAAGAATCATCTCTTATTGCTCTCTTGTGGCTCACCAGAATATGTCAGGAAAACTAAAGGTTTTATTTTTTTTAAAGGAAATACCCAAGGCAGGATTTGAAATTATGTTTTCAGACTTCTGTAGACAAGTACTTTTTATGGGGGCTCAGTGTTTCCCCCTAGTACTTTCCCACCAACTTTTCTTTAAATGACTTTATGTTATTTTTACTCAGCTTTTACTGTCCAAAAGCAGCTTTCATCACCAGACTGGGGCTCTCCGTTCAGCATTTTTAGAGCAGTCAGGGGTGAGGGTATGGAACTCCCATGACCATATTAGTAATTTGCAATTTGGCTCTGTGGAACTGTCCATTGCTCCCTGTGCAGCAACAGATCATAGATTGATTGTAAATCACATCCAGTATGTTTTCCTAATTTTTAGGTTTGGGCTAACAGTCTACCTAACAGTAAAAACATCTGGTCTAGTTTTGCTTTTATTCTGTTTTTTATAGCAGGAACCTCATCACCATGGGACCAGTGCAGTCACACAAGGTCAAGTTTTGTACCTGTACACAGTTAATGTACAATATACGTGAATAATAAGGGGTTGCTTTATATTTGTGTTACATGGCTTTTATAAGCATAACATTAACAATAAAACATTGATATGACAATCAGATTTAAGCAATAAATTCCAGATCAGTGAAAGGCCTGGAACCTGATATATCCTGGATAAAATGAAGCGGGGAATGTGATAGCCAAAGCATTTTGATGTAATATAGGTCAGCCACTGGTAATAAGTTTGCAGAGACACAGGACATCTGAGATTTAAAACATTCAATGTCTGTGTTGAATTTTGCTTTCATATACCACAGTAAGGCATGCATTACCTGAAAGACTTTCTCATGTACCAGAATTCTGGAAACATCACAGGAGAACCAATGTCATGAGAAGTTGCTTTATTTTCTACACATATTCAGCTTCTGAGATAAAAATACACTGGAAAATAATTCCAGCCCCAATAAATAAGGGAATAAAAGTAACTTTAATTTTACTATTATGATTGAAGTAGGGAGTAATGGGAGTGCTTAAAATAACTTCAAAAGGCCCTAAAAACAATATTTTCATGTCATTTTTCGCTTGAAGTTCAGTGTTTAAAAATACATTTATTTTAAAATACATTTGAACATTCTGGAGAATTTTCTAATCAAATTGATAAAACCTTTTTTGTTTGTTTTTTGTTTTAATGCAGTGAGACTTCCTCAACTGTCCAAATAGCTACTAATTCACTGCTTAGTTATCCATCTTCTATGAATCTGATAGAAATCCAGGGTCATACAGAACAGCATGGGAGCATGCAGGAAGTAAATTTCATATAGCCTGGGGGCTAAGAAAAAGCCCTTCCCAAATGTTAGGGGACTTCTGCTCCCCAAAGTAATGTTAATGCTTATGCACTCCTGACTCAAAGTTCCTTTTAACTGGGCCTTAGCAGGAGTGCATAAACAGCAACATTAGTTTAGTCAGCAGGAATTAATTATTGAAATCAATTATTGCTTCTTTCAGATTACTGCAGGCAGTCCACAGTGAACTGACATAAAAAACAGTTGTCTTTGTGGCAGCAGAACAAAATAAATAATAAAGAACAGACACTGGCACAGGATTTCTGCTCAGTTCTATCATCATAGATTATTTAAAAAATTATCCTATTCTTTATTCTGTATTGGCAAGGCAAGCCAGTCATATATATATGGCATTAGGTTTTGCTCTGGTCCAGTGGCATTCTAAAAACCCCTGGTTAACATCTATTTGTATCATGCCAGTGATGCTGTATAAAAAGGAAGATGAGGAAGTACACTAATACAGTCAACATTGTTACAAAGTTGCAATCAATCTTATACAAAATATGTCGTGTACAGTATCAATGGAAAAGTTATAGACTGCTAAGTATTATTGTCCTCTTTATATCCATGTATCATCTTTGTATATGAAGTTATGAATATTTGCTATGTGTTTGTATCTCATACATGTTGTTTTCTTGGGTCATGCCCCAAGGCAGATTTGAATCAAGGCTAGCGCCAGCCTGTTTGATGGCCCATTAAGGACAATCAGCTCTTCCAGTGAGCCCCTCCTGGAAACATTTCTTAGAACATTGAGGCAATGGCTTCCCTAGGATTCAGCAAGGCATGTAAGGACATGTGATAAGGACATGTGATATAAGACTTCAGCTTTTGCCAGTAACTTTCCATGAACTGGGGCTGCAAGTATAAAAGGAACCTATGACATCACTGTCTTTGTTCCTGCTTCACATCTCTGGATGTGATTTCTAACAAAGAAGAGCTTTGAACAAAGGACTGATGACCCTCAATCTAATGAGTGAACCAGAAAGACATATTACAAGCTAACAGATTTACAATCACTGCTGTGAAACTGATCTATAGACTCTGAAATCACTTCTAATTTATATGATTCCTTTAACCATTTAATAACTGTCTTATTTTTTTTAATTACTAAAGGATCGGCTATAAGGGTGGTATCTGGTAAGATCTAAAGTATATATATTGACCTGAGGGCATGGTTGATTTTTTGAGATTAGAATAACCTTATGTATGATGAATTTTCTTTTCAGTAACCTCTCATCATAAAGACCAGAAGCTTGGCTGGTGATAGGGGCTAGAATGCCTAAGAGGACTTTGGTTTAGCATCTTGTTAACCTGTACAGTGATACAGGAGCTCACTTTTGTTACTGGCTTCATGAAATCTAATGATAGAATAAACTACAAGTTTTGGGATGTGTCTGGCCTGCTTTTTTATCAGTCTGTCCTGAATTTGGCATTCTCAACTGTGACTTACACTTGGCATGTTCACAATACACATTTGAATCAAAGTTTGCTTCTGCCTAGAGTTCCATCAATGGTGCAGAGCTTGAAATCTAGAATGAGAATTATATTATGAGAGCACAAATAGGATCTGATTTTTCTATCCCAATTTACACCACTTAAACATCTGGTCTTTTATCTCTTAAACAGTTCACTGGTTGTTTCTGTGTTTTGCTGAGAGGATTCCATTTTATTTTTCTTTCTTGTAAGATACTTTAGAAAGTAATAGTTTTTTCCAAGCTTATCTTCCCAGCAGTATTTTCTAGCATACCTACTTTCACTAGGATTGATCAATCAAATAGTAATTATTTTTTCAATTTTCTTCCTTAAATTATGGATCCAATTTAGGTTAGATTAGTTGCCTTTTTTGCTCTTTTTCTTGATGAAGCTTCTAGTTCCTTTGTTGTAATGTGCATCCCTGCATGCTGTTGTGATTCAATCCTTACATAAATTCTTTTGTGGATATCTATCTTTTCTGGGAAAGGCAACTTCACATTTCCCAGAATGGACATTTCCTGTCACCTGTATGTCAGATGGCTTCTTCAAAGATGTGTCATAGAGGGCAACAGCCAGAGTTTCCTGCAGCCACCTGAATATTTCTCTGAGCATTATTATCCTAGAACTTGAACTTGACATTAGGGACAAAAGGTAACACCACACATGCTATCTTCTTGTAAAATTCAGAAGAAGATCTGACCTTCCTTAGCAGCTGTTCTCACAACCCCAGGATGCTGTGTGCTGATATAAATGCTTTGAATTAGACCTCGATGTCTGGGGAAACCTGTTACAATACCACACACACATATTTATATCTATCTATTGTGACGGAGACCAGAAGGGTATATGAGAGTGCTGGAAGGCAGGTATATCAGCCTCAGGATGTCAGGTCCCTGTTCCCTGGATAACCAAACAAAGGCTACTCCAGGCCAATCAAGCCACCTGGAGCCAATTAAGAACCTTCTAGAAAGGAGTAGAAACAACTAGCCTGATTGGGACACCTGAAGCCAATCAGGGGCTGGCTGAAACTTGTTAAAAACCTCCCAGTTAGTCAGGTGGGGGTGCCAAGGAGAAAGGAGCTGGAGGAGAGGAAGATTTGCTGTGACCCTGAGGTAAGGGAGAAGTGGGAGAGCTGTGGGGAAGTGGCCCAGGGAGAAGTAGCAACTCTGTCAGTTAAAGGTTGGCTGCCAACAGCTACCACCATTAGGGTCTCTGGGCTGGAACCTGGAGTAGAGGGAGGGCACGGATTCCCCCCAACCTGCTTCTACTGATACACCTCCTGGAAGCGGAAGGCAGGCCCCTAGCGGAACAGGAGGCTATACTGTCTTGAAATAAGCCCAGAGGGACAACAGAAACTGTGGGAGTTCTCTCAGCAAATTCTTTGCTGGCTTATGATGAGAAGGGCTCAGTAGACTGTAACCCTGGCCTGGATAGAGAAGGGCTCCATGAAGGGTCACAGTGAGCCGCTGAGGCCAGCACAAACCACCTGGAAGCGCAGGACCCACGGGGACAAGGCCAGAGCTTTGCCACACTATATAATTAAATTATTAACAGAAGCAATTATTTGATGAGAAATGCATCAGGTTTCCTCAATATTATGGCCTAATGAGCTCAGAACTCTAAAATCTTCAATTAACAATATATCTCTATCTGTGTAATCTACAAATATTTATATCTTTTATATCCAGAGAGAGAGAGAGAGAGAGAGAAATTCTGGGTCATGGTCCTTACTTGGTTTAAACTGTCAAAGCTCTATTGGAGTAGATGGATCTATGACAATTTAAACCAACAGAAGATATAGCCCCCGCCCCATATTTGTAATTGTATCTTTGACAGCTGTTGTAACACATCTGCTACTTGTTTGATAGATTATTTTACACTTGGCTTATGCTGGCCGTACTACTGCTTCCTGCTAGTCATGCAAAAGGTGCTAACTTAAACAAATATAATACATCACCTCCAACAGTTCTTGGCCTGCGGCAAGTTCAGTGCTTTTCCAAATAGACAAACAGGGATCCAGTTATAACCTTACATAGCAGTCTGGTGTTTGAGATTGCTTGATACACAAAACAACTGTTCAGTCTTAAAAATCAATATTGTAGTCAATCTATGTAATGTCAATGAGTTTTATTCTGGTACTGGATAGACAGGCATCTTACTTGTAATAATGTACCAGAAAGCTCTTCTTTCAGTTTGTCAGGACACTCAACATTTCAAGCAAAAATCTTGTTTCCAGCTCAAACCACTTTGCATTTCCTCAACCGCAGAAAGCAACTGGAAGGTAGCCCTAAAAAGGGCAGCCAAAGATTCTTCCTAACTGATAGGAATCTTCAAATCATGTAGTTCCGCCATAGCTCTGTCACCCATTCCTCACACAACATATAAGATGTGTCAGGAATGAGGAGGAGGCATGACATACATGGTTGTGGGTGAGGAGAAGACATTGGACTCTAACTGGCCCTAGTTGGTACCAAGTTTCCTATGGGACCACTGCATCTGACATAATTTAGAGCAGCCCCTAGACTGTTATAATTTATGACAGGGACCTTTTTAGCTCCCGCATACCCCAAGATTGGGGGAGTGGAAATGTGCTTAGATCCATTTTCTTCCTTAACTCTTTAGCTGTGCTGATTGTCCATTCATCACAGCTGAGGATGTGTCTCTTCACAACACGCACTTGTCTTCTATTTCTGTCTTTCTCTTTTCTTTTTGTGTGTTTGTAGTTTAAATGCTTTGCCTAATCTAGAGGAACTTGGACATACTTAACCAATATTTAACAAAAAAGCAAACTTTTGCTTCACTCCCCTTTTGAACTAATGTCTAATGGAGAAAAATACATTTAATATATAAATGCAAATCTGCAGTTTAGGCTATCCCCAAATTATGTCCTTTCCCGAGAAGGTTGATTTTGCATCTCATATTGACTCAAGCATTTAATCCTTTTAATTGTAAATTCGCACATATATTTCAGAGTTTTATAACATAAACCCAATCACATCTGATATAAATGAATGACATCTTTCTTTTGATTTTAGGGTGAATTCAATAGGGTGACAAATAACTATTCAATGGCAAATTTATTAATATTTCTGTCCTCCAGATGATACATAAAATATATTGCTTGTTATCTTAATCTGAATCTATGAGTCTGACAGCCTAGGCTGCAAGACAACACTGACTGGCTATCTAACAACTCCAGGACTGTTGGTCATTCATTGTTCTATTTGACATAAAATAGTTAATTAGCTTAATGAAACAAGTGTTGTTTTAAAAATACATGATTGGTTGATTCCTGGTGAGTGAAAAGTGTACTTGCTTTACCCTTTCAAAATTTACGTCTTCCCAAGTAAAGATTACACAGTATCTGGGACACAGACAAATACACAAAACTGTCGTTGTAGAATGCTAGTTTTACTTCCCTGATGGATTTTGTTGGTACCATAAGGACAGACTTGTGGCTGGACCTGCATGAGCATACAAAATGGGGAACACAAAAGGTAACTGCACATGGATTTTTTAAGGAAATCCCAGAAGTTTTAATCATCAGGTCACAGTTGACTGTACCCCATGAAACAGAAAGGGGCTAGCAAGATGCAATATGGTGTGGCCAGCTAAAATAACAAGAGACACAAATCACCTAAGGGAAGGCTCAAGTCTTCACCGGGCCTTGTGTTACAGCAGAAAAGTGGGTTTAAATACCTAGGAAGTTGGTGAATGAGGGAAAATACATCAATATCAATTCTTCTTCTGTGGGTGTTGAGACCAATGGATGTTAGATCATCCCACCTGGTGTGTGCTTTTGAGATGGACTGGCAGGCTGGCTGACACTGACAACCCTTTTGTCTCAGAGCTTGCAGCTAGAATGTTTCCTCTTCTGCACTTTCTGGATTCTGTGATGTCTGGCTCAGAATAATAGAGGGAAAACAAGGCTCCACCTGCACAAGTACTTCCTAAGCCCTTACTTCCTTTGATCTCTCCTACCTGTGAACTTAATTTCTCAACTGTCACTCTAAACTGCCTTGAAACCTTCAGGTTTCAACCTTCCATCCAATGGATCCCCCCAAAAGTTTTAAAATGCTGCAGAATTTTCAGGCATCAGTATTTCATCCAACTACAACAGTCTCTTTAGAACCCCTCAGGCCCACTTTAACTAGCAAAGAAGAGAGAAATAACATTATCACATTGTCTTCCTCTTTCTGAAGCTTTTCATCTCTCTTCATTGCTTCACCTTCTTCCTTTCACCTGCTTCTTCAACCACATTGGCCACAAGAAAAAGGAGAAAGGGAATATGATTAACTCTAGAGATATTTCAGCAACTGTGGACAAGAAATCATATTGGTAACCTCCCAGAATAGAAGTTTGTTTCCTTTTGGAGCTTAAATGTACACTATACCTGGTGTACACAGTGTTGTTGTAGCTGTGTCGGTCCTAGGATAGACAAGGTGGGTGAGGTAATATCTTTTATTGGACCTACTTCTGTTGGTGAGAGAGATAAATGTTTTCAGAGAAGATGCTTGTCTTTGAGAGCTTGTCTCTCTCACCAACAGAAGTTGGTCTAGTAAAAGATATTGTCTCAGCCACTTTGTCTGACTATACTTAAGTGACAAAGAGTCCTGTGGCACCTTAAAGACTAACAAAAGTATTGAAGCATAAGCTTTTGTGGGCTAATACCCACTTCGTCGGATGTACTAGCACACAAAAGCTTATGCTTTAATACTCTTGTTAGTCTTTAAGGTGCCACAGAACTCTTTGTTGCTTCTGCAGATCCAGACTAAAACAGCTACCTCTCTGATTCTTATCACTATACTTAGTATCTCTGAAAAAAATCCATTTGTTGAAAACTCTGTTCAGTGTTCTTTATCCGGCTTTTCACTTTTTGTTGATCACTGTTGACTGATGTACTGGCCTATTAACACAAATTGGACTTATATTTGATATATTTTAATGATTTTCCCTTTCAAGAAAGAAAGAGAGAAAGGAGATTTTCAAAATACCAGCTGAGTAACTTCCAACACAGAGAATCATGTACTTCTCCAAAAAAGGAAAGCATTTAAATGCAAAGTCACTATTTATTTTCTGTATCATCAATGACCTTGAGGGTAGAGTATTAATGGTCTTTGCCATTTGTGAAGTAACTGGTCTTCAAATCAATAAGCATACTTAGCTGCTTGCCATTAAAATTGACCAGTACTGCCCTTCTGATTGACGTCACATGCAACTGTAAATATCATCAAGTGAGCTGTCACCTCATTTTCATTACGTGTGTTCTTCCTTTCAAAAGATAGATTTCTTCTCTAAGACTAAACATTAGAATTTTTCTTAATTATTTCTGACATTTCCCCAATGGCATCAGGATCTTCCTCTGAGGATAGAAATGTCTGGCTAGTTTCCTTAAAGAGTAAAAAGAAAGATCAGTACTACAGGATGGTACTGCATCAACTAAAAGTTTTACAGTTAACACTATATAACAAAATACAATGTTCTGAAGAATAGCTCTAGTCTGTATTTCATATTTGACAAAATTTTGATAAGTGCAATTTCGAAATACTTCACACTCAGTAATGGGGACTATCCATGGTGCTTGTTTTCGGTATGTTAAGCAAACTCAAATGTTTAAATAATAAATAAATAAATAAATAGATAAATAAATACATAAATAAAAGGAAAGGATATTCAATTTACCCCAGTAACAATACTACAGCTTATTTATGACTTCCATCAGAAGCTGAGGGGAGGATTTTGACTAAAAGAAATAGAATGACTGTTAATTTGATTTTATATAACACTGTTAGAGTACATTTAGATCTAATTTAATGACTGACTGATGAACATTCACATAGCTCCTTTCCTTCAAAGATACCAAAATACTGGACAAAGTTTACAGATAAGTTGCAAATTGTACCTATAACGATTGCATCACTCATCACTGAAAGGCAGCCACCTCTATGGTGGAATACAGCAGCATTTAATGAGTGCCCCTAGTAACTCCCCAGTGATTCAAGACTGAGAATAACATATCTTAGCCAATTGAAACTGCATGGGAATCTTAGGCAGGCAGAATGTAATTTATCCCATTGACCATGATGACTTGGCTATTACTTCAAATCTTGCAGAAATGGTCAGGGGATTTTAACTAACCACAAGTCATTAAGAGCTTGATTTTAGACCTCACCAGAAAAATAGCATTTCTATCAGCCCCTTTTCCCCATTCTGGAGTATTGATGCAGAACTCACTTAGAGGAGAAAAGGCCACCTACTGAATCATAGTCAATTGCCTGCAGCACCCTGGCTTTGACATAGAGATGCTCAAGAACTTATGCTACCCATATCCTGAAATTGCATATAATTTGAATGGAAAAGTGGTGAAACATGGTTCTTTCACTTAAATATGATGTTGATGGTGTCCCTAATAAACTGTCTTTAGCACTGTAAGATTTGCAGATGGAAAGTTCTATGGGGCTAGGAGTGTGTGTGTGTGAGACAAAGCCATTCAGGATAGACAGCCGACCTCTGTGCTTTCCGGTCAAATTGGGAGTGTTTTATCAAATTTTTACATTGTAAGTATTGCTCCTGGTGTTGAAAGAGAGAGGTACATAGTTTCCCTGTGCCGTTTTTAAGGGGGACTAACACCTGCATTCAGGATGTGATTACTGTTATCCAAATGTAAGCTCCATACATTCTTCATTCTGGTTCTGGACTTCTGGAGAACATCTGCGAGATTCCAGCAGCCTTATGTCTCTAGCTTAAAGCCTGAGGTCTGTTTCCCGGGGGTAAATGGGTAAGTGAAATGTCACACAGTATATTATTTATAAAGATGATTAAAAATAATATTTACAAGATTTTCTCTTTTTCCCAGTCTCCTTATATTTGTTTTTCTCTCCATTTGAGCATTGCTCCATTTTGACCTGTTCTTGATTTTTTCCCCCTTGTCCTTTCTTTGCTTTTTGTTTCTGAAAACAAAGCTTCTTCTAAAAGAAAAATGTGAACCCAGTAATAGACTTTCAGGTTGAACACGCTACTACTCATCACGGCTGTAACATATTTGTGTGTTTGGTGAGGGTAGGAGATTCTATTTGGATCAGATGAAACCACACACATTTTGGGTGTTTATCTGAACTATCTGAACCTACGATTCTGGCAAAATGGGATGGATATCTAATGATAACTGGCCCTCTCACAAAACTTCTGTTACTTCCTGCTTCTGGTAACACCAGAAATACCCAAATAACTGGTTTTTTGTAGGCTTTTGTCACATCTCTTTCTAATCCCAGATGGAACTAAAAAATGCAGAGGAGCATGCAAACGAAAAACAACTAAAGCCAAAATTCTCTGAAACCTTATTATTTTCCTTTAGCTTTCTTTTAGAACTTGATGTCACATTGAACATCAACCACAATTTAGACAAAATCTCACCTAATGGCAATTCAATTCTACATGATTTGACATTCTTTAGGCAGAATACCACCCACTTAAGGAATCTTTCTTTCCCCATAGAGAAGACATGCTACTCAAAGACCCGTAGACTCTAATAACTTCCAAAGACTTTCACTACATAATTCAATATTTGAGTGCAACAGACCCTCTGTCACCCTAGAAGAATATGAAAGGAATTGTTCTTTTGCAGTCTACATTTAAATGACAAAGACTAGAATTTGTCAATGACCTGAACCCTGATTCTGTCATCCATAAGCTCACCATATTCACATTTGTGCTATTCCCTTAAGTCCAGTAGCTACAAAGACATATATTGATTCACTCTGCTCTTGAGTTACCTGTCTAAACACACATGCTTAAAAGGTATATTTTTCTCTGCCTTCAAATATTCACATAGTCTTTTCATAGCCTTATTTGAAATCTCCAGCACGACCTCCAGCATTTAAAAGGCATTTTTACTTTGTCTGAATACAGGTGAAGGTAAGGTAGGATACTAGTGAGATAAGGCCACTGTTCATTACATTAGCACAATTATCCATTTCAGAGTGACTGTTTCCTAGTTACTTAAATTACTCATAGCAAAATGTTACATGCCCTGTGATTAGCAGTGTCCCACTGCTAAAACAAAGAAATTTCATCATCATCAAATTGGACTGTTTTGTTCACACAAAAAAATGAAGAAAAAAATTATGAGTCAAACTCAGGCAAAAGAGTATGTCATTAAATTGTGTCTTCTGTAATTATTAGGTCACTCTAGATAGCTTCTGTTAATTGTCAGAAATTCACCATTTGAGTGTTCAGACACTGGGGAATAGACAGAAGCCAAGAATATGCTAGGTGCAAGGATTGCCTAGTCATTGACAACAATTTTGATATGACTTCCACTGAAGCTATTGTGAAATCTGCTCCTGGACTGGATAGCAAGGCCATATTTTGGGCAGGTCTTTCACCAGAGTTCCTCATAGAAAGTTCCACATTCTAAAGCCACTGATGCTCAACTCTCCTGCATTTCAGTTCAAAGTTAATATATCACCAAGTCCACTCATAAATTCTGTTTAATGATTGACTGGTGTGGTCATTATAGGATGGAACAGATTGTAAATGAGAAATGTATTTGGGGCATAATTAGCATTTTTAGTAAAAATATCTGTGTACAAATGAGGATCTCCCAGATATCTGACCATGAATTCTATTTTGCTGTGCATCACCATTACCCTAGAGGCTGATCCAGACTCTTTTTCTTATCTTATCCTTTTATTCTTATTTTCCCTTATCCCCCACCTCTCGGGAGTTATAGTAATTCCTGCTAATTAAAAAAAAGCTAAGCTGCCTTTATAAAATAACACCTCTAACTATTAAATGCTTTTCAGTAGAGCTTTAATTTTATGGGTAAAGTGTTCTTACTTACCAAGGAGATAGGTGTCTCTAGGGATAGATAAGATATATTGTCTGCATGTGTTTCCTTTTAGAGAACAAGATATATGAAGAAATAGATTATTTAGGTGACACAGAGGGTCATATTCATCCCTGGTATAGCTCCATTCAAGTAAAGTTGTTTTAAAAATACATTCTTATTCAATTTTCATTTTTTGATTTATTTCGTGTTGAATTATTATTTAGATATATTACCATTTTCTGGAAATCTCAACTCAGTAACACTACGTTAAATTCAATGAACAAGTGAGTATCCTGCAAGAAAGATGGGGACTAGCCTCCTTGAAAGAGACTATTTCTTCACTTTTTACTCATGCTGAGCCTCCCAGGGCCTGAGTGAGTTTGAATTATCATCAACAGGGAAGACAATATTTTAATTTGTAAACATTAAACTTATTAATCATCCTATATTGAAGAATATACATTTATATACTCTCAGAACACACCGAACAAACTATACACATTCTTGTTTTTCACATCCCTTATTTTAGATTAAATTGTTTGATCTTATTTAGATTACTACCTTTATTATAATTGCTTTGCTTTTTCAATCACAACAGCTACTCTATTTTAATGTGGTGGTTAATTTTCTCCAGTCTTGACAAATGGTGTAAGCTGCTTGCAGTTTCCATTCTGTGTTGTGGGATTTCTGTTTTGGGTTTTTTTTCCTTCCAGGCCTGCGTTCACTTTCCATGGTTGCTTTGATTTACTCTCAATTTGTTAATTTACAATTAATTAATTAATCCCTCTCTGACAACTTTTTAGAGGCATCACAACTCATATTAACATTGGACTGCCCATTCTAATTAAAATCAATATGTAATCCTTAATGCACTTATTCCTATCTCTACCAGAAAACTGGTTCAGTAGGTAGAAGTAATGTAGTCATTGAAATGGAGAGATATCTGTGTGATCTTTCTATTTGATTGCTAGTGGAATTATGGAAAGAACCACCTTTTTTCTGGTTTTACAATCCAAGGTTACTGGGTACATTTCTAGATCAGTAAGTATATACTTTATAGGAGATCCTTTTAATTATTCGTAAAAATGACTGTAGCCCTGTTCTGAAGAGGTTTGATCCAAAGCTACTCTTGGTGATTTTCATAGGGATGATTTTTTGAAATAGCTTGAGGATAAAAAACAAACCTCCATGGAACTAATTCTTGAAGGCAAACTTGAAAGCACTCCTGGAGGCTATTAGTCTGTATCATGACAGAGGCTATAGTTTATGCTCCATTATGTGGCTTCTATACAAACTCCCCAGTGGAACTACTCACTTGAAGTTAGGTACATGTTTAAAGTAAGGCTTTGCTGGGTTGAGGTGACGGTGCTTAACATCCTGAAAATTTGAGTCCACAGGGCTGCCCTATTGCCTCCTCAGCAAAAGTCCCTGGTACAAACACTGCCTGCCATCTCCCAGGGTGATTTCTCCCTCAATGCTGTGGTCTCTCCCTCTATCGACAGGTATGAATCAAGCCCAGTATATTCAAATATTCATTAAGATATTTCTTCTGACTCTGCCTTGTGATCCCTCCCTTTCTTGAAACTGCAGAAAAACCTGAGAGTCTCTGGATTGTTTAGAAGTGTGAGCAACAAGGCTGATGTCATGGTGGGAGTCTGCTATAGACCACCAGACCAGAGGGAGGAGATGGATGAGGCTTTCTTCCAGCAACTAAGAGAAGTTACTAGAGCACAAGCCGTGGGTCTCATGGGAGACTTCAATCACCCTGATATCTGCTTGGAGAGCAATACAGCAGTGCACAGACAATCCAGGAAGTTTTTGGACAGTGTAGGGGACAATTTCTTAGTGCAAATGCTGGAGGAACCAACTAGGGGCAGAGCTTTTCTTGACCTGCTGCTCACAAACCGTGAAGAATTAGTAGGGGAAGCAAAAGTGGATGGGAACCTGGAAGGCAGTGACCACGAGATGGTCGAGTTCAGGATCCTGACAAAGGGAAGAAAGGAGAGCAGCAGAGTATGGACCCTGGTCTTCAGAAAAGCAGACTTTGACTCCCTCAGGGAACTGATGGGCAGGATCCCCTGGGAGAATAACATGAAGGGGAAAAGAGTCCAGGAGAGCTGGCTGTATTTTAAAGAATCTTTATTGAGGTTGCAGGAACAAACCATCCTGATGTTTAGAAAGAATAGTAAATATGGCAGGCGACCAGCTTAGCTTAACAGTGAAATCCTTGCTGATCTTAAATGCAAAAAAGAAGCTTACAAGAAGTGGAAGATTGGGCAAATGACTAGGGAGGAATATAAAAATATTGCTCAGGCATGCAGGAGTGAAATCAGGAAGGCTAAATTGCACTTGGAGTTGCAGCTAGCAAGGGATGTTAAATGTAACAAGAAGGGTTTCTTCAGGAATGTTAGCAACAAGAAGAAAATCAAGGAAAGTGTAGGCCCTTTACTGAATGAGGGAGGCAATCTAGTGACAGAGGATGTGGAAAAAGCAAGTGTACTCAATGCTTTTTTTTCCTCTGTCTTCAAGAACAAAGTCAGCTCCCAGACTACTGCACTGGGCAGCACAGTATGGGGAGGAGGTGACCAGCCCTCTGTGGAGAAAGAAGTGGTTCAGGACTATTTAGAAAAACTGAATGAGTACAAGTCCATGAGGCCGGATGCGCTGCATTTGAGGGTGCTAAAGGACTTGGCGGAGGTGATTGCAGAGCCATTGGCCATTATCTTTGAAAACCCATGGCGATGGGGGAGGTCCCGGATGACTGGAAAAAAGCTAATGTAGTGCCCATCTTTAAAAAAGGGAAGAAGGAGGATCCGGGGAAATACAGGCCAGTCAGCCTCACCTCAGTCCCTGGAAAAGTCATGGAGCAGGTCCTCAAGGAATCAATTCTTAAGCACTTAGAGGAGGAGAAAGTGTTCAGGAACAGTCAGCATGGATTTACCAAGGGCAAATCATGCCTCACTAACCTAATAACCTTCTAAGATGAGATAACTGGCTCTGTGGATGAGGGGAAAGCAATGGATGTACTATTCCTTGACTTTAGCAAAGCTTTTGATACGGTCTCCCACAGTATTCTTGTCAGCATGTTAAAGAACTATGGGCTGGATGAATGGACCATAAGATGGATAGAATGCTGGCTGGATCATCGGGCTCAATGGGTCGTGATCAGTGGCTCCATGTCTAGTTGACAGCGGGTATCAAGCAGAGTGCCCCAAAGGTTGGTCCTGGGGCTGGTTTTATTCAATATCTTTATCAATGATCTGGAGGATGGCGTGGACTACACCCTCAGCAAGTTTGCAGATGACACTAAACTGGGAGGAGTGGTAGATATGCTGGAGGGTAGGGACAGGATACAGAGGGACCTAGACAAATTAGAGGATTGGGCCAAAATAAATTTGAGGTTCAACAAGCACTAGGGTGACCAGATGTCCTGATTTTATAAGGACAGTCCCGATATTCAAGGCTTTATCTTATATAGGCACCTATTACCTCCCACCCCCTGTCCCGATTTTTCACACTTGCTGTCTGGTCACCTTAACAAGGACAAGAGTGCAGAGTCCTGCACTTAGGACGGAAGAATCCCATGCACTGCTACAGACTAGGGACCGAATGGCTAGGCAGCAGTTCTGCAGAAAAGGACCAAGGGCTTACAGTGGATGAGAAGCTGGATATGAATCAACAGTGTGCCCTTGTTGCCAAGAAGGCTAACGGCAGTTTGGGCTGTATAAGCAGGGGCATTGCCAGCAGATCGAGGGATGTGATTGTTCCCCTCTATTCAACATTGGAGGCCTCATCTAGAATACTGTGTCCAGTTTTGGAGCCCACACTACAAGAAGGATGTGGAAAAATTGGAAAGAGTCCAGAGAAGGGCAACAAAAATGATTAGGGGCCTGGAGCACATGACTTATGATGAGAGGCTGAGAGAACTGGGATTGTTTAGTCTACAGAAGAGAAGACCAAGGGGAAATTTGATAGCTGCTTTCAACTACCTGAAAGGGGTTCTAAAGAGGATGGATCTAGACTGTTCTCAGTGGTACCAGATGACAGAACAAGGAGTAATGGTCTCAAGTTGAGTGGGGAAGGTTAGGTTGAATATTAGGAAAAACTTTTTCACTAGGTGGGTGGTGAAGCACTGGAATGGGTTACCTCGGGAGGTGGTAGAATCTCCTTCCTTAGAGGTTTTTAAGGTCAGGCTCGATAAAGCCTGGCTGGGATGATTTAGTTGGGGATTGGTCCTGTTTGAGCAGGGGGTTGGACTAGATAACCTCATGAGGTCCCTTCCAATCCTGATTTCCTATGATTCTTGTTAGAGATTATTACATTAAATACCCCGCTACTATTATTTTTACTGAATACTGTAGCTATTAAGCATTTCCATCTTTGTTGTTGTTTTAGTAGCAGACTAATATTTTTCTTTGTCATCCTTCTACTACAATAACCAGATGCTGAAACCTTTTCTTTGATATCTTTTCATTGATATTCTTTGCAAATAGCATTACCCTTCATGTGCCCCCGCCCCAACCCTTACTATGTTTCTATATTCACCATGTAATTTTCTTTTTCCCCATGTCCTATTGCTTGTGTGAACTTTAGTTCATTTTCAGGTGTCTTAAGTGCAGAATAATTGCAATCCAGTCTCCAGAGACAGGAAGTCCAAGTATAGTATCTAGTTTTATACTGCACCAGCGTGATACAATCTGGTGTATTTCTCCCTAGAGATCCACTGTATATACCTTTGGGAACCCCAAAAGAAGACATTCTTTCTCATTATTGCCAATACTATATTTCATTTAAAACTGCATGCGAAATAATACACCTGGTAAATCTATAAACCAGTGTAGTTTGTCCTTTCAGTGAGATATACTGAAGTAACAGATCAACTTTTTAGGTTTAGGAGCCTCCTGAGCTTTCTCTTTTTAATCAGAATCTCAGACTATTGATTTTTTCTCAACATTCATTGTCTAAAACTTGATCACTGACATAGTTTTCACCTTCATACATTGAAACACTCTGGTAATCCCAATAAGATATGTTGAGGCAGATAGAATGTCCACCAAAAATACAAATCTGGCATTATTTCTTAGTTAGGGGGAAAAAATACCTCCAGCCTCATAGGTAAACTATGGGAATTGCAAAGCAGAGTGCTTTGGCATTTGTGTTGTGGTTTACTAATCCCGGCTGTGATAGACATAGGGATCTATCCATTAAAAAATTGGTTAATTTTGGTTTTTAAATAAACATGCTAAGAGGCATGTTTTATAGAGTTCAACAAGACACTGAGCACAAGTCTTGTGGAAAGTAATCCATACGTGCACAAATCCACTTCCCTGAAAATTGCCTTCAACATTGCTATAATGGACTAATTGCCTACTCTGTCAGTAACCACACTGGAGGGACAGAATTAGGAAGAATAATTGACACCACTGTGGTCTAGCAGTACTGTGCAGAGAAGTGAAGAGTTTGATCCCACTTCATAAAAAGATTTAACAAAATGATTTTATTGAATATGTCAGATGAGGGAATGCATTGATTGAGACTCCTGTGTCAGTAATTTGATGTATCACTCATGAAATCATATGAGAGATTGCTATCTCCTCATTTTGTTTCTGCTTCCCATTTTGTCTTTGCTGTCTCCTGATCCTTTCATGGGCCTTGATGTTCTGTCAATACATCCACCATATCTTGAAAAAGTCTTTAAGAAGGTACCATTTTAGCTACTTTTCACAAGTGAACTACACTTTAAAGCACTTAGAATCTATTGCAATCCAAGTAATAAAAAAAGGCAATATGCTCTTACAAGAAATATAATCTATAGTTTTGCAACCACTCTAAAATTTCCTCTTTTCTTCCTTACCCTCTACCTCCTTTTTGATATTTCTAATACGTTTCTTCACTTACTGTACTTGGTAAAAACAAACAAAAAACAAAAACAAACACAACCTCCCTTCTCCCCACACAATCAGGGATTATGTTTGGAGGTAGAGGAAAACATTACAGGGTGTTTTTAACCCTGTGGATGTGATAAGCCAGCAGCTAATTTTCACTTGAAAAAAACAACTTCTTATAAAAAGAAAGCCCGAGGTAAAGAGAACAAGCTATTTTTGGAAAAATTGAAGACATGTATGCAGCTAGAGGGAATTATAGTTTCTTCATAGAAACATGCTGTTCGATCTGCCTGCTGAAGGTAGGGTTAGTTGATACAATAAATTAATCTGACAATAGGGGTCATTAATAAACAAGAATGATGAAAGTGCTAGACATTTCCTGGGGATTAATGACCAGCCAACAGGAGTGAAATGATGACCCAAGATGCAGATGAAGAACCTCAAACCTAACCAGTCATTTATCCCTAGGAACTCTCCTATACTGAAGCTTTTCATTGCTATTATAAGCCAAAAATGAAGACAAAAAATAATTGTACTCCTGCAGCACCTTTGATCTGTCAGTTTCAATGCATTTCACAAACATTAATTAAGCCTTGTGATAATCCTTAGAAGTAGGAAAATCTTATCCCCACTTTCCAGATGGAGAAGTAAATAAAGAGAGGTTCAGGCCTGCTTTTTCAAAAGTGGCAACTAATTTTCAAAAGTGACAAAGTCTTGTAGCACCTTATAGACTAACAGATGTTAGGGATCATAAGCTTTTGTGGGCTAAGCTTTTGTAGACCCAGACTATAATGGCTACCCCTCTGAAACTAATTTTCAGTGCTTCAATTTTAGGATGCCTAACTGTAGCTATGTAGAAGCCTGTTTTTTGGAAAATTTAGATTTTGATGACTATCACAGATTAGACAAAGTCTCAAATAACCCAGTTCTTGTGATTCATAATTTTGCCATAAGATGACAGACCATTTAATTTGTACCAAGCCTTTCTCAATTATTCCTTTGTATGTGTGTGAATTCAATTGCTTGAATCATTTTTCAATGTTCATGCAGTGTACGGTACTGCAGAGCACAGATTAGAAGATTTTTTAGAACTGAGTTGTATTCTAAAGTTGGAATGATTTCAGAACACAACTGGCATGTAAAAGCCATTGAGATCATAAAGATATACATGGAAGAAAGCTTTGGTAAAGAAAAATATATATTTACATTTCATTTGGGTGCATGAGTTGGGCACCTTTTATTATGAGGCAATGGAGAATGAATGGATAGTAATGAGATTCCTAGAAGACAGAAAGTGCCAATTTACCAGAGGAAAAGAGGCGGATGAAAGGAAGATGTAGTCTATTGAAAAAAATACACATACATTAAAAGTAAAGAACACAGAGGGACTGTCAGCCAGCACCAATCAGCTTAGACAGACAGAAATTAATTATATTTTGTTTAAGGAGCTTCCTCTTCAGCCTTGGTCAATTTAAAAGAGCACATTAGAAGATTTTTCAAACTCACTTTCCAATTACCTTGGATGGCAGGCAAAGTGCTTTGAAACAAAAATTCATTTTAAATTGGTAAATGTAACCAATCCTGACTGACAGTATTTTCAGAATTCATAACATTTTGTTACTGGCCAAACTAATTTTAAAGGGGACACATAAAGATATGCTGTCTTCTATTAATGAGAGGTTGAAGACAGGGATATCCAAGGAACAAATGCAAAAAATATTTCAGATGAATTGGAAGAAAAAATAGAAATTCTAAATATTAGACTATGTAGTAGTTACATGTTGCTTTTTGTTGAGCCTTGTGGTATATGTGACATCCATGAAAGGTTAATCAGCTGTCAGAATTGCTAAGCATTAGATTCCTGCCCTCTGGATATCTAAGCAGCCAATGACAGTTATGCTGATTATGTAATGGATCCATCTTGTATGTCATTGGCTGAATGTACTGTCACTTTATATCTTCCCGGAAAGCTATTGGGTGGCATCCTGAAATGAGTCATAATATTCCTGCTTCAGCTATTTGTTTCATTTACATTTAAGTTCAGTTGAATTTAGTTCTTAATAAACTTGTTATTTTTTTTCTAATTTACTGCCAGACTTTTTAATGCTCTTAACACAACAAAACAGAACTCTTTAAATTCAGGCCATTCTGTTAAAGAGCTGCCAGTAGAAAACTCAGAGAAAAGAAAGGAATCATCAGAACAAAAGTCTTTTAAAAGGTTTTAATTAAAGCTCTCAAGCAACAGAAAAATAGACTGTGTCCTGTTTCTACATGGACATATGCATAGAATGATTTGTTGCTAAGTTGTGTTGCGATCACTGCTGGATCAAAGCAAAAACATTTTGTGGGAAAAGGTCATCTATTATATTTATGTCATTTTAGACGTAGGGCATATAGTTTCCTAGCTGCTGGTATAAGATGCTTTTTTTTTTTTTAAAAAAAAAGGCAAAACAATAAAACATAGATCACAGCATTAAATGTAGATGCACTGGGATATGTCATGGGATGTCCAATATACTGCATCTTTCTCCTCAAACTGGGAAACTATGCTGCCTGTAGAATAAGTATGCAAAGGGACAGGCTCTAATGTTAAAAATGTTCAACAATATAGCAGTGAACATCACCATTTACATCTTTTAATCAACCATTTTATTAGGGAAATTGAAGTATGTCTTTGGTTTAAGACTTAGCTTCACTGTTCATGAGTATGCAATTGCTAAATTATAGTACTTAAAGAAGGGGGACAGAACTTCCTTAATAAAGAACCAAGAGGCTCTAAGAAAATTCCAGTCAATCAGCTGTGAAAATGACACCTTCCCTTCTTAGCTGATGAAGTCAGGTGACCCTGGCTAAATTAGATCAACACCCCCTTTAAAGTAAACAAGAAGCTAATCTAGCCAATTGCCACTCTGATTCCAACCTACCTTTTCTTAGGCTATTGAGAAAGTAGTGGCACTGAAGCTCCCACAACATTTTTTTCTCTGCCAATATTTGGACTAAACACAATCAAGTTTCAGATGAGAATATGGCACAGAAATGGCTTTGTTTGGCAAATGGACCAGCTGCTTTCACATGTCCTTAGGAAACAACCCAAACTCAGTGCTCATATTGTTAGACCTCCCTACGGTCTTCCCTGCATTGACAAATAATCACCAAGGTCAGTGAGAATTTATTTGAGTAAGAAGTGAGCACAAGCTGAGAAGGGACCTCAGGATTTGATCTAATTATTGCTAACCTCAAGCATTCAAAAATCATGATTTAGTCTACTAAAGCTTACAATCTCAAAATGTTCTATTCTGAAGGCCATCGGGGAAGGCAGACAATATGTGATCCACAGGCAGCAATTTGAGAACAACCATATCAAATTAGTCCTCAAAGAGAAGTAGTGAAATCTCCTTTACATGAGATATTTAAAATTGGTTTAGACAATATGTTGATCTAGACCAAATATAGAGGTAGGGAACATTCTTGCATAGGAAGGAGGATGGAATGAAAAGTTGGACGAGCCTTTTCCACCTCCAACATCTTTGAGTCAAAGCAAAATTCATGATGTACACTACACAAAAATGTTTCTACAGGGTCAGTCCCTGTGAAAAATATCACTACTGTTACACTGTCAAGGTCAAATGAGAGCTATGGAGATCTTCTGTGTATGTCCTAAGTGTGCAGTTACAATGCCAAGAAGTCCAGGATTCAGTCTTGTGTAAGTCACACATGTAAATTGGCATGCCATGAGATGTAGGCTCTATCAATTAGCTGGCTCCCTATTCTGCTGATCTTGTTTCTTGTTGCCAAACAAGAATGCAAACCAAGTGAGATTTGAAGAAAAATTGCACAAAAAACTCTGGGACATAATGCAAAAAATATATAATGCCCTACTTTCCTAGCATCCCAGTTGGTGATTTTTACAGTTATAGATGCCAAATTACACAAAGGGAAAATTGGGAGTGTGCACAGAGCTAGTATCATCCAGAAGATCATACAGCATCATAATTTATTCTCCTGTGAAATGATATAATCACCAGAGAGGGGGACCAAACTGGGCAAAAGGAGAAGGCTCATTAGAAATGTTTAATTGCAAATATCTGAGGAGTCAGCAACGATGGAAAAGAAAATATAGAACATATACATGACAGGAAAATTAAGGTATGATAAAATACTGATTTTTAAAGTATACTGGAGCATGCAAGTAGTTCTTTCATGTGAAAGTAGAAAATATACAGTCTCAGGATTTTGTAATTGTTCTGAGAATGTGGAACCCACAAACTACATCCAATATCAGTGCCACCCACAGTACTCAATATATGTTCAGTACTTAGTAAATAAAACACCCAGTGACAGGAAAGTCAGGTTTAGACCTTAATCCTTCCAAATTTAGGCACAGTCTCTTCTTTTTTTCCCAGCCAATTAAAGGGACTTTTTATATCTAAAGATTAGTTATCAAGGTGATTTATGTCTGACTTTAGAGGAGCCCACTGACTTTCTTTGGATATACATACCCAAATCATTATACTTTAGAAGCACAGAGTACTCCATTATATGCACCATAAATGTATCACTGACATTTCTGTTGCTGTTGGTCTCAATTCAGCATTTAGTATTGTTTAATTGAAAGGCAGTATGAGCTAGTGGGTGGGGCACTACAGTGCCTGCCAGTAACCTGAGTTCTGACCTGCTAAATGTCTTTAGACAAGGAATTTCATCTCAGTGTCTTTATTTCCCCTCAGCCTGTCTATCTTGTCTACTTAAACTGTAAATTGTTTGAGGCAGGAACACGCTTTCCCAATAGATATTTGTACAGCTCCTAGCACAAAGGGCCCATGGTCTCATAAGCACTTGCATGGCTAACAGAAGTTAAATAATAAAGGGTTCTTTAATATAACAGGAACCAATGGCTGGAAGCTGAAGTTAGATAAATATATATTCAAAATAAGATGCAAAATGTTAACAGTGATTACCAAGAGTTATGGTGGATTCTCTATCACTGCAAAATTTTAAATCAAGATTGGATCTTTCTCTAAAAAAAGATGTTCAGGTTCAACCAGGAATTAATTTAGGGAAATCCTATGACCTGTGGTACAGAAGAGGTCAGATGAAATTATTATAATGATCCTTTCTGGCCTTATAATCTATAACTATTACATTAAATAACAGAGTCTAGAGCTGCAAAGGATATGACTATTTAGTCTTCTAGCAATGGTCACAGAAACTTGCTTTCAAAGTGCTCTTTTGTCTTCTTAAATTGAATATAGATTCCTTTTCATTAGAAACACATATCCAGCATGTACAGTAGCACTATACTGGCCTAGATGTATGCTGCCCTGAAACTGCATAAGTGGTAGATTAAAACTGCAAAAGGATAAACCAAATTATTATCTGCTGCCTTTATAACACAAATACAGGCTATAGGTTTCTAGGCCTGATATTAGGCAAAGTTAAACAGGCCATGTGCATGGAAAATTAAGATTGTCATGCTTTTCTCTTAGTATCTTCATTATTTGTCTTCATAAGAAAACAAAAAGGGGAACAAGTTTCCAGTTTCAGGACAAATTTAGTCTCTCTAAATTATTAATCCCTAATATAGCCATCTAGTTGCTTCCCATCCCCAAATCTTTTTTACCTAGTAGCCCACTTCTTGAGGATATATGCCAAGGTCAAACCAAGAAGCAACCCTTTCCTCTTCTTATTTATGCCTAAAAAGTTTTAATGAGGCAATTGTGTCTTAACTGATCTCAGCAGATTCTCTGATTGCAGGACAATCTCTCTGCTTTGATTTGCCCTAGTTCCTATCAGCTGAGACAAGTGTGGGGTGGGAAACTTTTCCTTCATTACTCCCTAACAAGCCTTGACATATGCCTACCTCATTTATGACCCCTAAAAAAAAAATAAACCACTTAGCTGTTATCCCAATCATTGAAAATTTCATATACTCCAGTTTTTTCCTCAGAAAAAATCCGGGGTCCTTTGATGTGTGCAATAGATTAAGACAGCAGTCAGTTTGATAAAACTGTTGACACCAGGTATGATAGATTTCAGGTAAGGTATCAATGAAGGTAGCAAGCTATGTCTTGATATGGGATATGGTGAAGGGAAAAATCAGCATAATGGGGCATGGATGCATGGGACTTACTAAATATTTTCCAAGGAGTTCTGAAGGAAAGAGTTGGAAAGGATGGCAAGAAGACACGTCCAGAGACTGGGGTGACGGTCATAGATTTTAAGGCCAGAAAGGATCATGGCCCTGATCCACTTAGACACCCAAGCCCCAGATTTAGGCACTTCTGTGATCTACAATACCCCACTTAGCTGCCACCTAACGTGTAGGAGCCTAAACTTAATTAGTGCCTAGCTTTTTGTGGTATAAGTTCCCTCAGTGCCTAAGTTTCTGCCTCTAATTCTCCACACAATTCCTGACTTTAGATGTCTGATACCTATCCCATACATAAGCCCCAAGTGGATTCTCAAACCAGGTAAAGTTAGGTGCTCCCTTGCACAGCTCATCTGTAGGGCCCAATCCTGTAACTATGCTTAGAGCAATGGTTATTGCAGCAGGGAGACTGACCTAGGGTCTCCGACCTCCCAGATGAGGGTTCTAATCTCTGGACTATAGACTCATTCCCACTCCCTCCCTCTGGCCAAATGACACTTTAAATATTTATTTAAAATGGAACAGCTTCAAAAGGAGTGACTGAGAGTAAAACCTGCACCAGTGCCTAGGGGGAGACCATAGTTCAAATCCTTTTATCTCAGCAGGCTGAGAAAGGAATTGAACCTGGGTCTCCTACCTTCTGCATGAGTGTTTTAACCATTGAGCTGAAAGTTAGAAGAGAAACAGTACTTCTGCCAATGTTTCTGGCAAAAATTACTTAGGTGCCTAAATTGCCCTAACTCCAAGAAGGGGTTCTCAATTCTGGATTATCTCCTTGCAGCCTGGATTTAGGAGCCTATCTTTGTAAAAGGGGTGGGGATTAGGACACACCACTTGTCAGCATCTCCCATTAGCTAGCTTAGTGCTTCCTACCTAGTATGTTGGCTTTTATGGATCTTGTTCCTAGGTGCCAATATCTTCCCTTGCTTGCATAGGGAGCCTAGGCACCTAATTCAGGATTTGTAGATTCCAGTAATTTTCTAGGCCCACTTAGTGGATCCGGTCCCATTAGATCATCTAGTCTGACCCCTTGTATAACACCAGCCATACATTTCCATGTACTCCTGTCTAGAGTACGATAACCTGCGTTTGATTACAGGATATCTTACAGTAAGGCATTCAGTCTTTATTGAAGGATTTCAAGAAATGGAGAATCCACCATTTCCCTTAGTAGTTTGCTTCAGTGATTAATCATCTTCACTGTAAAACGTTGTGCCTTACTTCTAATTTGAAATTCCCATTGATTTCATTAGGGTCTGGATTTCACCCTCCCTTCCACCCCGGTACTGTGGGGAGGAGAGAGAAAGCTGGTACATAAAGAAGTCTGAGATGAGACAAGAAGGAGAACCCCTGAAGCTTCAATATTTGAGTAGAGATGTGGATTTGTCTGTATAGGATAGAATGTTTGATTGCCCATCACTAATGCAGAGGCCAATGTCAAAAGTGCTCAGTGATTCTGGGTGCATCAATTTTGGGGTGACCAATTTGAGATACTTTAGGTATGATTCCTAGTAATGGTACTATTGACTTGACTTGTGGTACTCAACTCTTTTGAAAAGGAGGTATTTCACTCTGAACACCCCAAAATGAAACAAACCAAATCAGTGGCCACTTCTGAAAATATGACTGCAATTGTGTTTTATCAGTTTGGTGTGGGCCAGCTCCTAAAAATGACAAATAATGCCATGCATCTAGTGGGTACGAGAATGCCCATTCTTGATTGCATGTTTCTACATATCTAATCTCAACCACATATACTTTCAAATGAACACAAAATGAAGAGCTTTAAAAGAGTGTAACTTTTCAATTTATAAACTTTAACACTTGTTTAATTATCTGTGTTTTAGCAGTTAATAGGACTTAACAAAAACAACTGGTTTTCCATAACATTAATTAAAGGAGAATTAAGGTCAACTCTATTTTATATAACTGTCTCTACTAAGAAAAAACATCCCTCTTCATTAATCAAAAACATCCAGACCTGCATTTCCTCTACTAATACAGGTATATATAAAGTGCCTAACATTTGTAACCAATCATTGCCTTCTCTAATGGATATTTGGAGCCTTTATTGATTTGGGTAAATTTGCTTCTGTTAAGGTCAATAATGATAAATGACTTGTTCTGCATGAAGTGACTTGGTACTTTGAAATTAAATGATTGTAATTATCTGTAGTTATTCTGTAACTGCAACCGTTACTGCTGCTGACAAAATGCCCATGTAATTGTGATAGGGACATTTTTTTCCTTTAAAAATTTCTTGAATTAATTTAGAACTTCTAAAAGGGAAAAGCAATGATCTGACCATACATTGTGATTGCAAAGTTCTGCATTAAACTCTACCAGTTCTCCTCCCTCTTGACTTGCAACACCTTTGCTATTTCAGCCCATAGCTTCCACTCAAAGACTACCAAACATGCTACATTTATGATTTTTTAATGTGGACAAAGAAGTTCTAGCTGTATAAGACCTCAGGCAGGGTATGCTTTTAGATTTCCATATATAAAAGTTCACCAGCCCGCTGTTTTTTTTTTTAAAAAAAATCCCATGATTGAGACTTTTTGTGGGTTTATGCTGTGGATATATTTGTAGTGGATTTCCACCTCCGGGTTATTGTGTTCACACAAGCAAAAAGAAAATACCTGTTTCCCACAGCTTTTGGTACACTTTCATCTACAATAATATTTCATAGTGAATAGACTCTGACTGAAACACTGCACACTTAGAACTCAACTAGGACGTTGTATGTATTAGACATAAATGAATGTTAGAAAACCCAGTGTTGTGGTGAGCCATCAAAAGGTGTCCAACAATATTGAACAAATATTCCAAGGTTACAAGTTCATGTCACTTAAGATGGCATTTGGCGGGAAGAGTGCTGCTACTGCTAATAGTGAACAAGCCTCATTCATTAGTATCAGATGGACACAAGATCAATTGCTTGCATTGACAGTAGGTTGGGGAGGGAGAGGAATATGCTGATAAACCTTGATCCTTTCAGTCTCTTCATATGTTTCAAGTGATTTCAGTTGATCTCTACGGCTCTGAATCTGATGGAAACTGATTATTAATTCTGTGAGGATTTATTTGATGTTATATTTGGGACTTGAAAAGAAGCAGAAGATTAAGACATTTTTATATTCAGCCTGGTTCAAATGACACAAAACCTAGCAGTTTTGGTTTGCAGGAGTTAATGCAAGATCTGTTCAGTTCTTGTAAATTAGTTCCCCGATTTTCACTGTGTATTCTGAGTTTTGCCTCCTTAAGAGCTGAAGTCATTCTGAACATTTTGTGATGTTTTCATTGAAATCATAAATACCTCCAAACTCAGTTCAAATTCACTAGCAACTCATCCCAAGTATACCAAAACATTTTTTTCCAGATTTTTCAGGAATCCAGGACCAAATGTCAGTTTTGTAATGAGTAGGATAAAAGAGTTCCACCTGACTGGGATTTCCTTTTCGGTGTTCAATATAGCATGAATAATAGAAATTGCAAAAAAGAAAATAGTACAGTAGACCTCACTTCATGGGTTCCTCCTGCTTCCACTGGAAGAAAAAAATACTATGTGATTGCAAGTCTGGAGACTCAGATCTTGTGTTGTTGATGATGTAATCATGTGTACCTATGCAAAAGAAATGCTGATTAGATGTGGAATACTATTGAATCAGAATGGTAGCTTTTAACACCTTGTCTGCAGTCCTATTTTCACAGCTGTAAGGGCAAGGCAGTAGAGAATCAGGCCTATACTCATCCCCTGGAAGCAGTGTATCCTTTCCTATAATCTGTTGGTTAGCTGATCGAAGGAAAGCAGCAACGAGAATTTTCAAATTCATCTTACACTGAGGAAACTATTAGAAGACATATTGTATTGACATAATCATAAGCACTCTTCTAATTAACCCATACTTGTTGAACTCTCAGTATAACAAAATACTATAGCATATTAAACGTATTAAGTTGGATTTGTGAATTTGTTGGACTTCACCCTCCATGTTAAAGAACAGGCTGATGCTGATCAGAAGGCTACAACACTTTGATGTAATTTTCTTTTAAAGCAACAGTGCTTGGCTAAATTGCAGGATACAATCCTTGAAAGTAATACTGCAGCTTTTTTGTTTGCTGCTGTTGAGGCTCAAGGAATAACAAAAGGCTGTAGTACAAAACATAACATAATATATATATTTTATATATTATGATTTTTCAATTTAAATATAAATCATATACTGTAGTATCACATATATGAATAAGGCACATGCTTTTCATGTCCAATCAAACTTGAAGAAAATGAGATATGTTTGCCAGTATTAACTCACCCCAGTACACAGTAATACGCAGCACAAGAAACACTTAATTGAGCCCATTTGGCAGTTTCTGCTCAGCAGGGGCCTTGTAATGAAATAACATGTAATAACATACCTCTCATCCATAGAGATGGTGTCCCTCCAGGTCAAGGTTGAGGTCATTTGAAGGACAAGGTTGGGGAGCTTATGCTCTGGCTGCTGTCATAGCATCAAATTGTACCTGGAGTAAAATGGGTAAAACTCATTTTACAGGCTATTTGCTAACCTTTCACTCTCTCAAAGATATGTTTGTGCTGTCTCCTTGCAAAGAAATTCAGTAGATGATAAGGAAAAACCCTTTAAAATGAGAACAGGACATTATCACTGGAATGAAATGTCTCGTGAAAATGACTCAATTTTGCATATTAGTACCTTGTAACACTATAGTTTTATACTATTCCCACTGGATGAGCTCATGACTTCTAATAAATTTCTACACAATGTCTTTTCATACTAACAAAGGAGAATTACTTTAGACTGAGCCCTTAGGGCCCCATTGTGAATGGTGCCGAATGCCTCACAGGAGATGCTCAGCACCATGCAGAACTGGACCATGGTTAGCCAGAGTATTCAGAGTTTACAAGGATTAGGTAGTGAATACAACTGAATTTCGTGGTTACATTCTATGATATTATAATACATTAGTAAAATATCTCTGTAGCAGAATAAATAATTGGCAAGAAAAATCTAATTTCATAATTGCTTGTAGTCACATAAAAGTAAAAAAATGCATTATTTTTATTTTCCTTTGAGAAAATGTGTTACAAGGATAAGTAATCTAAAATAATTATTGGAATCTCTATCTTTTGAAATTATATATTCAAATTATGGCCATGATCCTGTAATCAGATTCAAATTGGTGACTCTTTGCAAAGCGTCAGACTTCTATGTGGAAGCAAGAATCCACCCATGTCAATTCATGGTAAGGATCAGTTGGAGGATCAGGAACAGGATTTGTAAGGTAGCCATAAATGAAGAGGTCATAGTCTCTTAATTCTCTTCTTCAATGGGAAATCAGGACAGAACTTTTTCTGTGTGCTGTGTTTCTGAAATCAGAGAAACAGAATCATTTTCTGATTTAAGACTAATTTTCTTTTTTCCTGAAACAATTGAATCTTACTTAGGTGAAAAATTGTGACATCCACGCTCTGTGATGAGACATGCAAAAAAAAATGAAACTCGCATTCAGTTCTACTCGACCCCATGTGTACGACATCATTGTTCTATGGAGAATGTCACAGAACAGATGGATATCATTACATCATGAACTACAATGAAATAGATAAAATATAGGTAAGTTCAATTTTTATACACTTAATTTCTTAAGTTACCTGAAATTTCCGATACTATACTGTGAGTTTCCTCAAAGAAAGAAATCAACAGTCATTCTCTCAAAACTTTAAGGCTGGATATATCATCTTTTCCTTTGAGGAATTCATAGTCCTGTACACTGAGCAAACATAATCAAGAACTGCATGTGTGATAACCAAGTAGTCCACTTTGGGTGTCAAGGTTATGCCTTTCTTGACTGAAGCAGGGAGGGGTAAGAGAGCAGGAGACCATGCCATCTAGCATTGCTTTCCTAGACCAGCTCTCTTTAGCTAATGGGTGGAGCAGGGTTGATGGGTTAGTAAGGGCATCATACCTGCCCTTATTCATACATGAACATAGTGCACACAAGTCCCAGCATTTACTAATGCTCCCCACAGCCTCAGTGGCAGACTGAGTGGCATGTACCCAGGTGAGTAGTTCCAATGCAAATAAGGGTGGTCAAACAAGGCCTTCAGTAAACTGTATTTGCATGTATTTGTCAGTGTTGGGAAGAGAAGGAATGGAGAGCAAGTAATTGCCTACAAATGAAATTGAACGTTAATGTGTGCAACACTCCATTAAGAATTGATTTAATTTAACCCCAAGCACAGTTTTGGACTCTTTAAGTGACATATTATATCTATTTATCAATCATCAACATAATAGTCTTGTTTTTCATATGAATAAAGTATCTTCTTATTGGATGTGGAGCTTGCCAAGACAATTTGTGGCGGTATAATAGCCTGACTTGGAGTTTCCCCTTTCTTAAAACCATAATGATATTGTAAATGGATTCACACAGGCAACACAGCATAAGAGTTTTAGAAGGAAGGAATGTGAATTTTAATTTAAATGTTTCAGTATCATTAATAGACAGCAGCCAAACAAGACCACACGCAGCCTTGGTGAAGGATGACCAGATTGACTGAGTCAGATGTCTGAACCTTGCATTACTGCTACCCAGGCTATCCACATAGTGGTAAATTGAGAACTTCACACTCCAAATATCAATCAGAAAACTTTCATGACACTGATTTTCATATTGCCTTTAAAAGGTTAACATTTTGTTTGTGGTATTGTGCTTTCTGTTGAGATGACCAACCAATTGTAGTTAATAGCAGAGAACAACCCATTGCTTGCATCTTCCTCCAACTAGCTAAAACTTATAATTATAATGCACCTTTACCTAAGGATAATTTTATATAACTCAGGTTATATCTCAATTTATAGAAATAATTAGAGCAAATTATATTATAGGCAAGTTTAATTATCCAAGCACAGTTTTGAATTCAAGTCCATTTTCTGTGGAAATTGGAAAAGCCTAAGTAATTTTTTACTTCATTATATCATAGTTTAATATCATACATAATGGGACTATGTTAGTAAACATGAACATGTAAAATGGACATCCACACTCTATGACCCAAACTTTAGCTAGTGCAAAGACATGCTGTTGCTCTTCTAGGATGGTCAGGGAAATGTCCTATGTCTTTCTTTAAATAGGAAAAAGTACACTAAGGCAATATTTTCTGGCTTTGTAATATAGCTAGGCTTCTTTAACATACTTCCACAGCAGAGAAAAGTACTCTCAGCAAAATTATTGCTTTTTTCACATAATAAACATAATTTGCTACTAATACTGAAAACTCCATGGTGAGATATTTAATTCAACACCACTTTATGCAAGTGTCTAATTATGATTAATTATCTCAGCATTTGAAATTTCAATAAATATGGTGATTTAAATTGGGTTAATGTGGATGTAATCTTGCAATTTGATAGAAATTTAGGACACAATGTCCATGTATTGCAAAGAGTTATTTATTTTACATAACATAAAAGAGTTATTTATTACATAACTCTTTTGCCCCTATATTGACACTCAGACTTAAATTACCACCATCTGAATTCCACCTGAATTCAGTAAAACATCACAGAAAAAGTCACAGGTGATACACAGTGTGAAGGGTAAGGTCACAGTGCACGCGAGTCCCCAAACTCATCAGTGTTCCCTATAGTTTCAGTACTAGATTGAGCAGTATGTCTAGTCCCAGTGTGATTTGGGATTTCCAAAGTAAGCCTTCAGTATACTGTATTTAAACAGCTTTTGTCAAGAGTATAATACAGAGCACAGTTATGAGTGAAATAGAGATTTTGTTATGAGGTAATTGTAAGACTACTTGGAAGAGAGGTAGAAGAGAGAAGAAGAGGGGAGAGTGGAAACAAAATGAAAGTGAAAAGATCATGACAGGGATGGAAAAATGGGAGGTAAAAAAGAGGATGAAATATCACCAAGAGATGACAGCTGGGGAAGTGAGAGGTTCAGATTATATTTTCCTGTGCTGCAAATATCATCTATTCAATTTACATTAAAACAACATATTTAACATGCTTATTAATCAGATTCCTTACCTGGTATAAATTGTTGTGGCTCCTGTGAGGTCAGGAGCTATTTAGGATCTAGCACTAAATTCCTACAAGTTAAATTATAAAATATTTTGTAAAATACTAGTAGTTTCTAGGAACGTTCTAAGAGTTTCACAAAATCAGACATTAGTCTGAACATTCACAAAATACTGTAAATATTGTAAATCACTCTCAGCATATAGATTGTGACAGGATGTGCCATGGTCAGAAAACAATTTCATTTTCCACCTTTGGGATGAAATCTTGGCCGCGCAGCAATCAATAGCAAAACTCCCATTGACATCACTAGGACTAGAATTTCACCTTGCTTTTCTTCATTTGTGAAACTCCTATTAAGCAGCTCCCAAAGTGAAACTTAAGAAGTATTTTTCTGAATTAACACTGATTTTGGGAAATGTACCTTTTTGGTCACTGGTAACTTCCTGCAGCAATGCCTTCTGTATTTTATATTGGAATGAAACTAGGCTCTTCATCATCAGAATCCCAAAATAATTTGCTCTTCTGTGTAAGAATCAATTGCTGCAACTCTGCAATAAAACATTAAATGGATCGTGTCTGAAATAGTTCTGTCAGGCAGGAAATTTGAATCCAATGTATTTTTGAATTATTTCCTTTATTAAAAATTGCTTCCTCCCACCCAATACACTTGCATCTCACTTTCAACTTGTCTCCTTTACTCAATGAAGTCACCTTGTGGAAGTCTCTCTCTATAACCCAGAGGAAGTGCCAGCAAAGTTCTTCACCGTAAAAGACAAATTAAATGGAATGGGGGCTTAATGCACTCTCTTGTTCCTGGGTTGTTTTTTTAAAAAGTTGCGTTTTTACATTACTCACTGTGGATCATTTCCTCAGTTGGAATAAACTGGCATAGCACAACTAATTTCAATAAAGCAGTGATCCTTTGCACTAGCTGAGGATCTGACCCTATAATATATATGTGAAAAGGAGCGAGGCAGAGAAATTATGAGACTGATTTTGCCACCCTTGCTCATGTTCTGTAGTACCCTACTAATCAAAGAGTTCAACTGAAATCAATAAAGCCACTCACAGATAAAGGCACTACTAACTATGAGTAAAGGTCTGACCCCCGAGAAAGTAATGTCCAGATTGCTTTCATTTTAATGACTAGGAAATTCCTTCCATATATCCATGGATACATTTTGGGAAACTGAGTATTGTCCATTAAGTTGCAAGATTTACGACTGATGTCCAATCCAATTTCATTAAGAAGAAATTGTTTGAAAAATTGGTTCTCTGCCTTTAAAATTAAAACCAGATGCAATAAAAAAAATCCCAATTGACACAGCTACTGATAAATGGCAACATACTTATTTAAATAAGAAAACATTATTAAAGACATATTTACTATTTAACAAGGATCTTTAAAAAAAAAATATGAAGCAGAATTTGCCTTTATGATACTCCCTATAGGCTGTTGTAGGGGAACTCCATGCAGTAACTCAGAACTGAAATTCAACAGTTTTTGACCCTTTGGGTCTACAGCCAAAACTAGATTATTATGCCAAAAAGTTTCCAGACTAAGGTCACAGCGCAGTCTTAGACCCTATGCCCAGCTAGAGAAAGGTTCCAACCCCATTCTCATCCCAAATCCCATCATTCAGCCAATACCTCTGAAACAATAGACACTAGATCTGCAAGGGCTGTATTGCATCACAGCTGGGTTGACCACAAGAAGACTGTGTCTTCGTGGTTTCAGATAGGTAAGATATGAAATAGTTCCAAATTTCTAATGTTTTTAATGTGAATTTTAAATTATTTGGGACTAAACTGTACCCTCAGTTAAGCAGTTTAAAATAAAGTCAATGGAAGATGGATATGTTATAGCTGAGTGCGGAGTTTGGCCCTCTATTTCCTAGGGTGTTGAATTTTGAATATACTCTTCAATTACAACTGAAAAGTGTATTCTTAGCAGATATCTAACATATCATACATGTTCTCTGTTAATATTGTGTTTTCTACTATCACTTGTTATATTAACTAATACTTTATTCAAGAAGGATGAAATTCATCTCCTCCTGCTCAAAAGACCAAGTAATTGTGTTTTGTATAAGGAAATGGTATTTTAAAAATAAAAAAATAGAACTTTTTGTGGAAACATGGTCTAGAAATAAACAAAACAGTAACAATAATACCTAGCTCTTATACCCTTACTTTTCATTAAGGTGTGTTGGTGTTGCTACTACCAGCTTCTAACTCATCCGTGACTCTTAGATATTTCTTAGAATGCAATTTTTTTTCTAGTATCTGAGGTGGAATTTTCAAAAGAACCCAGCATTGGTCTGACTCTGCTTGAGTGAGTGCAGAGCAAGGCCAATGCTGAGTGCTTTTGAAAATCCTAATCAGTGTTCTGATTTTATTCTGAAACACTGAATAATTGTCAATAACAGACACCTTGAGCAAAAAAGAACTTGAAAGTATCAGCGCAGCTATGATTTCCCTCTTTATTCCAAATACCGTTCATTACAATGAACACTCATTCCCCTGAACTATGTTTTCCTGGTAAACACAGAGCAAATTCTACTACCTCTTGGTATTTCCACAAAAAGTCATTTCAGAATAAAAGTCGTTAAAGATCTCAACCCAGTATCCATCCATAGATTTATCATTCACTTATTAATCATTTACCAAAGTGTCTAAGTGACTTAGGAGCCTAAATCCCCAAGTTAATGTGACTTTCCTCTAAATTATTTAGGTGCTTCTGGAAATCCCATCCTTAGGCACCTAACCACGGACTTAGGAGTTTACTTTTATTACCAGAAATACATCCTGCATAAACATTTTGAAAGCTTTTATTGATTAAATGAAAACTAAACAAGGGTTTGTGGCATCCACCTCAAAAAACAAGCAGTCCTTAAAACTGCGCTGTAACCCTCCACAACCTCTTTTCCAGGACATCAATGGGACAAGGTATTGTTGTCCCATACCTCTGTGACTCTTTGGCAGGATTTTTCAGCCACGAGATCTGAGTAAATCCATCAGTTCTCCCAATGTACCTGCCTGTTTGGCATCATTGGACAGAGCTGCAGGTATGCAAAGACAGACCCCTTCCTCCCAAAACTCAGTTGCTTCACCTGAAGACTCCCACCAAAGAGAGTAAGTGGTAATAAGAATGGGGGCGCAGGGGCTTTGAAACTGGATGCATTTAGGGGTGATTAGTCTGGCTTTAAATACATTTTGCAATGTGTAGCACCACCAGCATCCTTACAACCACACCGATTTTGATATGCACTGAGAAAGTTAAAACTCTTTAAGAATGTCCTGTTAAAGACTTTAAATGCATTTATTTCAATAAGGGTATGTACTTGCCTTAATGCACAAGGATTAAAGCTGTTAACTTAAGGGAATTTAAATGTATGAATAATAGCCCAATGAAAAATCATTGCCTAAGGTCATTGCTTTGATTCTTGAAATGACAGAAATTTAGGGGCATAGGGTTTTCAAAAACAACACAGGGTGTTCGGCACCTAATTTCCAATGAATTTAAATGTGGATTTGCAGTCCTAACTTAACAACATTTGAAAATCACATCCATAGTTTTCCCACTGAATAAAACTTGCACCTGTGCATGGGGCCAACATCTGCGTGATTGTGTTGGAGTGGGAGTGGGATTCCCTTGGACAGCAAGCTGTGACGTATCCATATTACTACAGCTAAAATACATATGGCTATATATCACTTGCTATTAAATAAATATGGCCATGCTCCAGTGGCCCCAAGGAGTGAAGTAATGCTATTGTAAGATGTTTGGAATCATTAGCATAGGATATGGTAATGTACCTTTATAAAGGGATTAGGAAATTGAGGAACTTTTCAACAAGAATATGTGGGGACCTTTTAAAAATATTGGCTTTATCATTTTGTTTGTCCTTATATAAAGGTGCTGAACTAGTTCAGAAATATCTGAATTTAATTGGGAAGTTCAGGCACCTACTTTGTAAGTCACATACCAGGTAATTGTTCCATAATGCAATGTGGTACTGCCATTGAGGGAAGATTACACAGAGCTGCCAACCTCTGCCGTTCTAAATAAGTGACAAATCATTAACAGCAAGTTTCTGGATCTCTGTGCAGTGAGTAGTTCCTGCTGAAGGGAGGGAAGACCAGAGAAAGAACTGTAGAGATCTGAGTAGGTAGATGCTGCTAGATTAATGACTGGAATTGTCAGCACTGAACTATGGGGATGACTGCAAAAGCTTCATAGACTCACCCCTACTAGTGGGTGTTGCTATGGGGACCATCTCAGAGGTGTCATATAAAAAAGGGAGGGGGAAAGACTGATGAACAACAAAAGGAAATAAAGGATGTGAATGCCATAGCAATATGAAGACACAGCCTTCCTACACAACAAAAATGTCTTACCATCTGTTTTAGAGAAATATGAAAAAAAGAGAGAGAGCTAGAGAGAATTGTTGAATTAAAAACAAATTACATGAGGAAAAAACACCACTTGCTTTTTGCGAATGTTTGGATTTAAACATTATTGTTTATTATTAAACTTATGGGCTTTTAGATATGAAAAGCAATAAGCT
Source organism: Dermatemys mawii (assembly GCA_007922305.1). Taxonomy (NCBI): domain Eukaryota; kingdom Metazoa; phylum Chordata; order Testudines; family Dermatemydidae; genus Dermatemys; species Dermatemys mawii. The sequence goes on along the minus strand of ML677332.1, from coordinate 49,137,517 downwards.
CATGAATCTCAGCATTATTTTAAGAAAGGGAGTATTTGTACCACACAATTAGTTTTAATGAACTATTAATTAGGTGCATGCACAATCTACAATAAAACACATTCAATAAATTAATCTATGTTGACACAATTTCAGCTGAAAAACTCTCCAAATTGCAAAAGCTAAAATGAGGAACTGCTTAACCTACTCCACATTGCAGAAGTGACAAAGAGTCCCGTAGCACCTTAAAGACTAACTAAAGTATTAGAGCATAAGCTTTCATGGGCTAATACCCACTTCATCAGAAGCATGCAGTGGAAGAATCCAGGGGCAGGTATAAATAGGTAGGCAAGAGCCAGATTAAAAATAACAGGGTGGGTCCAATGAGGCTGAACCAGCTGTTATCTCTAATCAGGGAGGGTGAGGTATTCCTCTAGCAGTTGAACTGGAGGTGTGAACAGCGAGAGAAGAGAAACTGCTCTTGTAGTTAGCTAGCCATTCAGTATCTCCGTTCAGTCCCAAACTGTGTCAAATTTGCAAATGAATTGCAGCTCTGCAGTTTCTCTTTGAAGACTGAATGGTTAGCTAACTACAAGAGCAGTTTCTCTTCTCTCGCTGTTCACACCTCCAGTTCAACTGCTAGAGGAATACCTCACCCTCCCTGATTAGAGATAACAGCTGGTTCAGCCTCATTGGACCCACACTGTTAACGGATAACTGTGGAGAAGTCCACATGAGGGAGAAATGTTCATAATGCCATATCCAGATGTAGGTGCAAAAATTCTCTTTTGGTGATTGCTGCTATTTGAACTTTCAGGAGCAGTTGGGGATCCAGTAAGACCCCTACATTGCCATCTTTCATCATAACAACAGACCAAAATCCCCTAAGTTGAAAGGACAGATAATATTTTTTGCCATTTCCTCTGCTTGCTTCTGTCTGCCTAATACCACCACCCTCACTGTATTTGGATTGAGATTCAACCAGCTAGATCTCATTCAAGCCCAAATACTTGATAAGATACTATGAAAGCTGATTAACTGCGTCAGCTGGATCCAAATAAACAATTGTAGCATGGTCTTTTCTGTATGTTTTCACTATATACATAATATCATGTTACTGTTATTCACTATCTTCCCCTGCAACTTTATATTAACATATTATTCACATACATGTTGCTTCATTGTTAGTATGTTTTGGGGTGTGGCAAGAATTCCTGGTAATCTGTGCAGATTCTCGTTTGAACTGGCCTTTTGTTCACCAGAACTACATCATTTCTGTGCCATTAGCATTTTGGAGGAGACGATTAGAATTCAAAATGATCTGGACAAACTGGAGAATTGAGAAATGGTCTAGCACAAAAAGGATGAAATTCAATAAGGACAAATAAAAAGTACTACACTTAGAAAGGAATAATGAATATCACAAATACAAAATGGTAAATGATTACATTGGAAGGAGAACCACAGGAAAGGATCTGGGGGTTACAGTGGATCACAACCTAAATAAGAGCCAACAACGTAATCCTGTCACACACACAAAAAACCAACAACCCTCATATGGGGATGTATTTGCAGAAGTATTGTAAGCTTGCTTTTAAAGTATTTATAAAATGTTTTCTTGTTATCCTTTAAGTCTCTAGTTAGTTTAGTCTTTTATTTTATTTTTTTTTTTTTGCCTTGGCTTTCTAATTTTAGCCTTACATGCTTGTATTGTTTTTTTTATATTCGTTCTTTGTAATTTGACCTAGTTTCCACTTTTTGAATAACTTTTTTTTGAGATTCAGATAATTGAAGATCTCCTGATTAAGACAGGGTGGTTTCTTACCACATTTCTTATATTTGCACTGGGGTATTTTGCTCTTGTGAGTTTAATGATGTCTCTTTGAAAAGCTGCCAGCTCTCCTGAACTCTCTTTTTCCCTTCTACTTGCTTGCCACAGGATCTTAACTACCAATTCCTTGAGTTTATTAAAGTCTGTCTTCTTGAAATCCATAGTCTTTTTTTCTGCCTGTTTCTCTCCTACCATTCCTTTGAGTCATGAACTCTATCATTTCATGATCACTTTCACCCAAGCTGCCTTCCACTTTCAAATTCTCAACCTGTTCCTCCCTGTTTGACAGAATCAAATCTAGAATAGCCTCTCCCCATTACTTTCTCCACATTCCATAATAAAAAGTTGTCTCTAATGCATTCCAAGAACTTGTTGGAAAAGCTGTGCCCTGCTATATTATTTTGCCCAAAGCAGCCTGAATAGTTGAAATCCCACATCACCTCCAAGTCCTGGGTTTTGGATAATTTTGTTAGTTGTTTAAAAAAAGCTTCATCTACCTCTTCTTCCTGGTTAGGTGATCTATAGTAGACACCTGTCATAACATCACCCTCATTTTTTACCCTTTTCTCCTTACTTAGGATACCATATTCTTCAGCTGCTATTGCTCCCGCTTCTGTCTCAACCTTAGTGCAAGTTTACACATATTTGATGTACAAGGCAAAACCTTCCTAAACAAGCTGCATCCTTTTATACAATATTCCAGTTGTGAATTATCCCACCAAGTTTCTGTGATGCCAGTTATGTTGTAATTATGATTATTCAGTAATATTTCAAGCTCTTCCAGCTTAATCCCTGCACTTCTTACATTAGTATACAGACCTATAAGATGTTCATTAGATTTCCCCTCTATAGTCCCTCTTTTCTCTCCTTTGTCCCTGCTATGATTTCCCATATCTGACCCCAGGCCATAATCAAGGAAGCCATAGCCATCTTGATGACACAATCTGTGCAGCCAGGCCTTCACTTTTAGGAAGTTCCTGTCTCTGCCTGGGACCCTAGCCTTGACCAGAAGTATTGACCTTCCCCCCAGAGCCCTAAAGTCACTTCTGATCTGCTCAGGGTTATACCTTGCAGTATCAGTAGTGCCCCCATGGATGACAAGCATAGGGTAATAGTCAGAAAGTTGGTTGATTCTCAGCAGTTTTCCATAATGATTCACTTACAGGCCCCTGGCAGGCAATACATTTCCTGGGATGCCAGGCCAGGCCAGCAGATGGGTGCCTTCATCCCCCATAGAAGAGAATCACCAAACACCACCACCTTTCATTTCATCATGGGAGTGGTGGCTATGATCTGCCCAATTTGGGGTGTACATGGCTTCTCCTCCTCCACCTTTGGGGGAGATTCCTCATCTCTCATTGCCAAGGCATCATATTGTTTTTCTAAATCTCTACAAAGTGTGTGGTTGGGAACAGGGGTAGAGCTCTGCCTGCCGCCAGAAGTAACCAGTAGCTAGCTTTCTCCCTTGTAATGAATTTCTCCATATCTTCTAATCAAACTTAACCCAGGATTAGTCAGAAATAGTGGACTGACAAATATTTACTGTTTTTATTTTTCCCTAGCTGTGTATAGGGCTTTAAAGACACATACAATCTGGCCTCTACCTTTAGGACCCTACCATGTAGCACACCAATCCTGCAATCTGTGGGAGCAGTCCCATTCAAGTCAATTTAACCCTGCCTTTCTGCCGCTTATCCAACCTGCTATGTGAGCTTGTGCCTTCAAGTGTTGGGCTTTTTGGTGAAAGAGGGATAGAGGTAGTTTGTGCTGCTGCACTTGTGCTCTAGGCACCTTTTCCAACCAACAGCAGCCCGAACAAGGAGGAACAGAGGTCAGGAACAAGCATGTTTGGAATAAGTGGAATGAGGGATAGAGAGTAGTGATGCACTACGACTTTTGAGCTGCGTATATCCTAGTGAATAACCCATGCTGGATAATCTCACTCTCCCCTTCCACAGAGTTTCAATAAGATGGTACAATGTGACCCTGTGTGCTGGGAAACATATACACCTTTTAGTTTCAATTATTGTTATGTAGCAGATATTAAAATCTGAGGAATATTTGTTTCATCTATTGTCATTGACCAAACTTTGAGGGTTAAGCTGAGCTACAAAATTCTGGTATAAACACCACAGCTCCTGGAAGCAGCAACAGTAAAAATGCTAAAAAAAATTTGATCAATGTGAAAAATTATTCTTTAAATATGACAGTTGGCTAGAGATATAGTAAATAATACTATTTACATTTAGAGGAAATCATTTTAATACAATTTTTCATATTTTGATTCAAAATAAAATTATCCCTTCTGTCTTCTGCAATTAAGCCCAAGTCAAAATAAATTACTTTAATTGTTCAGTCTATATATGTGTGTGTTTAAAAAGACAAACCTGCCTTTTTGTGCCTTCTGTGAGTGTCCAAGAGTGGATGTGTGACCTGCATGATGCCTGCAGATTTGTTTAAATAATAAGGGCAACATTATTATTGTTTATTATAATTTGTATTACACTAGCAACTAGGAATGGATTGAGGAACAAATGTGCTAGGTATGGTAACAGACAGTTCCTGCCCCACAAAGTTTAGAATTTGGATAGCAAGACAGACAAAAGGTAAGAGGCTGGAAGTATTATTATCCATATTTTACAGACAGGAAAATTGACACACCAAGAAATTAAGTGACTCATCTATAGTCACACAGAATTCTGTGGTAGAGCTAGGAATAGGACCCAAATCTAGCATCTTAGCTACGAGACCATAATTCTCTGAAATACTGTGTAAAATCTCAACCACTGTATAAGCTGCTTGAAAATAAGCAAAAATGTTCACCAGACATTTTTGTCAAAAACTTTTGACTAGATCTAATTGTGTCTGAACCTGAATTGGAGTAAAAGAACCAGGAAGAGAGCTCAAGGAGTCTTCTCTCTCCATTTTCCACTCACTCTACAGGTGATACAGACATTCCCAGCCCTTGCAGGGAACAGCTGCTAGCCTCATTAAAGCAAATGCAAAACTCCCATTGATGCCAGTGGAGCCAGCATTTCACCAGAGGTTAGACTGGATGTTGGAACTAATTTAGTCAAAGAAGGCAGGTGAGAGAGGGAAAGGCTCAGGCCTGGCTCATGCTTCCCACAGATTTTGAGGCATTGTATGTTTATTAGGTGCTCTGCCTACTGAAGCTCCTACTGGGGTAACAAACCTCTGCATCCCTCAAACCACAGAAATGTGCCTTCTCAGCACAAAGAAGTCCATAGAGTAAATACCTCCAGTAACTGAGGGTATGGTTACACTTACAAGATTATAGCGCTATAGGTTATAGCGGTCCCCTTATACAGTAATATGTATAGCGCTATTGTATGTCCACACTCAGATGCTCCTGCGGTATAGCATGGCCACATTTGGGGCACTTAATGCGGCATTAAGAGCAGTGCATTAGGGCAGGTATCCCAGCATTCAGCTGGGTGCAACGTGCTTTTTAAACGAGGGGGGTGAGGGGGGACATGTTGTGTGTATGCGGAGGGAGAGAGACAGTGGTTTTTCCGTTTTTCTGAAAGCCTGTTAGTGAGCCTCCGTTCACAGAAGGCTTTGTTTTCACACAGGCTCCCTCCTTAAACATTTGCATTGCTTATCTGCCGAGTTAAGAAAGAAACTCTAAAGAGGTACTTCCGCATTCCTCCAGCCGAGTTCAAAACAAAGGGAAGAGACGTCAATTGCCTTAAATGGCTCTAGGCATCTCCAGAGATTACTTGTAGCGCAGTGGGTGTCCACATTCTTGCTGTAGCGCTACAGCAGCTGCGCTACAGCCCTTATTCCCCATGAGGAGGTGGATTTATAATAGCGCTATAACTCCACGGTTATAGCGCTATTAGTGCCTTGCCAGTGTGGACGGGGAGTAGGTTATAGCACTAGTGGGGGCTTTATAGCGCTATAAAGTGCCAGTGTAACCATGGCCTGAGACTCTGAGTAAATAAATAATATCAACAAAAATAAAATCATCAAAAATAAATGGATTTGAGGGAAATGAATAGTTTAAGGGATTAATAGGTTACCAAATTTCACCTCCAACTCAGTTGATAGTGACTGAAAACTCTTACTATCTGATGGCTTTTCAGGAGTCTCTCTTAAATTGTTTGCTCCCCAATGCCTAGTGAACAAGAATTCACACCATGACTCCCTTTCCCCCAAAGTGGAACCCTTGTCTGTAGTGTCAGTGGAGTCACCAAGGAAAATAGTCATGCGAACTAATCTACCTTACCACTGCTAGCAATAGGCCTTCCAGCTCAAGTAAAGTTTCAACATCAAACAAAAGCTCTTTCACCTGTGCTAAATTCATACACACACAGAGTGCAGAATGAAATGAAGGAAAAAAACAAAGGAAGAATCTTGCATCCTAAAATACCTATACGTTCATAGAAGAAACTTGACCTTTCACTCTCTCATTTTGTATATTTTGATTTTTAATTACATAAATATTTGTCATATTGTAATATACAATGTTCATAAAGTAACCCCCCTTTCCTCCCTGGCTAACGCGGGAGCAGGCAACATGCACCTGTGTGCCTAAGTGCCTGATGTTGTTGACATCAAAGGAGATCCTTAGTATCCCAGTGGTGATGTTGGATAAGTGGGAAACCTCTATCCACCTCTCTGCTGCAGTGCCTTTACTCCTAAAGGAAGATAAAATTGGTGGTGCCTCCACCTGGCTGGCCCTGTACTCACTCAATGGCGTACTTTGGGAACCTCCAGGAATAAACCTCTTCAAATAGTAATAATACTAATAATAATCACTGGCATGGATCTAACTCAAATACCAATTATAAATAATATACATCCAATATACTTAAATTAGAGCTAACACTCATTTACTTAACAATTTAAAGAAACTGAGTATAATGGACTAAGATTAAATGTCACTACTAATTTAAATCCATAGGGGCAGTTGAATAAAATCAATTAACAAATGTAATATAAAGTAATAAATGAAACTTATGTAACTAGCATTTGAACTGCCATTATTTACCTCATCCCGCAGTGCACACTCCTCTGGATTTCAGAATCCTAGACACTTGCTTGTGTGGGTGCGCCTGAAGATCTGAAGCTGGAGACAGAAATCTATTGGTTCTGTGTATCAGTCCAGCCAAGGCAACCCCCCTGCTATTGGAGTGGGCTCCACGAAATGTCCTGGTTTGATGGAAAGATCACTCTGCCTCTCCTCGGACTCAGTCTCTCTGCTGTGCACCTTCCCTTGCCAGTACTTTCCCAAACAAGAGCAGGGGTTACTCACAGTTCTTCACTGGAGGCCCCCTCGGTCAGCTCTGGGCACAGCAAAAGTCTCTGCTCTGACTCCAGTGAAGGCACCAGCAGCCTCTGAGGCTCCCTGCTCAATCAAAGCCCTTACAGGCGTTCAGCAGCAGCTTCTGGCTTCCTAGCAGCAGCTCCAGGTATGGAAAGAGTTCCACAGCAGCAATCTCACTCCTTTTTCCAAAATGGAGTCCACCCCTGCTCTCCCTGCATTGCCTAGCAGATAAAGTCTCTCATTCTTTCCCCAAGGCATCTTGGGAGCTGTTGTCTCTGAGGCTAGATTGCAGCATACAGGATCTTTCCAACTGGAACACTCCCAATAAAGTTCAGAGGCCCCTCTAGTAATTAGCGCCTACATTAAAATAACATATGGTGAATGCGATTGTTACATTATCCACCTAGAGGAGGACTGAGTGCGCAAATGGATTTCAGGAAACATACAGGTTATAAAACACAGTAGTAGGAGGCTGAAGGAATTGTTTAAAAAATCAATTCGCTTATTAGATTCTCTAACTCCTTGAATAGTGTTCTACTGTCTGGCAGATGGGTTAGGGTTAGGTTTGACAGAGAATCTAAATGTTTTTATTGTTATCTCTTTTCAAAGTGGAATTTGCCTATGTTTATGTAAAATTATTTTGATACACAGCCCAAATTAAGCCTACACTAGAAAACAGGCTGCACCTTTAAATATCACATGGCATTTCCAACCATCACAGTAAAATGAGGGTGATAACAGACAAATCCCTCAGGCTATTGCATCTTCTGCTCCTCCTCAACACAAAGACCATATAAGGGAACACAGCAGAACCACAAATTACTGGAGTGCGCAGTTCCTACTTAATAATGACATCCCGTACGTTAGCAAAAAATCTGCCAACATCTGCAAGCTTCTCTACACTGCTGTGAGCCAAAGTTAAAAATCATGTGTGACAGTGCTGTAGAAAATACAATTGATTCCATTCTGATTGTGTCAGTTCCAAACACAGACAATATTGATGATGCTGTACAGTAATCTTATTGGGCTTGGGCCCAACCGAACATTGGTCTTTGTCAACTCATTATTCCTCTATCAGAAGGATCTTGGTAGATTGATCTTGCCAGAAGCTCTTGATGTGTCTCACAAATCACTGTTCTGCTCTTGGCAGGCAGATTCGAGTATTGCACAGTAATTGCTGGGTTTTTTTCCTTCCCCCAGAAGGCAGTGACTACATATTGCAAGTCATTGTCATATGAGAGAATATAACTGTCCTAACAAGATAATGTAGTTAACTGTGCAGTAGCCGATCATGCCAAGAGATACGGTCATGCCATAGATGTTTCTGAACTGGCAAAATAAGGTAAAGTTATGCCTTTCCTGCTTTCTCTTAAATATAGATCTAAACTTTTTTCTTCCAGTGTGCAAACTTATTTGCATAACAGTTTTAGTTTTGAATTGGTGCCCAAATTTCAAGTAATATAGATGCCTAACTTCTATGCATGTATACATAGGTATGCCCCCAAGCAGCAACCCTCAGGGAACACTGGGCATTACACATGCAAAACTTACAGGCACACATTGAACATTTAAATCTGTTTAAAAGTGATTACATCTTAGATTTGTTTCTTTATCCAAAGGAAAAAGCTTGTTGTCTTTTAAGCAGTTAAACTGATCCTAAGAACCGTCCAAGCAAATTAACAATTTGCTGGTTTGAACAAGGCCTTTCTTCCTCTGTAATGTAATCAATATATTCCCTGGCTCCGAAACCAATTCCAAACACTTGATACATTGGGTTGAGTCGTCTGGGTAATAACATCAGGGTGTGCTGAAGTTTCCCCAGTAGAGTTTAGAAATATGCAGACGTCACATAAAAGTCCAGACCCTGGCACCCAGCTCCATTCTGGCAGTGGAAAGGGAAGGAGAGCAGCCCTAAAAGGGGATTGCTCTGACATAACAGAATCCCTGAGGGACTTAAACCTTGAATAGTCATCTGTATATCACCCGAGCCAGATGGAGTGCTTCCTAAATGGCATATATGAGAGCTGTCTGACACATGAGATAGTAGTGCCATGCTTTACCTCAGCAAGGTGGGATGGAAATTCAGGAAGGCTTTCACATGTGAATCAATAGGAGAGAATGAGAGTATCATCTCAATTCTATTTTGATATTACACCATCTTTCAAACCCTAAATCAAAACAATGTATCCTTCCTCATTTACTTCCCAATGTACTTCCACCATTGTAGTGCAGCAATTACTCAGAGGCTATGGGCTCAATTGGCAGCCAGCACAAAGTGGCCAAAATGTTGACATAAAAGATGCTGCTATGGGTTACCCCTGAGGCAGGGGAATCCTCAGATGGCATGAAGCTGCCATAACTCCCTTTTCACCACCTATCCCCCAACCACCAGGGAGCGAAATGGAGGTGTAGGAAGAGGTGTGCTGTGGGGAGAGGGAGGGAGCTAGATCCCCTTGCACTCGACTGGATCCTCAGTGGCCAGTCATTAGCTTCAGGCAGTATAACTGAGCAGCCGTGAGGATGCTATAAATCATGCCCTAAGGCCATAAATCAGGATTAGGAGAAAAGGTGGATTAAAGCCATCATCTGTCTTTGCCTCGCTCTACAGCTGCATGTAGTATAAACCCAGTGCATCTGAGAACTGAGCCCTGTGTTACTCTTTGCCATGCTTCACGACTATAGTGACCTTCTGCCATGGTGTAGTGAGTGAAGAAACACAAGGAAAATAAGCAATGAAGTTTTAGAGCAATGGGTCAGTTCACTTTAAAAACATACAGGTAATTAACAAAATAAAATGACTGATCCAGGAAAGTTTTCTCTTGACTTCCTTTGAGGCTTAGTGCTTTGCTTTGACAGGAGATTCAGATTTCTGAATTAAAGTAGATGTGAAATAAATTTCTGTCAAAACACATTTGATAGATTTAAATAAAAATTAGAGGTACAACAGCTAAAGCATTTAAATTTGCATTGGGGTGTTGACTAAAAGGTGTTACTATATGAAGTCTGATGAGTAGTACATGTGAACTGAGTTGATCATCTTACACCAGCTACTAGTGCACAGTTGTTCATATCCTCCAAAATAAGCACTCTAACAATAGCAAACACATAGCCTCAATTCTGGCTTAGGTTGAGGTCACTATATTGATACAAAGAACTCTAAAACTAACATAGTCAGCCAGGGGAGAGTCATCTCACCATAGACAGAAGCCTGTGATGGCTTAAAGCCACTTTAGGGGTTCCTACACTAGTATGTGGCTAGAAGAAAGAAGGTGTGACAGCCTCTTGGGATGTTGGCAGTAGACATAAATTAGAACTCTGAGGGGAGAGCACAAATCTTAAAGCTTCCTCAATATCTTCCCTCATGAGTTGTGCTGTTTGTTCCCTGGCAGCAGCCAACAGCTGAGATCAGAATCTTCAAAGCACTGTACACACAGTGGCCAATCAAACTTCACAACACCTACATGAGCTAGGTGTTATGCTCTTTTTACAAGGAGGAAACTGAGGAAGAGCCATTTTGTAAGTTCCCCATGACACAACTTATATCATTGTCAGAACCACGATTAGAATTTGTGAGTTTCTATCTTCTAGATGTGCACAGAGCATAAAACTGTACCCCAGTGTAGTATCATTTGCCTATAATTAGTTACATGACTTAAATTTATGCTCTTATAAATTACATTAGTAAATATGATAGGTGAATCTAATGAGTTTGTTTTAATTAAGAATACTAAAAATTGGATTGTCCAAAGTATAGTCAATCCCTTCTATCTCTCTCCTCATACCTCCTGCTTCCTCCTCAACTTCCTTTCTTAAAAGATCCCACAACAAGCCAAGATCTACATTTTCAATATTGTTTCTTGTGGCAAAACCTCCAGTGAAACTATTGCTTCACCCAGAAAAAAGATACATTGTTGTGCAGAGAAATAGAAGTGTGCTATACAGTCAGAACAATACAGACCCTTTAATTTATCTTCAACCAGTATTCCTGTGCCCATTTAATATTCACCTACTACACCCATTCCACCATCAAGTGCATGGAACTAGCAGGTCGTGGCTTACAAGTGTCTGCATCTTTTCACTAGTATTTGCTAGTCTGACACCAAACAGATGTTCACTTTCCACTGAGTAGAAAATGAGAAAAGTGGTCAATATTTTTGCTCTGCATAATGATCTAAGGCTTTTTTGTTCTCCATACGTGCACAAAAGCCCATCTGGCAACATCAAACTGCGGCAGCAGAACAGTCTTGAGATCCTCTGTTGGGGACTGAGAGAAGAATTGAAATCTATGGGCCCGATTGTGCACCCTAGTGCAATACCTTTACTCTGAGGGAGCTGCAGTGGTGTAAATCTGGTCTAATGGAATCAAGAATCAGTCCTTTAATTTTTACAGTGGACTCAGAAAAAGTCAGGTATATTTATTTCAGCAAATTTCAGAATTTGGAAAAATCAAGGGTCCATGGCAATTAAACTCACTTCATGTGGCATCGTCTTGCTATCATGTTAGATATACGATTTTAGTTGCAGTTTTACATACATTTTAGTACTTGTGGATCACTTAGTCTGAGGGAAAAGTGAAACTTAATAAGGAATTAAGGGGATGTGAATTGGCACAACAATCCATGGCTGTATATGTACAGACACCAGACCTGTCTGTTCAGCCATCCACCCGAGGAATGGGAAAAAGAACTCAAGCTTGTCTGTTTGTGAAACTTAGAACCATGTGACCAAAAAGAAACTATGTTGTCTGTCAGTAGTATTAAGGCTCATGTGCTCTTTGTAGGCCTGCAATTAGACGATAACAAAATTGCAAACAGTTGAACAAGTCTGACTCCATCCAAATCAGTTCACAACCAGTACATGATGGTATGACCTGCTCACTCCAAATAAAGGGGTGACCACTCAAAGGCACAGTTGGAACAGGCACATTATTAAAGGTTAGTAAGTCTTCCTTATGGTCATTCAGTTACATTTCTTTTTTTGGAAGTAAATCCGTGTGCGAAGTACCTAACTGATGGTAGTATGAGTTAATACATAGGCATTTGGGTGATAGAATGACAGATCAGATGTTTTCAACATCCTGGTTTCCAGTTCCTTCTTCTGTCAACTTCTTGTTTTATTTAACCAATATTGCCAGTATATAAACATTACTGTTTGCTAAAACCACTTCCTCTGTCAGATACTTCTTGCTCAATGGCTTCGTTATATTAACCAAAACCAGACATATACAGTATGCGTTCATGCAACCTCCCCTGTGTGGCAATAGGCAAATTAACCTTTTCATTAACTTACACTCTTTACTGATGCAGTTACAGGGATGCCAGTCTACATAATCAAATCAGTTGAACGTTGTATTTTTCAATTTTTTGGTCCCAATCCTTCTTCTATTGAAGTTCATTGTAAAAAGTAAACAGAATCTGACCTTTACTGACTTCCAGAGTGTAGAAGCAGAAGAGAATATTGAACATAGCTTCTTTGGTTTCATAAACTATTTCTGCATATAAAAGGACTAACAAAGATAACCATAAGTGCATTTATGTTTATAGTGCACAGTGATTAAAATGCCTAAAGCTTTGTGAATGGTATAGTGTTTTGTAAAGCATTTGATTTTCCCCTCTTAATTCTGTATTATGGAAATAGACCATGCACAATAATTTACAGTAACAGCCATCAACATTGATATAAAACTCCAACGGCTTGATTTTCAGAATTGCTGAACACCCACAGCACGTAGTAACTTTGACTGGAGTTGAGGCATCAAAACTTCTGAAAATCTGAAAATCCCTCTGTAACAAATGTGAGATTACAAGTGAGACTGAACCGTATTTCCTGGCCCAATCACCACATATCAGTCAGGGTTCCCAGTATATATTAGGAAATACGGTTCAGTCTCACTTGTAATCTCACATTTGTTACAGAGGGACTGCAATTGTACCTAGCTCTTATTTGCACTGTATAGGAGAGAGAATGTTCCTTAGGCTCACTCTCTCTCAGCACACACACATAAGGCAGTGTTGCCAACTCTCATGATTGTAATTACAAGTCTCATTTTAACTGATGTTCTCGTAAGAGCTCTGACTTCTGGAGTCATGTGAATAAAGGAGAAGCTCATTTTTCTTTTCTTTTCAGCTAACTTTCTAATCCTCACGGTTGCAAAGAAAACCATGAAAATATGAACCCAGAGTATCCTAAAGGCCTGAAAGTCAGAAGGCAAAGAAAGAGAGTGAGAGAGAGGAGAAAGAGACCAAATGCATTAAAAAGACTCCTCATGATTTTGAAGCCAATCTCATGATTTTCTAGAGCCTGATTCAAGATTTTTGAGCATTTGGGGTAAAAGATACCTCAGTCCAACCTTATGGAGTTTCTGCATTCAAAGAGAAATAACATCATTATGACAAATTCAAATAATTTTTTTTAAAAAAAAAACTAGAGCAAGAAAATGTAAAAGATATTTGACAGTTAGCAATGTAGGCATAGGCATGTGAAAAGCTGAATCCTGCTATCTAACAAAAAAGCTCAGCTTCTTGCACACATAGTGCCCTCAACTTCAGTAAGAACTGTTCTTTTAAACCCCTTAGATTATTAGTTTATCCAACCGGGACCTTGACTGCAAGCGTACAGCATTAAAGGTTAGGCTGAAAACTGGCAATGTCAGGTTTCATAGAGGAAGCTGGTTTATCTTTTACTAACAATCTTTAGCAGTGCACAGCGACTGCCCTTGAAGTAGTGGTTTAACAACCTTTGTCCAAGCATTCTGTGGCTCTTCTTATATCTTTAATAGTTTACTTGATGGACTATGAAGAGCTGCCAGATGACAGTCCTATTTCATTTTTGTCACTGCATGGCACTCTGTTTTTCTCTCAGTCTTTTTCTCAAGGGCACAATTCTATAAGTCAATGGGGCAATATTCAAGACAGGTATTGCTCTTTCAGCTACTGTATCTTGATGTCCCAGGTGCAAGTCACAGGCATGTCAAGATTCTAGGCCTTCAGAAGAATATAATCATGGAGAACTTTATAAATTCTAACATCCTTCCACCGATGGCAAATTGAAACTAGGAACTGGGATCCTGTGTTAGGGATTTACTTGAGGCATAAAAATCTTCTTTGATGATTAATATAAGGTCGTCTATGTTAAAAATAAACAAATTACATCTCTTTTATCCTTATACTAATTGATTATACAAACTAGTACTTATTTAGTGGTACTAGACAAGTCTATAGCTCGTATGTTCCCCGTAACAGTAAGGCATAGAGGGAAGCAAATAAAAATAAAATGGGACAGAACATCACAGAAAGGTGTGAAAGAGGGGAGAAGTATATGTCAGACCTTTCTGTCCACATTTTCAAAAGCCTCTAAAAATTCACAAGCAAATTTTCTGTGTGCACCTGTTTACAAGTGCAAGTACTCACATTTGTATTTGCAAACTAATATTTGCATATGCAGATTGGGTAATTAAAGATGGATCTGCATGTTTGTGTGTATAACTTTCTGTTTGCCTATGCTCATCTGGGGAGTTTGCTCTTGAAAAATGGTTAAAATGTATATTTTGTGGGAGCATTTTCAAGGGCAGCCCTTTGATAGTGCTTATTGTATGTTTAGTTTCATTTTGATTCTTTAATAGATTACAACTCATGAGTCTCAGGCTATTAGACAATGAACATTTTACTAGCACACAGATTGCAGTAAAACATGATTTGCTAAAAACAAGGATTTGTATTCAACAAATGAAATGGGATTCATAACACATTAGACTGAAATTCTGCAAGACAGAATCAGATAAGGTAATTCTGGGGCTCCTGATTTTGCTGCCAGTATGCCATGCCTGCACCATGGCCCCAACCCTTATTTTGAGTGTCAGTGGCAAGAGGCTCACCCCCTTCCCAGTGAGACAGAGTCAGTGGCATGAGCCCTTATTGGAGGGAGGGGGGGCACACCCTCATTCTATTCAGGAGGAAGCTAATGAACTCTTCAGGGTCAGCCAACATCAACCAGACACACCTGCAAGGCTTGCTCTGCCCAAAGGGAAGACATGCCACAGGAAGGGATGATAACTAGGAGACATAGCTGTGCCTCAGAGACAGCTGGTTGCAAGGTTAGACCAATAAAGCAGGAGACCGTTGATGACCCTGCTTCCCTGAGACTACCTGAACAAGTTACTGATGGACACTATAGTGGGGGCAATGTTTAAAGAAAGACTCTTATGCTAATTAGGATAGCAAAAACAACTACTTACAAGCAGGGACCTAAGGAGTGATTGAGAGACTATTCAAGAGCCTGAGCCACGTTTTTCTTCTTTTTGCTTTTGATCTTCCCTGTCTGTGGGAAGGAGAAAAATCCCTTTTGTGTTTGGAGAGAATCTTCTATAGCTGGAGTTGGGGAAGGACTCTGGGAGTGCTAGAGAAGCAACTCAGATGATGGTCTGGTGGGGATTCAAGGATCCACTCACAAGGAGTGGAGAATCCTGGCAAAAAAACAAATAAAAAACCCCAAACAAATGAAAAGAAAACAAGAAAACAACCCTCATAGGAAGAACAGAACCCAGCACCTGTAAGCAAGATGGAAGTTTAGTGGTGGTGAAACTGGTTGGCTAAAATGCAGCATGTCAAGCCCATAACCACAATTCGTGTTCAAGAAAGAGCACGTGTACCAAGTGGAAAGAGATCAACAAATTGGTAAAGACATAGCTGCTGGTGTCATGCAAGTATTGCCATTTGGTGTCACAGCTCACACATGACATCCCATACACGGCGCACCTGGGAAGAGAGAAAGCACAATCAAGGATACTAGCCCCATTTCATTGCCCGGGCTTGCATCAGGAGTTGAGAGAATATTAGTCCTCCTCCCCGGAGTGCCAGCTGTCCAGTAACAAATGGATCCCAAGGCCCTCTTGATGTCTCTGCCCTTGATTGCAACACTCTTTGAAAGAATTCAAATAGACATGGCTGGAAAGGATTGCATCTGGGTATCAGTACATATTAGTAATTGTTAACTATGTGACCACGTACTCATAGACTTTCCCCTTTTGCTCAGCAAACTCCAATTGATTGAGGATTTTGTTACTGTATTTTCCCCCACCTAGGGAGAATGCCATCAATTCAATATAATCCAGAGACCACCCTGCGCCAATGAGTTGGGGAGAATCCTTCACCTTACTGTGACAGGTTGTACCCCAAGGATGCAGCCAGGGAGCTGTTGGAAATGCTCTTCCCTCTAATCATTGAGCTGGGCTGGCCTCTCTGTTGGTGCCTCAGCCAGACTCTCTAGGCTCTGTTATCACCCAGCACAACTGCAGGTGCGCCATACACCCAACTGAGTTACCTGCATGCTTTACCTAAGCCACTCATGGACAAACCGGAGGCCAGAAGTTAACTTCCCAGCTCCTCATCCATGCACCCCTACTGCATTATACCTACTGCATTACACCATTATACCATTATACCATCTTGCACTGCACAGGGGTCTGTATAATGCAAGCTTATTCATTAATTCGCTCCCTCCTCGATGTGGAGAACATATGCAACAACTCTTTATTACCAACCTGACATTTTCCAGACACTTCACTTAAAAACACACTGATTAAGATAAAATAAGTTTATTAACTACAGAAAGATATATTTTAAGTGATTATAAGTGATAGGAAACAGATCAAAGCAGATTACCTAGAAAATAAACAAAACCACAAACTAAGCCTAAGTATACTAGATAGACAGAATTTGAATTAGCAATGTCTTACCCTGATTGCTTATACACAAGCAGGCTTACAGATTCTTGAGGCACATGCTGCATCTCTTTGCAGCTTGGGTCTCCCACCCCAATTCCAAGTCCTTTGTCTTCCAGAGGATCTTTCAGTTGTTGACTTGTGGGGGAGTGAGGACAAATCATTATGTCACTTGCCACCTTATATAGTTTCTCCATATGGCGGGGACGCTTTTTTCCAAGCTAAGGTTCCAGCCCAGTTTGTGGAGAAATAGAGATACTAAAATGGTGTTCAGTGTCATGTGGTTTGGTCACATTCCCTTGCATGCCTTGTTGAATCAGAGCAGCCATTGCTCATAGGTTGACTGAAATGCTCCCTGGTGAGGGCAAACCTTTTCCCGTGTCCATTGTCTTTGCTGATGGACTGTTAGCACTTCTAACTTCTTGACTGTTATACCTGAAAGGCTAGCTGTAGGTGTTTTCATCTTCCAGTAACACATACATAGCAAAACTTTACAACTTCACATACAATCCAACAGGATATTATGTGAAGAACAATATTGTCAGACATATAGATGAATATAATTTGTTGAGAAAGAGTCAACATGGTTTAATTAAAGGGAAATCATGCTTCACCAATCTACTAGAATTCTTTGAGGGGGTCAACAAGCATGTGGACCAAAAGGATCCAGTGGATATAGTATACTTAGATTGTCAGAAAGCCTTTGACAGGGTCTCTTGCCAAAAGCTCTTACGCAAAGTAAGCTGCCATGGTATGAGAAGGAAGGTGCTCTCATGCACTGATAACTGGTGAAAAGATAGGAAACAAAGGTTAGGTATAAATGCTCAGTTTTCAGAATGGAGAGAGGTAAATAGTGGTATCCCCCAGTAGTCAATATATTCATCAATGATCTGGGAAAAGGGGTAAACAGTGAAGTGGCAAAATTTGCAGATGATACAAAATTTCTAAAGATAGTTACAACTCAGGCAGTCTGTGAAGAGCTACAAAAGGATCTGTCAAAACTGGGTGACTGGGCAACAAAATGGCAGATGAAATTTAATGTTGATAAATGCAAAGGAATGCACATTGGAAAGCATAATCCCAACTATACATATAAAAGGATGGTATCTAAATTAGCTTTTATCACGTGAGAAAGAGATCTTGGAGTCACTGTGGATAGTTGTCTGAAAACATACACTCGATGTGCAGCAGCAGTCAAAAAAGTGAACAAATTTCTAGGAATAATTAAGAAAGGGATAGGTAATAGGACATAATATATCATGTTGCCTCTATAGAAATCCCTGGTATGCCCACATTTTAAATACTGAGTACGGATGTGGTTGTCCCATCTCAAAAAAGATATATTGGAATTGGAAAAGGTTCAGAAAAGGGCACCAAAAATGATTAGGGGTACGGAACAGCTGCTGTATGAGGAGAGATTAATAAGACTGGGATTTTTCAGCTTGGAAAAGAGCTGACTAAGAGGGGATCTGATAGAGGTCTATAAAATCATGACTGGTGTGGGGAAGGTAAATAAAGAAGTGCTTTTTATTCCTTCTCATAACACAAGAACTATGGGTCACCAAATGAAATTAATAGGCAACAGGTTAAAACAAACAAAAGGAAGTATTTTTTCACACAAGGCACCATCAACCTGTGGATCTCCTTGCCAGAGGATATTGTGAAGGCCAAAACTATTACAGGTTTCAAAAAAGAACTAGATAAATTCATGGAGGATAGGTTCATCAGTGGCTATTAGCCAGGATAGGCTGGAATGCTGCCCCTAACCATTGTTTGCCAGAATCTGGGAATGAGCAACAGGGGATGGATCACTTGATGATGATCTGTTCTGTTTATTCCCTCTGGTGTATTTGGCACTGGACACTGTTAGAAGTCAGGATACAGGTCTAGATGGACTTTTGGTCTGACCCAGTAGGGCCATTCTTATGTTCTTATGTGCAACAGATCAAGACTGTTAGAATGACAAGACATACTTTGTACAAAATGCCACATAATTATAGCATAATCAAACCACAGCCATATTACTATGTTGAATGTGGTGTGCTGGACTGTCACACTTACCATGGAGAATGTGGGGAACAGTCTGAGAAGATATATGAGCAATGAAGGAGATGGGAGTAATCAGGGAGTTCAAAAGTGAATGGAGGAGTTCCATAGTTCTAGTTCCCAAAACAAGTAATCTGGTTTGTTTTTGCATCGATTTGAGGAAAATTGACTCCATCCCAAAATTTAATGCCTATCTGATGGCAAGGAAGATGAACTATTAAAGTGACGGGCAAAGTACTTGACACTACTGATATGGTGATGGTTACTTGTAAATCGTTTTATCCCCATAACTGCATGACAAAACTGGTTTCCCTACATCTTCTAGCATTTTTTATTTGGGATACTGTGTAGGGGGTGGCCTCCTGAAACCTTTATGATAAGATACAAGCCTTAGTGGCAATTCCTTGTATTAAGAGGCAAGTTAAGTGCTCTTTAGGCCTGGCAGGGTATTACCAGAAGTTTATCCCTGATTTTGCCTCAATCACAGCTCCCATTATGGATCTCATAAAAGGTAACAACTCAAAGAAGATCCATCAGGATGGAAACTACAAAGAAGCTTTAAATGACCTGAAAGCACAACTGTGATGACCACTCGTGGGCTTCAGCTTGAGTTTTCCTGGGAAGTCGTATTATACACAGATGCCTCAAATGTTGGCCTTGGCACCATGCTTTTGCAGGACTTCGTAGAAGAAGAACACCAATCCTATATCTGAGCAGGAAGCTGTTCCTGCTCAGATATAGGGGGAAAGGCCTACTTGATTATTGAAAAGAAGGCCCTAGAAATTAAGATGGCCAAAGATTCCCTCTGGTATTACCTGCTGTGCAGGTCCCTCTCTTTGATCATGGATCATGCTGCTCTATGGTGGCTCCAGACCATGAAAAACTCAAACATTCCTATAATGCAGTGGTACCATGTGCTACAGCCCTATAGCTTCAGAGTTCAATACTGTGCAGGAAAGGACTAAATTAACTCAATTTTTTTTGCAGGAAATTGGAGACAGAGGTGACCTGGCACAAGATCCCCTTTCTAACTTGAGTAGTGGCGATTGTAGGGGAGAAGCCGCAGCCAGGAGGAAGCTCATGAGACCCTCTGGGCTCAGCCAGCAGTAACCAGCCTCACCTTAGAAAGTGAAAGCCTGCCACAGGAAGAGAGGGTAACTAGGGGAAGACTGCTGTGCTGGAAAGACAGCTGGTGACAGGATTAGGTCAGAAAAGAGGGAGACAGTCACGGATCCTCCCGCCCCTGAGACTGCCTAGAAAAGGTACAGGCTGGGTATTACAAAAAAGTGGGGTGAGGATCTAAGGATGGATCTGGGTCTAATCAGAACACTAAAAATACCTAGAGAAAAGCCTAACACCAAGTGGGTTATCAAGAGATTGCCCAAGAGACTGAGCTCCTTTCACTCTCCCCTTCCCATCTTTTCCCTTTATTTTGATCCTTGTTCTTGAGGATGAGGAAAAGCCCTTTTTAGTTTGGAGTGACTCTTGTATATCCCAAGCAGGTCTAGGATTCTGGGAGTACCAGAGAAGGGAAGCAACCCACACTGCAGGTGGGTATCATCCTCCATGGCTGAGTCATAGCCTTGTCAAATTTTTCAAGTTCCTTTGCTCTGTCTGCTATCTTACCACACACACCGCACAAAGGGACGTACCAGGTGTCCTCACCCACGGACGAGGTGATAAAGTCAGTGTCTGATGCCATGTTCATTGGATGTTTTCCTAAGTCATTCACTGCTCTTGTGTAAACAGATCTGAGTTTCTGAGTCTGTTCATTCATTAATTTGCTTGATGCCCTGTTTACATCATACTTTCAAATAAACATCAACCCTGCTCAAGCTGTTTGCTGTTTGTGCTAACCTAATAACCGTGCTTTTGCATATTATGCCTGTTTTGCATCTGAATTTAAAGAGAAAGGGCTCATATAGTCCTAGGCTTGTTTTTTTAAAAAGCCTTATTCTATTCTATTCTAGTCTATCTCATATGGGAATTGACAAATTAAAGTTGATCTGTCACAGTTGTGTCCAGTGTCAAGATAAAGAATAGAAACTATTAGAGATTTATGGGTATGTTGTTTTGTATTTGAAGCAGTTTAGAAATAAAAGTGGTTAAATACTTGTGATGTCTGTTCTGTCTTGACATCTAACTTTCCTAAGGCTTCACAACTATCCCGGGATTTTAAATTGTTTATATGTAGAAAAAAAGAATGAGAAATTGCTGAGCGTATTATTCAAAAGGACCACTGCAGGCAGCAAGACCAAGAAAGGCAGTGCACCTTGCTTGTTTTATATATCACTCTGATTCAAGGACGGGGAGTTGTGGCTGGAATGGGAGCCTTTCATGATCATCTGAAGTTTCATTTAGAGGGAACATGTTAAAGTTCCTGAGAGTTAGAAACAGGCATCAGATTTTTTTTTTTTTTTTGGAATGGGAAAACTGACAACCTTAACGTATCTGACTATAAGCTAGTTTGCTTTACAGGCTTTGAGTGGCTTTGCTCAATAAAGTTCACAATTCTAGTGAACAATGTTCTCCCCTTCAATAGCTCAATCACAGCTACCATTGAAATCAATGGAAGGATTCTCACGGACTTCAGTGGAAACTGGATCTGTCTCCTGCTCACAGAATAATGGTGAAATCATGGACACTATTGACCATGAGCCTGATCTAGTACCTGTCTAGGTCAATAGAAAGAGTTCCATTGATTTTTATTGAGCATTGAATTGGGCCCCATTGTAAGTCACAACTACACATGAGTCAGTAGCTTTTTCCCATGACAAAATTATAAATCCAGTCATTATCTCTTTTATTAGGCCTTCAAAAAAGTGGACGCTCAATGAGCACAGTGGCAGAATACTGCTTAGTATTGGGATCCTTTTCTATGGCAAATACCACAGTGCTCACCTGTGCTTTCTCTTACTTTGATGTTAAAACCCTTCTGTAGGATTTACATAAGTGTTTTTACAAGCACTGTCCTTCATACAGAGCTGACAAGCTGCTACAGGCCCAGACCCCAGAGCCAAGGCTTGCAGAGCCCCAAATGCATTCCAGGCTGCCTGATGAACTCAGAGAGGAGGCCGTGCTATCAGGAGCTTAACCACATGAGGATCCCAGAGGTCTGTGGGAACCATGGATCATCGCTGGAGAAAACAGGGTAGTGAGCAGCCCAGGGGACTTCAACTTTGCTCTGGTGTGTTTTAGGAGGATCCCCACTGACTCAATGGAGAGTAACCCTGCCACTGCAAGGGCCCTAGGCTAGGGTCGGAGGAGAAGGGAGGCCCTGTGTCCCCCTACCCTGGACTCCATACAACTGTAAATGGCTCCTCACTTCCCCCAATGGGCCAATAAGCCACACAATCCCACAAAGGGGTGTGACTTTATTGACTCTGGCCATTAGGCCACACTGCCCTGTCTGTAGGGGGCTGTTTTATTGACTCTGGCCATTAGACCACACAGCCCTGTGTGGAAGGGTAACTTTATTTACTCTGGCCACTAGGCTGTAGTACCACGTTTCACAGTAAGGGTCATCAACATAGGACCTAACTGGCTTCGGTGAAGCCTCTTCACTTGCTTTTGACAACAGGTGACCTGACACCTGGTGATGGGGTGTACATACCCAGCGATAGGCCTTTGTGCCTCACTTAAATCAATAGGGCTCTGTATGTGTGGTAGAGTGCATGAATAGGGCCTTGCACTGTATGTTGCAATAACAGTAATTAAAGATTGCACAGGTCTGTAGATTGCATGTATTTTCAAGGATGTCATCTCCGAATGGACATTCCATGTCCTATGTGTCCCATCAGACATAATTTATACAGACACATTTAACTTTGGTGTAACTCCATGAAAATCAGGAATGAAATTGACTAGTTGTTATTATGGTTTATTAGGCACATTCAACATTAGGCACATTTCAACAGCATCTAGGTGCCAATCTAGAACCAAGACACTGTACCATACAAGCAGAGTGGTAGTTTGAAAAGATGACAGATTCCTAGTTTAATATATCTGTAAGCCAGAAAGTATCATTATGATCATCTAGCCTGACCGTTTGCACATGACAGTTAATATTGATCATATTAGTACCAGGATCTTTTTTGTTTTGGTTGGGGTTTTTTGTGCATTTTCTTGTTTGACTTAGCCTCCTTAATCAAGCACCATTAATAAAAGTGTGGAATGATAGACCTGTTGTCCATCTGTTTTTGCCTTATACTTAGATTGTAGACTCTTTGGGGTAGGGACTACCTTTTTGGGATCTTGGTCTTTGGCTGGGCTGGAAATCTCATGGAAAATGCTTTCTCAAGAGATATATATCTGCAATAGGTATATTCTTCTTCTAGTTTGTCTTGAAAGTTGAGTGCAGCTTTTCATACTGTTTTCTGGCTTACATCTGAGATGTAAGTCGTTCAAATTTTTAAAGCATGCCACCCTTTCTTGACCGCTATTTGAAAGAATTGAGATGATCTGAAAGTGATCTCAATGAAAACTAAACTAATAATAAATATAACACATTCTAATTCAAATCACTATTCTACTTTTTGAAACTTGATGGTTCAGAGCAACAGCTAATATAAATTGTCATTGAAGTCAATGGAACTATGCCAGTTTACACCTGCTGATGATGCAGCCCCATGACTCTGAAATCCTAATGAACTGAGGGAATGGATGAAGTAAGTCCTTGACTGCTCCATCTGGCAGATCAAGAGGAATTAAGGATAATGGTGAGCTGGGTCTTTTACACCTATAGGCTAGAATATTCAGATTTTCATTTGATGAGCAATTGCCCCTTTGTCAGTCTACTGCAATCAGTGATACCATGGTTCGCAAAACATGGCATGTGACACCTGCCATGTAGATCTGCTGAGGCAGTTTCATGAGGGAGAACAAGACAGTATTAGCATAACACTTCCAATACATATTTGATTCTGGAAATTTATAGCTAAAGTGTGTAGGTCATAGCTCACAGTCACTTGATTTCACGTTTTACATATTCCCTAGATGTTTGAAAGTTATATACTCTGTGAATTGGTCTTTTTAATATATTTGACAGGCCCAAACCTGATGTGGATGGGACAACATTTAACAGTATAGTATGAAAATACATATTCATAATATAAAATCTAAAGTATTATCATTTCAGTTCATTCATGTCTGTAAGTACATGTCAGGTGAAAGATGGATAGAGGAGGTTAAGTGATGTTCTTGTAGATTCACTATGATGTGTAAGATAAAAGAGACCCATTAAAATGTATATCTTATTTATGGAGAAGCAGAAGTAGCCCCTACGGATTGTCAAATACCATATGAAATATCACCAAGCATGGTAATGTGTTCTTGCTAATAGTTCCATTGTTTATCTGAAGCTCAGCACTACGACAGATACTCAATAGATGTTTAATGGGTCTGTACCTTTTAAAGGCATTTCCCGCTATTTTTTATAATTAGACTTAATCAAATAATTTAATATTTTATCAGATTCAAACAATACTTAAATATATCAGTACACATCACCTGCATCATGATAACTAGGTGTTTAGATAATAAAATATCTGTTGTATTATACATGATTGTTCCCATTTTGATTTTTTTAAATTGAATTATTAAATCTCTGATGGCCTTCATCCAGTTCGTAATAAACAGGTGTCCGCAACAGAGAGGTATAGCCCACTACAGCTAAAAATATTAGCAATCTAGGTTGAAGTTTGAACACAGAGATCAATAGTTTGACTAGTCATAGAGCCTGCACTATGCTCTTCTTGCTAGATGTAAACCCTCCAGTCAAGGAAGAAAAAATTTGGTTGGTCAGTGTGAGGAAGTTCGCACGATGTTGCCCTGTACCAAACCTGTTCTATGGAAAAAGAAAGTCCTTTGATCTCAAGGACTATAAGTCTTGTACAATTCACTACAAAGAAAAATTGTGGGACTAATAGAACTACCCAGAAAAAAAACTTATTCACAATATAAAGCATAATCCATGATCAGGACAGTGACAGGTGACCTTCAATTTTTTTGTTTACTCATGATTTTTTTTCTGGTTTAGTAACATTCCAGCTTTTCGTATAGCAAATTGATCCTTCTTTTTCAAATAACAAGACAATGTCTTGGAATTTCTTTCAGGGCCAATAATCTAACCCTAAATAATCATGAGGTAAGAGATATATAATGTCATGGATTAGAAACTATTTAAAACTCAGTGGGTAGGAATAAATAGTCTTCTTTTGCCACAGTAAGAGATTAACGATGATACCCAAAGGTTTCATAGTAAGACTAGTGTTGTTTATATAAACCCTCATGTCTCATGGCATTAAAACAATCACCAATGAGGATTAATAAGAAGCTTCTTCTATGGACAGGTTATTTCATAATTGTTCACTTGAAGTAAGTTTCTTGATGCATATTATACTGTCCACTGTAGTGCAGAATACTGCACTAGACTGATGTAATGGTGTGGCTGGAACAGGGCCCCCTCTTGGATCTTCTGGGCGCACTGATGTGGCTGTGGGTCTCCCTGCGGGAGGAAATCTTTGTCTCCAGTGTACACTGAGGCAATTGTCTCTACAGTCTTGTTTCCTTCTAGGCAGGGTTTAGAGGCTCAGCCCCAAAAGTGTTTTATGACAGAAAAGCAAATGTACTTGGCTGTCCCCCAGGCTTCTGAGGTGGAAAGGTCATTCCTGCCATGTCCTTCAGGCTTCATTCCACACAGCTTCTACTTAATGCATGGCACACACCTTGGGGTCTTGTTGTTCCTCTGCAGTGGTTGCTCTGGCTGGCAAACCTATCTCTGCAAATCCACAGGTGAAGCTCGCTCAGGCAGAGCTCCATTCTCCTTCTTTGCTAGTCAGTCCTGAACTGAACTAGGCTTTCTCCTTTTATTCCTCTTTAGGCTTGGTGTGGTCGGGCTAATTGGGCCCTTTACTGCTGGTCAAGGGACTCCTTGCCCCCTCATACATCCTCTCCTGACCCCAGTAGGGGAACTTCCGTCTCCTACTGACTCTCCTCCATCACGAGAAAAAAAAAGCATTCAGGTGAGCTCTTTTGGCTCTATGCTGGACGTGGAAGGAGGAGGATTGGCAGGACAAGTACAAACTCATAATTTGAGGTTGGTG
This sequence comes from Dermatemys mawii, assembly GCA_007922305.1. Lineage (NCBI taxonomy): Eukaryota > Metazoa > Chordata > Testudines > Dermatemydidae > Dermatemys > Dermatemys mawii. The sequence continues at coordinate 49,111,550 of ML677332.1, read as the reverse complement.
TCCTTTATGGCATGGAGCCAATAGGATGAGACATGGCTGACGCCTACGATGAAATGATTGCCAAGAAGGTAGCATCAGAGTGAGGCCATTGCACATCTCACCGCCAGAGCTTCTATTTTGATTCTGAAGTAGGCCTTCTTCCTTGAATAATTTGCTACTCAAGTGGAGGAAGAGATGTTCTTCATCTTCCATCACATGAGATAAGAATGCCCCATTGAGTTGTCTGCATGTAATAGAAATTTGCTGGTGAAGATGGGGCTATCTAAGACTGTTTTTCCTAAGAAGCATTGATCCACTGGATCTTCTTTCAGCTATTGTTTATAAGGAGATCTGTAAGAAGAGCTGCAAAGGTAGAGAAGCCTGGAATAAACCATCAGTAGTGTCCAGTCAGTCCTAAGAAATGGTGTACCTGTTTCTTTAAGCTTGATATGGGGCATATATGGAGGGGTTGGAACTTATCAACCAACGGCCATACTTAATCCTAGGGGAATTCCATGCCACTGTGCATGTGCTGAATTTATGTCCCACACAGATTTTTTTGTTTCCACAAAAAACAGGGAAGCAAAGAGAAGCCAAAAGAGCAGTCATGCAACCTCCCAACCCCAGCAATATGTTTTGGTTGCCCAGGGCATCCGACAGAAAGATAAATTAACTGCGGGGCAGGAAATGTGACTGGGAAAGATCCAGATTGTGGCTTCTGCCCTGTGCCAGGCTCAGCTACTAGTCCTGGCTGGGCTGGGGAGGACAGGACTTCCTCTTACTTGCACAAAACCCAGGGCTGGGTCAGACGCACCCCTAGATTTCTCCCCCAGCTGCAGAAAACTGTGCAACATCCCCCCTGCTTTCTGTACCCATCACTTCCCAGCTGCATGAGGAGAAATCCCCCATCAGCACACCCTGCAACCAGACTCCTTCATACTAAGACCCCCTCGCTGAGACTCACTCAACTCTGAACCTCATCCCCCTGCACTCAGAATCCCCCTTATGAGCCCCACTATGTCTGCCCCTGAACCATCCCAATGCACCTGGATCCCCACCCCACTGAGCCCAGCTCCCCAGCATCTAGACCCCTCAATTAGCTCCCACACCCAGACTCCCTGACAAGCTCTATCTCCTCCATACCCAGATACCCCCCTGATGATCCCCAACCACCTTCACCTGGACTCCTCTGTAGAGTTCCATTACCTTTGCACCCATAAACCCCCAACAAACCCATGTGTATCCAGATCCCCCCACACCCAGAACCCACACTTAGTTGCCCTCACCCAGATTGCCTGTAGGTTTCCTCATCTGGATCTGTGATGTTTCCCACATCACCAAGGTTTACTGGGTCATGCGGAACTAAAGGTGGGGACTTATGAAGTAGAGACTCATCTCACATGAAATATGATTCCCTAAACAGATCCCCAAGGTATTCCCAGTCATAGACAATGACAATGGGATAGGCAAGGGATAGGGCTAGACTAACCATCAGGGACTTTGTATATTCCCCACTATCCCCCACTGAGATGAACTTGGATGCAAGGGTAGGATTTTACGTTCATGTGTACACATTGTAGAAGGATGGTGCATGGGGGTAACCCAGGATTTGAACTACAGAACTCCATACAAAGGTTTGCACATCCGAAGTTGACAAGGCTCACCACTTAGGTACTATTCACTCTTATGGGGGTGGCCAACTTCACAGATCTTCATTGTCAAGCCTGGGCCACCATCATCCAGATTCCCCAAAACTCCACTCCATAAAAGGGCAATTCTGTGACCAGTGCCCAAGAGCCACATGAAAAGCAAATATCTGGGGCTTCACCTGGTGAACAGGGCCTCTGTGGGGTCACTGGGAGGTGCTCTCTTTGTGGGTCCCTCCTGCTTTGTTTTCAGTGATTGTTCCCTTATTAAGACAAAGTAGATCAGCAGTTTCTGGAATTGGGACCTAGTCAATGGCTCCGTCTCTGTTCTGGGCTACCCATGGTCCCCAGGACCAAGGGAAACACCTGAGTTCTGATGAGGGGGAAACAAGATGAGTTTCCTCAGTGTTCTACAGCACAAAAGCAAATGTAACTCACTACTGTACTATCCCCCAGTCTTCTGGAGGGGAGGAGAGGCTCCTGTCCTTCCACCCAGGTTTCATTCCATAACAGCCTCTTCTTCTCAAGGTGGTCGCACTGTTTCTCCCCAGTGGCTGCTGTAGCTAGCTGGCCTGTCTCTGCAAGTCTGCTACTGAACCTCCCTTCAGGCTGAGTTCCATTATCCTTCCTGGCCAGTCAGCCCTGAACTGAACTAGGCTCTCTGCTTTTATTTCCCCACCAGGCTTGGCACTGGCTGTAGGTATAGTGTTGCAGGGCTAGGTGGGCTCAAAGGCTGTCCATAACCCCTCATCTGATGGCATGGGTCCTCTTGGCTCCATCACAGTGGGTCATAAATTGGAGTGGTAAAAATATATATTATTATGAATTCTCAGACATGACCAACACAAAGGAATAAGACTGAGTATTTATCTCCACATTTCTTAGATGGTGCTGGATTTCTGGTTAGATGTTTTTGGATATTCTAGTCTTTAACTAAACTTGACCATAAGATTCACCTCAGAGACTAGCTCTCTGTTTTTAAAAATTCATATTTTAGGGCACTGTATTTGTATGGTTTGGTTTCTGGACATCATATTTTAATATATTAGGTGGATATATCTTTGAGGATTTTGTTACTATCATTAAAGCCTCCATGCTTCAAAGCACTTAAGCACAGGCATAACAATAAGTATGTGACCTGTTTCATTGAAATCAAGCAATTGTACCAACAGCGAATCAATGGGATTACTCACACATTATCCATATAGTTAAATGTTTTCCAGGTCAGCCCCTAAATCATTATTCACATATATGAATTGGATAATCCCCAGACAGGGTCTGATTCTGCTTTGATTTTCATTGTAGATAAAGAGTTTATCTACTGAAATCAAGAGTGCATTACGAATAATGAATTATTACATTGTCCTTATTGGCATTAGGAATATCTGTTGTACTAGTTTTTCATGACAGACAAATGATTATCATTCTAGCTGTTAAATCTTCAAACAGTTTTCAGACACTTACCCCACTATAACTTTGGTTATCAAAACTTGTCTTGTGTTTCTTGGTTCCCCACTAAAAATGACTTTTCTCGTCAAATTATCCATATACAGTAGTTACATCTCCTTGGAAATTCATGTACAGAAAATAATTTATAGGTAATATAAGTATTTAGTGGTATAAAAGATAGAAATAAAGGGTTTGAATAAATGATCAGTTTTCAGAATGGAGAGAGGTAAACAGTGGTGTCCCCTTGAGGTTAGTACTGGGCCCAGTCCTATTAAAAGATCTGGAAAAAGGGGTAAACAGTTAGGTGGCAAAATTTGCAAATGATACAAAATTGCTCAAGATAGTTAAGTCCCCAGGCAGACTGTAAAGAGCTAAATAAGGATCTCTCAAAACTGGGTGACTGGACAACGAAATGGCAGATGAAATTCAATGTAGATAAATGCAAAGAAATGCACATTGGAAAACATGATCCCAACTATTCATATAAAATGATGGGGTCTAAATTGGCTATTATCACTGAAGAAAGATAGTTCTCTGAAAACATCCTCTCAATGTGCAGCAACAGTCAAAAAAGCAAACAGAATGTTGGGAGTCATTAAGAAAGGGAACGATAATAAGGCAGAAAATATGATATTGCCTCTCTATATATCCCTGGTGTGCCCACATCTTCAATACTGAGTGCGGATGTAGTCACCCCATCTCAAAAAGTATATATTGGAATTGGAAAAAAGGTTCAGAAAAGGGCAACAAAAATGATTAGGGGTATGCAACGGCTTCCATATGAGGAGAAATTAATAAGACTGTAATTTTTCAGCTTGGAAAAGAGATGACTGTGGGAGATATGATAGAGGTGTATAAAATCATGACTGGTATGGGGAAAGTAAATAAAGAAGTGTTATTTACTCCTCATAACACAAGAACTATGGGTCATCAAATTAAACTAACATGCAGCAGATTTAAAACAAACGAAAGGAAGTATTTTTTTCACACAACGCAGTGCCAACCTGTGGAACTCATTACCAGAGGACGTTGTGGAGGCCGAAACTATAACAGAGTTTAAAAAAGAGCTAGATAAGTTCATGGAGAATAGGTCTATCAATGGGTATTAGCCAGGATGGACAGGGATGGTGTCCCTAGCCTCTGTTTGCGAGAAGTTGGGAATGGGTGAGAGGGGATGGATCACTTGATCACAAGTTCTGTTCATTCCCTCTGTGGCATCAGGCATTGGCCAATGCTGGAAGACAGGATACTGGGTTAGATGCACTTTTGGTCTCACCCGGTATGGCCGTCCTTTTATTCTTTTAAGTAATTTGAACTCTAATAGATTATTCCATTTTAGAAGATGCTTAAAGGTGACCTGAAAAATATATTTTTACATTTGTGTTTATGCCTTAGTTTTTTGGTTTTTATAGTGTAGATAGAAGCCCCAAAACTGGTTTTTTAAATCAAAAATAAATGGGGGGCTCACAAGATACTGCTCTTTGGCACAATATAAGGGCTCTGAAAAACATTTTTTACAATTCCATCAATGATTCCCCTTCGTCCACCCTTTCCTCACTTATACTTTGCTTAATTAGCAGCTTTGTCTTAATGGTGACAATGTATTTGCCAGGGCTTTTGACATAATTTTTATTATCCACATTTCAGCCTTTTTCCATTTCTGTGAATTCATGTTTCATCACAAGTAATACTCGCTTTAACCTCTGCTTCTGTTTCAGAAGTTCTGCTTTCTGTGCATGATATCTGCACACACTCACAACTTTCTGATTCAGCTTTCCAGTTTGTTTTTATTTCTTGTTTATCACTCTTTCTTTTTAGATTTTTCAGCTAAATTCTTGCTTGAGATTAAAGGACCTTGGATTACTTATGTCCAGTTTGTTGTCATTCTTGTGAGTAGATCTTGTTGGGTGTGTTTATTAGGTTTTGATGGAGGAAGGGCGCAACATGAGTAAATTATTTGTGCCTAGCATCTATTGTGTAATTCACTCAATTAAAAAATATTTCCAGTTTTCACATTATTATTTCTAATGTGTTTCTAATTTTCCCTGTGTGAATCTCTAATCTGCCATTTATATTTTGGACACAGAAGAGAACCCTTGGTAAACTCTGAATATATGAAATTGAATCCTGTTCTTCAAACTCTCAGGAAGAGTAGGGCCAAGACTGCAGTATCACAAGCAGAAAGAACAAAGAAACTTTGTTTGCTAGTACACTTTTTCTGTAAAAACACATCTACACCTCATTCTCCTCTCACTTACACTGCTGTAAATCATTCCACAGACGTCAGTACAATTACATGGGTGTAAAACTGGAATAAGTCAGAGATGAACCAGACCCACCTATACTTTCTGGACTTCATCATGAAGTTCTTTTGTATGCAAGATTTGCGTTGAGGTAACTGGGAGTTGAATGGTCATGAGAATTGTCAGATAGCTGTTTTTGATTGTTTCTTTAAATTATTATCTGATTAAGCATTTCAATTTTCTTACATTAGTGGAAACAAAGTGTTCACTGCATATGGTGAATCCCAGACAATTGTTCCAAGATTAAAATATAGCAGTCTTTGGAATGCACTAATATAATAGAATATCCCCAATAAGTTGCTCACTACTGGAAAAAAAAGGTAGAAATTGGATGATTACTCTCCTCCCCGCTGCAGTTAAAGCCTTCCAATAATATTTCTTCATTACCACCACTTCAAGTTTTATTGTATATATGGTGTCTATTGGCAACTTGTAATGAAGTTCTGAGACAACAGAAGGGACGCAAACCATCTTTAGTGTATGAAACACAGCTCAGAATCCATGAGAAAACATCTCATTGTACACACAGAGTCTCTCAGGAGAAACACAAACACCGAAAAAGAGACCTTAATGCTTGAAATTTTTGTGTTGAAATTTACGAGGCTGTCATTCCATCGGTTGAAAGAGTTTCCGTTTGGGGCCTAATGCTAAGGTTTTAGAAGGGAAGTGATTTGTTTCATTTTGCATAGGCCTTTATGTGGCTGAATTATATTTCAGTAATCCCCAGTATCCATAGTTACAGTATTTTCCCATTGACAGAGCAACACTTCCTGGTGAAGTTTCCCCATAACTCAGCCAGCAAGCTTGTCTTAACTCCAGCTTGGATTTCTTCACTGAAAGCTAATTGCAGTGGTATGGCAGCCCCTTTCAATTCTCCCTCTCTTGGGGCTTGTAGGTTGCCAAGAAGATCTATTTCTGCCAGCTAAAAGAAAAGACTCAGTAAGTTGGTACCAATTAACAAAACAAATAAGTTGTAACTTGATCAGAGATACAAGAGCCCAAACCTAGCCCCACTCAGTAGAGAGGTGTTATAGGGATAAACAAATTGCACACTTAACCACTGGCAGACTGGGAGGGCACAATGTTTAGCCAAGGCATGCATTTCTGCTTTATTTCACTCATTATGACTATGCATTCTCTCTCCTCCATACCCTGCCCATGATGCCTAATTAATTCACATACATTTTGAAAGACTACGTGATTTGCTATTGTAAGGCTAAGCAGTAGCATACTTAGTCACAGGCTAGAAGGCCTGCTTTGGGCATCGGTTCAGAATGGCGGGATCTATGCCAACTTGAGAAGCTAAATTGATTGCAGGGAGTGGAAGGGGGAGTTGCCAACTAACTGCCTAGTCTCATGGCACCATCTGCCAATTTTTAGACTGATGTTGGCATCAGATCTGAAGGAGCCACTTACCTACTTGTAAGGCTATAGGCCACAAGAGTGAAAAGAGAAGCATTTGAAAATGAAAAGGAAGTTGACAAAAAAAAAGCATCGTGCCTAGCATGATGCTGATCAGTTCTTGATCTGCAATATTGTGTCCTCAGAAAGGACTATTTCTACTTTAACCAAAGGAAAGATCTCTATTTTTCATAGCTACATATTATAGAAATGTCTCAAATTCTTAAAAGTCTAGGATCAATGCACTCAGATTCAGTATACATGGAAATGACTATATACTTCATAAAGATATTTATATCCTCTGTACTTAGCACTTTCTAAAATTGCCAGAACACGCTGGGTGTTTTGCTAAATCCAAAATGGATTCTTTGGTGGTGCTCTCCACTTTGGATTTTCAGAAGTCTGAATGAGAATTATAGAGAGAGTGTCTTTCAAAATATTATAGGTACCACCCAGGCTACTTCAGGATAATGTAGTTGAAGTACTGGTTTCCCCATAAAATATATTGTATTATATCCAATGATCCCTGCTGCTTTGTTTCCCTATTATTCTCAATTTGTGATAATGTCATTCAATAACAATGTAATTAAAGATGATGCCCCAAACCCTAAAGTCTCTATACTGATCCTACTCAGGTCAGATTCATAAGAATGGCCATACTGGGTCTGAGCAAAGGTCGATCTAGCCCAGAATCTTGTCTTCCGACAGAGGCCAATGTCATGTGCTCCAGAGGGAATGAACAGGAATGAGGTAATCATCAAGTGATCCATCCCCTGTAGCCCATTACCAGCTCTGGCAAACAGAGCTGTCCATCCCTGTCCATCCTGGCTAATATCCATTGATGGACCGATCCCCCATCAATTTATCTAGTTCTTTTTTGAAACCTGTAATAGTTTTGGCCTTCACAACATCCTCTGGCAAGGAGTTCCACAGGTTGACTGTGCATTGTGTGAAAAAATATTTCCTTTTGTTTGTTTTAACCTGTTGCCTATTAATTTCATTTGGTGACCCATATTTCTTGTGTTATGAGAAGGAGTAAATAGCACCTCTTTATTTACTTTCCCCACACCACTCATGATTTTATAGACCTTTGTCATATCCCCCCTTAGTTGTCTCTTTTCCATACTGATAAGTCCCAGTCTTGTTATTCTCTCCTCATACGACAGCTGTTCCAAATCCCTAATCATTTTTGTTGCCCTTTTCTGAACCTTTTCCAAGTCCAATATATGTTTTTTGAGATGGAGCAATCACATTTCAAGATGTGGGCATACCATGGATTTATATAGAGGCAATATGTTATTTTCTGTCTTATTATCTATCCCTTTCTTAATGACTCCCAACATTCTGTTCGCTTTTTTGTCACTGCACATTGAGGGGATGTTTTCAAAGAACTGTCCACAATGACTCCAAGATCTCTTTCTGGAGTGGTGACAGCTAATTTAGATCCCTCACTTTATATGTGTAGTTGGGATTATGTTTTTAATGTGCATTACTTTGCATTTATCAACGATGAATTTCTTCTACCATTTTGTTGCCCAATCACCCAATTTTGAAATCCTTTTGTAGCTCTTCACAGTCTCTCTGGGACTTAACTATCTTAAGTAGTTTTATATCATCTGCAAATTTTGCTACCTCACAGTTTACCCCTTTTTCCAGATCATTTATGAATATGTTGAATAGGACTCATCCCAGTACAGAACCCTGGGGGACACTGCTGTTTACCTCTCTCCATTCTGAAAATGGACCATTTAATCCTACCCTTTGTTTCTTATGTTTTAACCAGTTACCAATTCATGAGAGAACCTTCCCTCTTATCCCATGACTACTTACTTTGCTTAACAGCCTTTGGTGAAGGAACTTGTCAAAGGCTTTCTGAAAATCTAAATACACTATTATCCACTGAATTCCCCTTGTCCACATGTTTGTTGATCCTCTCAAAGAATTCTAGTAGACTGGTGAGGCATGATTTCCCTTTACTAAAACCATGTTGACTCTTCCTCAACAAATTATACTCTCAAAATAGTTGTCAATAAAAACTTTTATTTTCAAACTTAGACAATTAAACAATATTACCTGACCGTTTGCATTAGTTCCTCTATTTCCTTATACTAATTACCATGGATATAATCATATGATCATGTATTTTCTTGGTTTAAGATGAATTGATAAGGACGTCTGAAAGTTTAGTTAAGAATTATTTGACTTAGTTCCTTTAAAGAACTGAGGTAGCAAAGGCTCACTTTTTGTTAATTAGAGACAATTGTGTATCTTGTTAAAATAACACGGTCACATAACTGGAGAGTGACTACAAACAGCTTTTAATTATGCATTCTCTGCACAATACTGATCACTCATTAGAGTAATATTCCTTCAGATGTATCTGCCTGGTCTATACTACAGCTGCTGATTGACCTAAGCTATGCAATTTGAGTTATGTTAATAGCTTAACTCAAGCTGTTGTAGCTTAGATCTATTTACTGCAGAGTCCACACTACACTATGTTAACAGGAAATGCTCTCCCGTGAACATTGCTTCTGTTCTTATTGAGTGGAGTACAGAAATCAATGGGAGAGCACTCTTCCATTGATTGAGCATGTCTTCCCTAGACCCACTAAATCGATGCCATTGTATCAATTACAGCAGTGCCAATATAGCTCTGTAGCGAAGACAAGTACTTCGTAATACAAAAGTAATGTTGATGGATTGGTGGAAGTATTTCAAAGATCCATTAGACTCCAAGAAATACTCCCTTAGTTGTGTGGTGTAGTTGTAGCTATGTTGGTCCCAAGTTATTAGAGAGACAAGCTAATATCTTTTATTGGACCAACTTATTTTGTGACAGAAACAAACTTTCAGTCTGAAGAAGAACTCTGCGTGGCTCAAAAGCTTGTCTCTCTCACCAACAGGAGTTGGTCCAATAAAAAATATGACCTCACCCACCTTATCTCCCTTAGCTGTGATTCAGTTGCCCTAAGTTTTGAAGTCAAACTCCACTTATCCTTTTATCTGAATGCACAGAAGGTAGCAGTGTCTAGAAAACCTGCATCCATCTGAATCCTGCAAGAATAGTGCATCTACTTTACCTAAATAAGATGAGGAATACTTGTGGCACCTTAGAGACTAACCTGTTTATTTCAGCATAAGCTTTTGTGGGCTATAGCCCACTTCATCGGATGCATAGAATGGAACAGAAATAAGATGTATTTATATACATAGAAAGCAAAAAAAAGTTGTACATTACCATACTAATTCTAAGAGGCTGTTTAATTTGATGGGCCATTATCAGCAGGAGGAAAAAAACAAGGGTTGAACAGGGACTATGAGTGGCTTTGTCATTACACTAATTGAATGCATTTCCCTGTTAAGTTCCCTTCAAAGATTCTTATCACCTGTCAAACACAGATCCACTACAAAAGGTTTTTTCCTCCTGCTGTTAATGGCCCATCCAAATTAAACAACCTCTTAGAATTGGTATGGTAATGTACAACTTTTTTTTGCTTTCTATGTATATAAATACATCTTATTTCTGTTCCATTCTATGCATCCGATGAAGTGGGCTATAGCCCATGAAAGCTTATGCTGAAATAAACTGGTTAGTCTCTAAGGTGCCATAAGTACTCCTCGTCTTATTTACAGATACAGACTAACATGGCTGCTAATCTTAAACCTACTTCACCTAGATGCTCACTTGATCACAGTGCTCCACATCTTTTTTTTCATCTAGGCTAGGCTGTAATGGTCTGTGTAGAGGGCTGCCCATAGACACGACTCAGAAACTGCAGTTGTTCCAGCATGCAGTGGCCTCATTCTGAAGAAAAAATAGGTAGCTGAGAATACATCACTCCAGTGTTGGGCACATCCATACTTGGCTCTCCATTCATTTCTAGATACAATCCGTGGTTCTGGGCCTTTATCTACAAACGTTTTACTTAGTTGTGTCCTGATTATCTGAAGGACAACTTTTTCTTCTATAATCTACCAAGAACAGCATTAACAACAGGAAGAATGCAACTAATGAAGGTCAAACAAAACCTTTAGTAGTAGAGGATAACCTGTTCTTACAGAAAAGTGTCTAGCTACACTTTTCTACACTTCTGTCTACTGCAGAAGGACAAAAGGAGTTCATGTCTTGCCTTGTCTTCTTTGGAGTGCAATGCAAGGTTTACCTATTCACAAAATGCAACAACTTTTCAGACAACACTCACTATTAGCCTAAGTTGCTCTAATTTACACTGGGAAAAAGCAGTCCTCCAGGCTCATGGAAGCACAAAGCCATTTTTACACCATCCCCACCTACATTTATCACCCCACAATTACAGTTTAGGTTTCTTGGCAGTAGATATATAAACAGACTTCCAATACAATAGTTTAGTTAAGTCCCTCTCTGTTTATTGTGGCTATTATGAATAACAACGTAACCCTAACAGTACAGAAATATCCACATATCTTTGATGGCTGAAGCCTGTGTCTTCAATCTGTTGCCTCATAATTAATCTGTGGCATTCAGTGTGGATATCCTGGCATAAACAGATATCTTGTTATGGGTTATTAATTAATTTATATTTTTTTTTCTATATTTTGTACAAATATTTTCCTGTATATGTATTTGCTATGCCAATCACAGCTCAGTAGGAATCTCTAGAGTCCTAAGAGAATTAACATTTTATACCATACTATTACAATAGACCTACTAAATTATTTTTAACAGTCAGAAATGGGTGTTATAGATCAGATAGAGGGGTGGGGGAAGGAGGAATGCAACCTCTTTAATATTAAATGATATGTATTAATATTTAATAGAGTAAAAGACACATCTTGGTTTGTGTTACTGCTTACAGGAAAATGGGCTATGTTAATCTGCACTGAATTATCTAGAGAATAGTCAGAGTGGTGAAAAGAACAAAGCTGTGAAATGTTGCAACTTACATCTAACATGTACTGGAGAGCTTCTTGCCACAACCGGTAGAACAAATTATAGATTTTTTTCAGATTTAAAAAAAATGCTAGAAGATCTAGAGAAAATCTTTGTTTGAACTTTGGGATAAAGACTGCTTCTTCTTGTGTTGAGAGGACTGCACAACTAAGAGTGTACATTTTTTTTAGTGGATATGAATGAATTCTTTCATTGAAAATGCCTACAATTAAATGTTAAGTATTTTCTACCATGTGATTAATTTGACAAAAGTCACAAAATAGAATATTTTTTCACCCATCTCTGACACTGAAATTGAATCAAAATGAAACCAAAAATATGAAAAAATATGAAAACAAATATGTTAATACAATAAAGACCAAGGACATTCTGAATGTAGGCAGCCACAAAATGCCCTTCATGTAGTTCATTTATGCCTACCAATTGCAGCACATATGGTCCCCTAGCAGAGAGTCTCAGAACAGCAGGATAGTTTATATTCCATATGTATGTAATTGGTAGCACAACGGGGTTGCGTTAAGGTTATTGCACCTGCCCTAATTCAGAATTTTCTTGTATTTGTTGCTTTATGCCAGACAGTAATGTTATTTTAACATTTTTTGTTAAATTTAACATTTTTTAAAACATTATAGCTTCGTTTATTTTATTTTTATTAATTTTGGTTTTGCAATAGCCTCTCTAAAGACTTAACCTTGAAGCACTTTGGAGAACTATCACTCTTAGAAGCTGCACATGCACATGATGATCAGCACTGCCTCTCTGATTGCCATATCTATGCAACTTACTGAGAGCTATTTTGAATTTCCCACAAGTATTTTATCAAATGTATACATTCTGTGAAATTTTTTTTACCAATAATTTCTGCAAATCACATTTGGTCTGTAGCTCATTCAGAAGAGTGTTTGTGAGACTTTGATGTTCCAAATGGAAGTTGTTTTGACTGGACATCTAGGTCACCTCCAGGGTATGTCTCCATTCCATTATGGGATGAGCATAACTCTTAGAATCAGGTTATTGTTACAAATACTCACAATTACAAATCTGAAATTCGCTTTCCACAATTATTCTGAATTGTTAACCTACTTTTCAATGCTTCAGAAAATATTCCTGTCAGCAAATTCATCTTCTAGAATTAGTCAGGGACAGTGAAAACACAGTGGATACAAAATCTAAATAAATATGTCTAAAATACCAAACAATTATTAGTGGAAGAAATTTTGCAGAATTTCCCCAGTTTTAATCATATGCAAACAATTTGGACAGGCTCTTAAATAGGTTTTGATGTCTATATAATCACCAGTGTGTAAACCAGCCATCTGTTAATAATATATCTGTTACTTCATTTTGTCCAATGTGTATTACCCATCACCACATAGGAGACCAGAAGCACTCTGATCCACAGATTTCAAGGAAAAATATACCTCAGACAATAACCTGTAGCAGTTACAGGAACAATTTAGACATTGGTTTACCTCTAACTTCCTAGTTCCAGGATTAATAGTGTCTGGCAATTGCATCAGTATGGTGAAAGTAACAGGAGATAGTGAGCACATTCATATAACACATTTCAAACAGCTTAAATCTTCTTGTAAATGACTTTTATAGCAGACCTACAGTGGGAAATTATTTTTCCTTGCACTGATAATTTGTGGGCACTTCATCTTCTTTTCAAAGGCAAAGAACTCCTGAAAAGTTTAATCGAGGCCAATAGTTTACTATTGAAAAAGCTAAAGTAGGAAGTAACCAGAGAATGAAATTCCATCTCCTGTGATGACAAGCTTGAGAGGCTATCAGAGCTGGGAAATATAGTGCAAGTGAAAAGCTACCTTAGAAAGCATACCACAGTTTATGTGTATGTGAAAACCAGTGGGACTTTATTGCTGAACTAGTCATACATTCCTTTGAGATTGCAACCATGAGGTCAGTGCAAAGGAGGCCTTTCCTAGTGACACAATTTCTCACACACAGTACCTGGAGGAAATCTGATAGGATTTTTTTAAAAAAATTATAGCAACCAATACAATTTATGTAAGAATCACCAATATATCTAAAGGCTTTACATTAATCAAACTAGAATAAATTCCTGTATCAAAGGAATTTTGGGGGCTAAATTGTCATTTCTTGCAAAATCTGACAAGAGAAGCCAGTCCAGGTACTGTCCATGAAAGTACCTTCCCAACAGCATGTAGAAAATCACAAAAGGTCAATGACTAATGTATTTTAAGTTTTAATGGGACTGTCGTTAAGGTGTTGCTTGTTTGTGGGATTTTTTTCTTTTAGTGCAACTGAAGCTAGGAAAGATGAGCAACAACATTATGGTGCTTCAGAGCTCAATGACTAAAATTAAAGTCATGTAAAATATTGGATTCTAGAAAGAATCAAGGGAGGGTTTAATCCTGCTCCTCTGACATTAATGGGTATGTTGCCATTGATTTCAGTAAAAGCAGGAGCAGGCCCTAAATTTGGCCAAAGAGTACTAATATTTGTTTAAAGTGAAAACATGCAGTCTAGAAATAGCTCTGTGTATGCAAAATGCAACCATTCTGGTATGGAATAGCTTTACAGTGCACTTATTTTGCACTGCTGTAAACAACCACACAAAGTGCATGGCAATAATGAATTAGGGCCACAGTTTCTGGTACCATGGATGTCCCTGGAACTTGCTTAAAAACCAGAGGGGGGACTTGACAGAGAAATACCACAGGATATTCGGGGGAGAAGGGAAGGCTGATGAAGGGCTTAACTCTAGCCAACAAGACCACACCCATACTTCATTCTAGTCCTCATGTTAACCGTTCACTTCATCTGGGCAGATCCAGTGCTGTGGAGCACCCTCCATAAGTTCTAGTAGGAAGGAGAGGAATGGTACCATGGAGACAGTTGCTGCTCCCTCTCCCCCATTTGTGGGTTGGAGTGGGCAGATGCATGTGTAAAGGGGAACCTTTCAAGAGTGGATCATGGGGGTATAGCATGGACACTTATAACTAAAGCCACAGAAGGAGAACAACACAGATCTTACTCATGGGGCAGCTGAGTATATTTAATCATTTAACTTAAAGTACCATACTGAAGTCTTAGGTCCTCTGGAGCAATTCAGCACAATAGAGATAAGAGTGGGCATCCCATTAAAATCTAAAGATTTGAAGGACTGGATAACTCTTGTCTAGTTATTACATAGTCCTTACTTGAGTGCAGGAAACTGAACTAGATGACCTGTTGAAGTCCCTTCTAGTCCTACATTTCTATGATTCTATGACTCCAGAACCTGGCAAAATAATAGAGTGGCATTGACGTCAATTGGAGTTTTGCCTCAGTAAGTGCTTCAGGTCTGGGCTTTTTGTTGGTGCAGGTTACTAGAAGCTGTTGACAAGTTACAACTGTAAGTAATTATCTGGACATGAAAGAGAAACAAAGGATCAGCTGATGAGGCCAGCTCATAACTGAAACCTAAATTTAATTTTGCAAAGGGAAAAGCACTTACCACATTCCTAATGAAATTCAGGAAGCATCAGTGTTGTTACCCAAATAAGAGAGAGTGGGGTGGGGACATGGCCTCCTGGTTCCTCCTGTTCTGGCACCACTGTCTTACACCCAGTAGTCCCCACTGGCAACTCTTATGAAATGCCTCTGATGTCCTATTTAATCAATGTCCATGTTTCAGATCCATATTAGAGGATCGGAAATACACAGGTTTGATAAATCTGTACATTTGTATATAGTTTAACCTTCTTTTGGTTCCAGACCCTATGCATGTCCTTCATGGCTGAGATTGCTAAACCAATTCTCCTTAGAATGTCTGGCTGACTTTGCCTTTTTGATGACAATTTACTGCCTAGATAGATGAAATCATCCACTACTTCCATGATTCGTCTGGAAGCACAGATGGCCAGTAGTATCTGATAAACGCCCTTGCTCAAGGTTAAAAGCACAAGCCAACTATGGTTTCAGTGGAGAAGGGAAAAATATTCCCCAAACAGTGGTGAAGGTGCATGAGCTATGACCTCAAAATGATCTGCTACATGTGGATGGGTTTCTTGGGAAAGGGTTTGATGTTCCGAAACAAAACCACTGGTCTAAATTTCCCGGGTCCCCAGGAGACAGAGCAAATCAAGGGGCATTTGATGAAACATGCTCCACACTTTAGGCCAAACTCTATAATGACTAAGTCATACATAGCTAACTTGACAAAATCCACCAGATTTGGTATGTGGAATTTATTAACCCTAAATGAGGTTGGATTAGACTGATAGGTGGAGAGATGCAATGTTGCAGTTGCTAGAATAACCAGGCAAAACTTGGGAATAATAGTCAATATTTTGTGGAGGAAGCAAGTCTACTGTACCCTGGCAGAACCAGGCATATAAACAGGGTAGCACTCAGCCGCTGGCCACCTTTTAAAAATAAATTACTCACAACATGGCACCCGATTTCTGATTGACTGCTATACACAAAGTTGAGACATTGTCATGGGCAGCTGTCCATCATTGTAGCCTATGCTCCCACTAAGGAAATTACAGATGCTAATAAAGGTGAATTCTATTCTCTCCCTGTGGCCCATAATAGAAGATAACTATAATACATGTGAAACATAATAGTCTAGTCTTCTGTATTTATTTGATATGATTTCAGTTGCTGGCTTTAGTATGTGGGTGATAGCTGGTGTTGGTGGCTTGTGATATATAGGCGGTCAGATTAGATGATCTGGTAGTCCCTTCTGGCCTTAAACTCTATGAGTAACTCTACGATTCAAATATTTCATATTTAAAACACGAAAGGATTTTCAACCACAAAAAGAATATTTGAGTCTTTGTGTTTCTAGAAAAATCTAAGTCACGTTAGGAGGGTGTGTCTCTTTTGGTTACACTGTTATTCAGCAGAGTGTTTATGCATAATGGCATTTTTTGCACAAGTAGTTTTAGAAATATCTACTTTAAATGTTTAAATGTAAACCTTTTTCTTATTTTGGCACTCCAATTTTAATAAACCATAATTAGACAAGTCAGTATGCCAGATTGTGTCTTTTAAGCCATGGCTTGCCCTAGAGTGGGATGTGGCGAGGTAGTAGAGGCCCCTAGGAAGAATTCCAGTTGACTCTACCTCACTCTGGGGGATTATTATGTCACAGTGGCTGTTTTGCCACTGTGTCGAACAACGCAGCAAACTCTCCCCTCTGCATACTGCTGGCTGGTGTGGAGTGGGAGTAGGGCTAATGCCATGTTATCTCCTTACCTTTCCAATACCCAGGGAAGTGCCAGCCAGGAGTAGAGCCTTTGCCCCCCAGTAGGGCTGTGTGTAGGGGAGAACAGTGCTAGTCAAGAGGTGTGTTCAGATCAGCCAGGAGACAAACTAATTTAGTGGATCTCCTCAGCAATCTACAGTGCATTGAAGGAGTTCTTATGGAGCACTCTGTAGAAATGTATGATGACATCTCCTGATAGCTCCATTACCTATGCTGAATCCCTCTCATGCCCTTCTTGCCAGTGAGATGTATTAAGCCAGGCTGGCAAAGAGATAAGTGTGAATCTGGTTCACTGAAGTGGATTGATATCAAGTGTTTACATGTAAAGGGAATTTAATACCAGAATGTGGATTGTAATCCTCTTAAGGAATTTAGGTTATCCAGCATATTTTGAAGAATTTAAGCTCTTATTTATGAAATTAGGTTGCTAACCCTTCTGGAAAATATGTCATTATAAATGAAAGCTGATGGAGTGCTAGGCTTCTTGAGAAGAGGGATTGAAAGAATAACAATGATAAAAGTGTAGACTGCACCACTGGTCCACATTCAAGGGCCATATTTCTAAAATGGGACATGCAACACCTATATGCTAGAATGCACACACACTTACTTCCTTAGTTGTGGGTGCAATTACTGCTACGGAATACTCAAATCAGGGGATTGCACATGGAAATGTATGTTTAGCTGCATAATTACACATTTGTTCAGAACAGATATTATCCTTGGAACTCTTATTTTCAAAAATGTGGCCCTAAAATGTCAACATTGGTAACAATTTCTCTGCTGACTGCATTAGTAAAAGCATCTAGCTAAAACATTTACCTAGGGTGAATGCATTACAGTTGAAAGGTTGATCCAGAGGAATAAAATTTAAATACACATGTTATAGGCTATTCTATGAAATATTTGATTTTTTTTCTTCACTACAGGATTCTGGGAGAGAGAAGAGGATATGTCAATTGACTGGTAGATCTCTGGAGATGATCTCAAGTGAGGGAAGGAGGCATTTTATATCAATATAGGTACAGTAGAAAATAATTTACCATAAAGCTTATTAGTATTTTCTGCAGTACGAAAGCTGATAAGTTGAATAGAGTTGTTGAGTGACAGAGTCCTGTGGCACCTTAAAGACTAACTAAAATTTTTTTAGAGCATAAGCTTTCGTGGGCTAATACCCACTTCGTCGGATGCAACTCAAGAGTTGTTGAGGTAACAGTATTCTTTAGTATTATCTTAAAATATTTAGTAAAGTATTTGAAATTATTCAGTTTTTACATAATTTGAATAAATTACCTGTTTCTTCTTTTCGTGCATCCGTAGTCTCATATTTAATAATTAACCGAGCCATATTCAGCCAGGCTTTAAATGAAACTTGGCAAAAAAAATCCATTTGCCAATGTTTGTTCATCATTATGTTTGAAATTCATCCAAAGGTAGAGAAGGCTGTGCACAAGACCGTCCACATTACTTAAGCCCCAGGCTCGGTGAGGAAAGCAAATGAACAGTGGGCCTCTGTATGCTGCTCCAAATAAGCTGAGGTCAGAGTCCCTTGTGGTGAGTGGGGCTGGGAGAGGGGTGATGGGATTCATTCTTAGTCAGAGGCAGTGCTCCTGAAACAGTAAGACAATAAATAAGCCATGGAGGGACTTCTCTGCAGCACTGTGGACTACCTGATGGCTCAAGTGGGAGTGAGTTCAATCTATCTTCTCAACCCCTGTGCATTACTTCTTGCAAAGCCCCATTATTTGGGCTGTGTGCAGGAAGGGGTGAATTTCATCTTAGGAGTTTACATCCTGAACAAGGAAAGTATTTTTGTTCAGGAAAGAAAGTTTAGCATGAACTTAAGTTCTTTCCTGAGCAAGAGATATATTGGGGACTTACACCATAGGATGAAAAACAGTGCTGATTGGCCGAATACTGCAAAACAGTGTATTCAAATATAGGGCTGTGGAAAGATGAGATCATATTTTTGGTAAATGGACTGTTTTGTTCAAAGGGAAAGTGAAAATTGTGTTTATTTATTATTTATAAGAAATAATCGTGCATAATCAGACACTCCTCCCATTTGGAATCCTGTTTATGCACAGCATGACCAAACTGCCTTGACCTATACTTACCCAACTGTACTAAAGACATTTGCATATGGGAGAGATGGCTTGATTGGTGTCTCAGCTTGATTGGTGTCTAGCTTGACCAAACAATGCTCTGTGCAGCTTGTGGAAATACAAATGTAAGCTCTCTGGGCTGGGACTATCTTTATTTGTCTTTCTTGTATGGCACATAGTTCAATGGGGCCTAGGTACTACCACAGTACAATACTACTCTTATTACTAACAATAATAATAATTGTGAATAAGTTGCTTACTCAAGTATTGTAATATCTGTGTCTTGGTTGTGGAATAGGGCTACTGTTTGCTTATTATATATGGATGCCCTCCACACACATTTCCTCCCTTTTGGACCAACTTCAGGATCAGCCCATTAGAGAGCAAATAAAAATTAACATGTGGTGACCCCAAGCATCCAAGGGACAGGTCTGTCAGCATGCCTCTCATGGGTCCTGCCTTTTGAGGGATATTATTCATTTAGTCCCTACATTATTCTACACAAATTTGGCATCCATTCACTTTTATAGTTGAATATGAGTTACATCAGAAATAATGAATCATGACCCATGTTATTTGTACTAAAAGAATGAATCTCACAGCATTTTAGGCTTCCTGTTTGAGTAATTATTTTGTGTCCCACATTTTGGATTTTTATTTGGGTCCTGGCAAGGGGAGAGAGATGTTTGTCAAGAACCTTAATTCTGTGAACAGTAGGTACTTCATTGTGCAGTAAACAAAGTGGGGAAAAAACGTATAGCCAGCAAGTTAAAGTAGAATGGACTATAAGGTGGATAGAATGCTGGATAGATCATCGGGCTCAGTGGGTAGTGATCAATGGCTCCGTGTCTAGTTAGCAGCCAGTATCAAGTGGAGTGCCCCAAGGGCCAGTCCTGGGGCTGGTTTTGTTCAATATCTTCATTAATGATCTGGAGTATGGTGTGGACTGCACCCTTGGAAGTTTGCAGTTGACAGTAAACTGGGAAGAGTGGTAGATATGCTGGTGGGTAGAGATAGGATACAGAGGGACCTACACAAATTAGAGGATTGGGCCAAAAGAGATTTGATGAGGTTCAACAAGAACAAGTGCAGAGTTCTGCACTTAGAATGGAAGAAACCCATGCACTGCTACAGACTAGGGACTAGGCAGCAGTTCTGCAGAAGAGGACCCAGGTCGCAGTGAATGAGAAACTGGATATGAGTCAACAGTGTGTCCTTGTTACCAAGAAGGCTAACAGCATTTTGGATTGTATGAGTAGGGGCATTGCCAGCAGATCAAGGGACATGATCATTCCCTTCTATTCGGCATTCGTGAGGCCTCATCTGGAGTACTGTGTCCAGTTGTGGGCCCCACACTACAAAGAGGATGTGGAAAAATTGGAAAGAGTCCAGTGGAAGGGAAGAAAAATGATTAGGGGACTGGAGCACATGAGTTATGAGGAGAGGCTGAGGGAACTGGGAATGTTTAGTCTGCAGAAGAGAAGAATGAGGGGGGATTTGATAGCTGCTTTCAACTACCTGAAAGGGGGTTCCAAAGAGGCTGGATCTAGACTGCTGTCAGTGGTACCAGATGACAGAACAAAGAGCAATGGTCTCAAGTTGCAGTGGGGAGGTTTAGGTTAGATATTAGGAAAAACTTTTTCACTAGGAGGGTAGTGAAGCAATGGAATGGGTTACCTAGAAAGGTGGTGGAAGCTCCTTCCTTGGTGATTTTTAAGGTTAGGCTTGAAAAAGCCCTAGCTGGGATGACTATGAGCAGGGGGTTGGACTAGATGACCTCCTGAGGTCCCTTCCAACCCTGATATTCTATGATTCTATGATTGCAACCCCCCCCCCCCTAATTTATTAATAATATAAATAAATTAATCTTCTCTGTATTTTATATTATATATAAATATTATATATATATTTATAAATATTTATATATATAATATAAAATACAGAGAGTTGTTTTGCAATGCTTCTGTATGGTTTTATGTAACATTGTACTGCATGCTGAGAATGCTTGTATGAAAAATGTCTCTTAAGATTTCAGCTGGACTGACCCTTTATTCCTCACTGGATTGATCAACTGATTTTTTAGGACATCATCATCACTTCCACTGCAACCCAGCTGCCAGACCAAAATAAACAAAGATTCTGTTTTCTGGCAAATATTTTTAAGTATTAAGAAAACTAGAAGAGAAATAAATAAGAGATGGAATAGAAGCAGCATTGTTTTTTCAGATAAAGTTTTGCAAAGTTTGCCATGAGGTGTCAGCAGCTCTTTAATTTTCAGAAGCTTTTCCTGACATTAGGAACTCAGTGCAATTTACACATCAAACTTGTTCAAACTTTTCTTTAATATGATTTTATTATTCAATTATTTATTGAAAATCTTTCCAAAGATGTTAGCTACAATAGGGCAAGTAGTCCCATAATAACAATTACTTATTAATTATTATTATTATTTATTTATCAAATTGTGATAAACACAAATCTGCATGCAGGTATGTTACTACATTTATTTTAAATAATTGCATAACTTTTTTCATGTCTATTTTTTTAAAATACCAAATAACTTACCTGTTAGTCTTTTCCTGATTTATAGGTTCTACAGCACTTCTCATAAGCCCATTGGAGTGGAAGTACATGGATTGCTGTGAACATGTAAATGATACAGTATTATAAAAGTTAATAACGATATTCATTGGAAATAGGAGTCACTGGTTGGAAGCAATATGAATAACAAGGTTCACAAAAGCATTCAGTGAATTTTACAGCTAGAGTGTCAGACTTAAGTATTGTCCCTTTAGGTTTCCACAGGTGGCAATGTGGATTAAGGAATAGCAGCCTATTTCTGGAAATCCTATTTCCTTGCCATTTCTCTTTTCAAATAGTCACATTGCTGATGAATGTAGTATAACTCTCAGTCTCAGGGCTATTCTCAGAGGAAAAGTAAAGGTAGAGAATATGCTATGGGACTCAGTGTAGTGGGATTTTCAGAGAGCTAAGCCTTCAACAAGGCTTATGAAAATAAAATGAAGTCTAAACTTTGATGATCCAACACTTACACATAATCACTGTAACATGAAGAAGTAGAAATAAAAGCTTATTTAGTCTCCTGCTCTACTAATGTGGTTTTCAAATGCAGTGCTAAAATGAAAGTTTATAGGAGAATGTGAAACAGTCCCCTTCCCCCACCTCCTCCAAAGAGCGAACAAACCATTGGAGTGAGCAAATAACCTTGAATCTTGTCACTTTATTTACAGCCTTTGTGGTTTTCTCTTCATTGTCCTGCGTTGCTAAAACTAAAAATTTTTGTTATGGTGAGGAGCAAGCTTTACAATAATATTTCTCCACTGGTCTAGCTAAAAATTCAAAATGCCCCACAAGGCCGGAACCCATGGAGCTTGTAATATTTAAGGTAACGTTCAGAATAGGATCACTGCTTCACTTAATTGTTTTGAGAGTTCATCTGAGCCCATGAATGAGGATTTTACTGGAAAGACAGAAAGGAAGAGGACAAGGCATAGGCGGAGCACCAACAAGTTTATTTTTGAATTATTTTTTTGTGAACAGCCATGGGTATAAGGACATGGAAAGCAAGCTGAAAACATTACCTTATACCATTTTAAATCTTTATTCTTTATTTTGAACACCTGAGATTGAGGGATGATTAGGGAGGATTTGGACTGTGCTGAGTATTTTATCTGACTACGTAGCACATGTCATCAATAAGTCACCCTCCACTTGGACGGGCAGATACAGTCACATCTTTTCTGGTGCTTCAGTGTTGAAAAGTGCTGAGCACCCTGGCTGGAATTCAGAAAAATACAAAAGCACATGCTTAACTTTAAGCATCTGAATAGTCCTCTTGTGTTAAAATTGAGCATGCACTTAAGTGTTTTGCTGGAACAAACCACTTAGAGTGCTCAGCACCTCACAAGATGGAGTCAATGAGATGGAGGTGGCAGCTTAGCAGTAAACTTTGGTTTCCTATTATGTTTCCTGTTTGCATCTTAAAACTAAAATAAAAAAAATGGCTGTTAAATACAAAGACTCCTTACTTATTTGAGAAGATTAACACCTGGATGGAGACACAAAACTGCACATCAATAAAGACAAGCAAAGAACAAGATATCACCTCATTTGGCTGTATGCAAATCCCTCTCTTTCCCAAATAAACCCTTAATGACACAGAACATTCAGGGTCTGTTTATTTGGCAATCAGTCTTGTCTTTAGGAGTTGGCCTTTGCAGTTGGCTCAGATGGTCAGATTCTGCTCTGAGATGGAAAGTCATTGGATGAAGTTCCAGAGCAGGCCTGGGCTCATACCCAATGCTGGCACTATAGTACAAGTATTAAGAAGAGTGTTTCCCTATTAGAAAAGCCTTCCTGTGACAGGTCTGAGGTCTCGTCTGCTCTTTTCTGGTAGTGGGACTGGGTAGAAGTTAAGCTCTACACTTTGAGAACGCTGGCCTCTCTTTTGTGGATGCATTTTGTGTCATATAAAAAGGCTTTCTAGCCACAAATTGTGAGCAAATGTTAGCATTTGGATGATTAGCTACTTGACTTATGCTTTCTAGTTCAAATGGTGTTTAAGATGGAAACCATGAGAGTGAAGAAGTGCTAATGTGACAGATCCAGGCCAGTGGGTTACAGAAGTTTGGTATAAGGCAAATATCCTGTCCACTGGATGAATAGTTTTCTGTTCCCTGAGTGATCAGAGAAGGGGCTGCTTTAGAGCAATCAGGAACCTGCTAGAACCAATGAAGACAGGCAACCTAATTAAGAGGCCTAGAGCCAATTAAGAACTAATAGAATCAATTATGACAGGCAGCCCAATCAGGACACTTAGTTTAGAAAGGACCTCCCATTGGTTAGTGAAGGGCATGCAAGGAGCAGGGAGTGAGAAGGCATGCTGCTGGAGGACTGAGGAGTACAAGAATGCTTAGACTTCAGGAAGAAGATCCTGCAGTGAGGATAAAGAAAGTGCTGGGGGAAGGCCATGGGGAAGTAGCCCAGAGAGTTGTAGCTGTCAGGCAGATGATACAAGAGACATTACACACATCTGCTATCCACAGGGTGCTGGGCTGGAACCTGGTGTAGAGGGCGGGCCTGGGTTCTCCTCACACACGCACCATACCTCCTGATTGGACATAGGAAGAGTTGACCTGGTCTGTGAGCAACATCAGAAGGGAAGGTCTAATCTGGAAAGGGATCTGGCCTGTCCCCAACCCACTAGATGGATCAGGGACAGGCCAGAGACTGCAGAGATTGTTCTCCATTTCCCCCATGATGGCCAGTGATGAGGTTAGCTGAGTGAACATCAGGTTTGAGCCTCTAGCTGAAGCGGCCAAACTGATGGCTGTTGTGAATTCCTGAAGTGAGCAAATCCACCAAAAAGCGCAGGAGGAGGAACTTTGTCACCAAGGCAGAGGAGGAACTTTGTCACACTACTTACAGTATTTTGATCACCCACCTTTCCTAATTATGTCTGTGCAATCCTTGGTTCAGAAACATTAGAAACTACTACTTCTTAAACGTGCACCACACAATCTCTCACCCTCACCAAAAGATTCTAAAAGAAAAATTCCAAATCTGGCACATAAACACAGTCAATGAATGATAATAGGCTGTTGTCTGACCAAGTCAGAAGCAAAAGAGCAGTTTAAGTGCTTTCTAATCTTGTTTTTTCCTACCTAGATTTTAAGAATTTGACAGAGGCTGATGACAGTGGCAAAGTTGGAAAACATTTTGAAAAGGACACAGGGGGACAAAAGGGGAAAACAAACTGGACAAAATGGAAAGTCACCCCATGTAGTTTTGACTTAAGCTCTAAGTGAAGTAGAAACAAACTACTTCTGAGGTTTAAGAAATTTAAGTATACTTTCAGTTTAATTATTTTAATTATATATCTGGTCTTCTGGTGACATACAGAGGTACTATGAAATATGCAGTTCTAACTGGAAATAGAAAGTGTTAGCAATCTTATGTGAAAACCTTTTCCTGCGAGATATCTAATTATCCAGTCCGATCTTGCAGATGTGAGAGTCACATGAGTGTTTAAATCTTTACTATGTATCCAAACAAAACCTCAGAACATTCCAGAGGTTTGTTCATCAATAAAAAGAAGTTTGTTAACAAAAAACACGTCCAGTTTTGCATAACTATAAGACTGCAGGAGCCCACCCCAAGTTAAAAATACATCCATGTCTATATCTAAACATCAAGTTGTGAAAAGAAATCTCAAATTATAAAAACAAAAGCTGCTGATTGTTTTTAAAGTCTATTTCTTTTTAAAAGCTGTGAAAGGTCAAAGTCAACTGTAATAAAACCTAACAGAATTCATTCTTTGTGTAACTTTGTCATACACATACACTAGAGATATGAAGTAGGGTCTCATGACTGAGGCACTACACATATATTCAGGAAGTGTGGGTTCAGCCCCTCGCTGTGCCACAGACTGTGAGCAAGTCATTTCATCTTTCTTTGCCTCAGCTATTCATCTGTAAAATATGAATAATAATATTCCTTTCTTCCATTGTCCATCTTATCTATTTAGATTGTAAAGGATTTTCTCTTCATATGCATCTATACATTGCCTAGCACAAATGGACCCCGATCTTGGTTAGGGCCTCTAGGTGCCACTATAACACAAATAAATAATAATGATAATTTGGGCCCATTCAATCAAGCGAGTGGTTAAAGTTCTTAAAATATTAGTTCAACAGAAAGTTATTTCAGAGATAAGTCCTCAAAGAATTTGTTAACAGAGTTTGAATCATCACTTGGGCATTTTATGCCTTTAAACCTGGTTACTCAATGCTTAGTAATTCTGTGAACAATATAGTCTGTCTGATATTTAAAACAATTCAGTGGCTGTCAAGCTCCTAAGATAAAGGGATAGTTGATTTGAATAAGATTTTTTTAAGTCAAATAAAGATGGAATTAGTAAACTGATTCTGATTAACTTGATCTGATGATACGAGGGAAGTTATTTTAGAACATTTCCTTTATTTTTCTTAAAAGAGGGGGCATAAAGGATCTTTTACAGGGATCTTTTTCTTATTCTGTTTTTGTTTAGCTATCATCTGCTGCCAAAGGTGTTCACATGAGACTGAACTATGAATTGTGGCACTCTGGTAAACTACTTTCTTTGGAAGATTTTTAGCAGCACTTCTTTGAAGATTTGGCCTTTAGCCTATGAGGGTCAAAATACATTTGGGAGCTTCTATTATTTGTCACCAGGGACATTCTAGGGTAAACTTAGAAGCACATTTCACTTCAAAATCCACATGATTAAAATTAAAATAGCATGTCCATTATTTATACAGAAAAAACTCATCTGGCTTTTCTTATGCATCTTAAAGCAGATATAGTAGGCAATAGTATGATTATCCATTTCTGAAACAATATACCATGTATGTATATCATATATATATATATATATATATATATATATACACACAAGACTTCTGTGTCAGTATATAGCAGCGTAAATATGTCAGCATTATAGAACTCGGCAGTATATAGTTTGTTGACCTAGTTTAAATAACCTTGCAATTATTCCTGGAACATGTGTAGTGAGCACAAAAGCAGTAACATGAAATATTCTTATCACAAGACAGTGTCATCAAACTGGAAATCAAATTCAGCGCAGAGGGGTCTGAAATGTAAAATTCGTATGCATATTTGGATCTAAACTTTCCAGCATTTCAGCAATTTGCTCTTCTGGTGATTGGTTGGAAGACAGGACCTGATAACCAAGCATAGGAAAATTGGTCTGGGAGATGATCTAGGGGATATTTTCCTTATCTTCCTCCAAAGATGGAGAACCACTACCCTATACCAATTCACAATTTCCAGTTGCCTGCCAGTTATTCTGCTTGGGAACTGCTTGTGTTCTCCACAGCTGTTGCTTCAGTGGGATATTCAAATTCTCGAGAATTTTTAAATCCTAAAATATGAACATTCCTCTATTTCCTGGGAAATCACACAGTTCAAGATTATGTAGTACATTTAAACTTAGATTTCCATAGCATGAGGGGAAATCCCCAAGTAGCAAAGAATTGGCACCACCCTCAGGGTACGATGCATTTTTGGGTGTCCACAGCACTTTTTGAACTCTGGCAATCCCTTGTGACTGTTAGCTGGCACAATTGAGAGCACTGCACCTGATTTTCCTCCACCTTGTATCTTGTGTATCATGTTTAGAGCAGCGGAAAAAATGAGTGAAAAGTGGGTGTAAAATTCTGCTAAATCAGATTGGTAGTGTTTTACATGCTCTTTTCTCAGGTATAAATGACTGTACACAGCAGTTAATAAGTTGCTAGGATGAGACTCAGAAGGCCTTGGTTCTGTTCCTGCTGTTTTACTAATCTGCCATGTTCTTTTGAGGAACTCACCTCCCGTTCTGAACCTCTAATTCACTCCTCCCACTGTCTGTCATGTCTATTTAGAATGTACACTCTTCGGGTCTCTTACTATCTGTTTATTCAGTGCCTAACATGAGGTCCTGATCTTGGTCAGGGCCTCTAACACCCTTTAATATAAATAATAATAATAATTAATACACAGGTGGAAAGGCAGTGGAGAATCATTCCCATTAACATTCATGGAGTTGCTCCTGATTTACGCAGGTATAAGTGAGAGGAAAATAAAGCCTTTTATTTTCAAGGACTTTTGATAGTAGAGGTAAGAAACTGTATCTTAACAAGTAAACTTTTGTATGGTTGAATTAAACAAAAAGTAGTCACATTCTTTCATCTTTTTAAAAAAATCTGCCTGAAGTTTTTGGAAGCTTTTTTTTTTAAAGAGTAATACAAACAGTGACGTAGTTACACAGGGCATAACTTACTCTGAGATGTGCAGAATGAATGACACTTTTGCCAGAGAAATTCCATAGTTTCGCCAAATTTGATGTAACATGGAAACTGAAAATGCAACATTTACTAACAATCAGATTAATAAACTGATCACTGGAAAAATTTTCTCTTAAACAAAATAACAGAGACTGTAATATTGCCCACCATCACCCCTCTTTATCTCCCCTCAGAGAAAGTGAGTCCCAATTACACCTCTGGGAAAAAGATCTAGTGTTCACACTTAATCAAAGGAGGATCAAACTCTTTTAAGCCATTCTTTAACTTAATCGCTTCCAGACCATCATTAGTCATTTCTTATTTTTAAGTGTGAAAACTCAAGGTACTTAAAATTAAGGCCATATCCCAAGATCATAGCTACTAAGGAGAAACAACATAAACTAAAGTTAAAGTTTGATCTGAAATATTTGGTCTACATCCTTCACTGGGGCTTAAAATTTCCTGATGGATGTAAACATTGGTATATTTGCTTCCTTTGGTATTCAATACAAAGTTCTGTTGTGGTATTGCTATGACAGCCCATATGATGATGTACTATCTAGTGTGATATTTTTCTGTGCTTCAGTGTAGCTCAGTTGATTAGTGTTGCCTAGTCAGATTTTAAGAGACTATTGTACAGAGTTGTAAATGTGAGCAATTGCATGCTTAAGATTTATTGAGAAGTGGAGTGTTTTTATGGGTTTCTTCTATTCCATGATGTTGCCAAGGTGACCATACAGAGTTAAACCCGTTTAAAATATAAATAATGATACTCTGAACATTTCAAACTCAGAGTCTCTACTAAGTAACATCTGAACTATCAGAGTTATACAAGTAATCCTACTTGAAAGATCCTACAGCTTTTAGTTACATATCTTTTTTAAGGTTACAGCCCCACAGAAGGCCATTCACTGAATTATATATTTCCTCCCATAAATTGTAATGCAGCAATATGCTGCCATAAGAAGGGAACTGCTAAAGGAAAGCAAATTCAGACAAGATGCAGCACTCCTGTAATATCACTTTGTGATCACAGATTCTGCCATGTTAGTGTCTAATCATGCTTAGAACATTCTGAAAACATTAAATATACAGTTTTCAGACAACTTCAGCTAACCTTTGGAAACTAAATTAACTTGAAACATTGACTTTAGGATTTTTTTAAGCCAACTTTTTCATTTTGCAAATATAAAACATGCCAAACCAAAATGCTTCTCAGACACATCGAAAACATTTTAGTCAGTCTACAGGAGTCAGACAGATTTCAGGGATGGAAAGGGCCTCCTAAATCATTGAATCCAGCCCTTCACATACTGTATTGTAAGTGCGGGAGGGAATACCTTGAATCTCGTATTTCAATCAGTTGAAACAGAGGGTTTAGGCTTTCACAGAGAGGAGAGAATGTGCAGCTGTCAGAACTAAATTACTGTAGAAACTTTCTTAACAGTTTAAGATATTTCATAATATTAGAACATAAATATTTTGGTAACATTTTCAAAAGTGCCCAAGGGCCAGATTGTTAATGGCATTTAGGTGCCTAATGAGACCGATAGATGCCTAATAGGATTTTCAAAAATGCCTAGGGGATTAACTCCCATTGAGAGTTAGACATGTATCTGCAACTTTAGGTACATAAATACCTTTAAAAATCAGACCCTACATGACTTGGGAACCGAAGCCCCATTTTCAAAAGTGACTTAGGCACTTAGAAGTCTAAGTCACATTGACTTCCAACAAGTTAGGGTCCTAAATCTGGTCTGAAAATGGACCTTATGTTCTAAATCATTTCGGCACTTTTGAAAATTTTATCCTAATTGTTCAGTTGTATTGTTTAGGGATAGTCTCATCAGGGGGTGAGTACACAGCTACCTCACCCCAGGGAACCTTGAAATGAATTCCAATTAGTTTCCCAGCACTCAGAATGCAGCATGCCCCATGATGAATTCCCAGCCAGCTCTGCTGGACGGTATGTAGGAGATAGGGTCCTGATCCTGCAACCATGCCACTAAACACTCTTTGGGGATGTCTTGCACACATCAAACAATGCAAGGAGTACAGTAGTGTCCTGTGCAGAGGCATAAGAAGGGGGACTCCTTGTACCTTCCCCCACTGTGCACACACAGAGCAAAAGGGTACATTCTGTCCCCAAATCAGGGATTCAAGTAAAAATGCAATAAAAACCTATTGAAGTAGAGATTGCATTCCTTTAAAACAAGGAAAAGAAACTCCTCTTATATCTATTAACTGAGCAGATTTCCTAGTATTGGATTCCTTAGACATGTTCCATGGGCTTTCCCTACTCAGTGGCCTATCTCCTTCTGCTTCTTGAGTCATATCCTTCGTTCTCACTCAATGCTTCCACAATTCCACTTTTCTTTTCCTGTTTCCAGGATCGTTCTTCCTCCAGCCTGTGCACACATGCACACAGAATCCAGTCATGCCCCGTAGTTGAAACATGCAGGGAGAAAAGGTGGGCAATAAAATTTGGGAATTGCAACATAATTCTTAACCTCCATTTGAGCTGTGCTGACACGGGCTTTTGGGCAGCCAGAAGTGTGAAGTGTAACTAGTATGTACTATGCCCAATCCTGTCCAGCCATGGTGAGTAATGTGATGAGGGTGGGTGAAGTCTATTTCCAGGGATAATTAGGGGGAAGGACAGATGAGATGGGAATGAATACCATAAACATGGAAATTCGTCCCAAGAAGGTGCCTCAGCTGTACAACAGTGGTCAAACTAACATTTTCATTCTACATGCAAGGACCAATTCAAATTAGGTGTAAAGAGCTGCAGCTTCATTGAAGTCCATGTTGCTGCACCTACTGGGTCTGAATTTAGCTCACAGTAGGACTTGTGTATTACACGACTGATCGCTACGGCAACATACTGTTTTTCTGCATGACCTAGATGCATTCTCCACTCACACAAAGGAATGTTACAGCACTGAAACAATGTTGCTCTGATCTTGTTCATCAGGGAAACAGATGAACTTCAGAGGAGCCTAAGGCAACTCTAGATTATACCTTTGTAGGGGTGGTTTTAACCCATGCATGGAAGGAGCACACAGTGCTCTTCCTTGTCCTGGGATAATGCTCCCATTTTTGTTTGGCTTGCCCTCTTTCTATTTATGTTCTGTGATGGAGTCAGACCAGAAGGATATAGGAGAGTGCTGGAAGGCAGGTATATTAGTCTCAGGATGTGCAGGTCCCTGTTCCCTGGATAGCCAAACAAAGGCTATTCCAAGCCAATCAAGACACCTGGGGCCAATTAAGAACCTTCTAGAAAGGAGTAGAAACAGTTAGCCTGACTGGGACACCTGAAGCCAATCAGGGACTGGTTGAAACCAGATAAAAACCTCCCAGTAAGTCAGGTGGCTGTGGGTGTCAGGAGCTGTGAGAGGAAGTTGTGCTGTTGGTGAGACTGAGTGGTGGACAACATATCATACAGAAGGAAGGAGGCCCTGAGGTAAGGGTGAAGTGGAGTTTGAAGAAGTGGGGACTGCTGTGGGGAAGTAGCCCAGGGAATTGTATTGTGTTTTGTGGCTAAAACGTCAGCCATCTTAGCTGATACTATTAGGGTCCCTGGGCTGGAGCCCAGAGTAGAGGGCAGGCCCGGGCTCCCCTCTTTTTCCATCTTCCATACTGGCCTGTGATGAAGGTAACTCACTAGGCGGTGACTCTTGC
Source organism: Dermatemys mawii (assembly GCA_007922305.1). NCBI lineage: Eukaryota > Metazoa > Chordata > Testudines > Dermatemydidae > Dermatemys > Dermatemys mawii. The sequence goes on along the minus strand of ML677332.1, from coordinate 49,079,965 downwards.
CAGTTATACTGAGAAAGGGAGGTAGGTCACTCTGGGGCCTAGATGAGTTTCTGAGGCCCCTAAATCTCCCAGGAAGCGCAGGACCCACAAGTACAAACTTGGAGCTTTGTCACAGTTCCTAATGAGCACATTACTTGCAATGTGCTGCACACACTGTTCTAAGTAATGAGGAAGCATCATAACACTACGGACATTTTTTAAAACTGTTGTTGCCCCTGGATACAGTTACTGTTCCATTATTTTTTTTTATTGAGGTTTCAGTTGAGACAAAAAAAATTTCATTGGTGAGGTTTTGCAGAAAATGTTATGAAATGTAAATCCTACTGAAATCAACCAAAATTTTTCCATTTAAGTTCAATAGATTTGGTGCATTGTGCACATGGGGATTGTAGAGCATTAAAGCAGTTCTCCCAGCATCTCCTTCCCAAGAGTAACCAGCCAGCTAGCCCACCCCTTTTGCATATAGCTGGGATTGAGTCAGCCAACTCCTCTTGAATGGAAGGCCAAAGGGGAAATCAAATGTCAGCTGTGGGAGATAAGAGTACCTCTAGACACACTTCTTGGCAGAATAAAGATGGTTGAGGTAAAGCACACATAATAGGAAACCTACTTATGTGACTGTAGAGTTTTATCTGGATATAGAGGCCTTCAAGTTATTTATTTATACAAAGCAATATCAAACACAATTTCCACTCTAGGGGGAACTCTTAAATAATCAAACAAAAGGTTGTGGTTTCCTTGCCAAGTTATTTGAGGCTTCAAAGTTTAAAGAAAGGAAAAAGAAGCTACAACATGAAGTAATTTGATACACTTTGGCTCTGTTCCTATGAATCTGTTTCTCTCTACCTTCCACACAACATATTGTTTAAGACTTGGCTATTTTTTTCTCACCCTTCTGCCCTGATAAGAACAGAGGGAAAAACATAAAAGCAGACTTAAATTGGGCTTAATCTTTTTAAAGTGTATGGACAGTACATGGGTAAGGGATGTGTGTGTGTGTGTGTATTACAATCATCAGCATAGCCAACCGTTTCTTTAGTCCCACGCACACTGCAACACTATAGAGGATCTTTGTAGAATCTTTCTTTAATACAGAGCACCAGAAAAGGCTTCACACAGTGTAAAAATAAAACTAATCTAATAAATACAAATCATACAACTGGAGAAAATAATCTCAACACAAAATTGAAGAAAAGCTGTATCAGAAAGAGAATGATTTCATTTTTCCTTCTGTTTAGTTAAGTAAACAGCTGACTAAAATTAATATAGATTACAAATGATTTACACAGTGGGTTAAATTCACCAGATTTTCAGCTCTGCTGATGTAAATTAAGATTCTGGACAAAACCCTGGGGTTAATGATCTTCTCCTAGACCCCAGGTGTGTGCACCCTTAAACCACTTATAATTTGGCAGCCTCTCTGCACAGGAAAGGGCCAGAACAGGGTAACAGGAGGTTTGCATGGGAGAAATAGGGCCATGTATAAAAATAAAACCCCTCACTACTAGCAAAACTAATGAAAAACCCATGGCCGGATGCAGTGCTGGGCCTCTTAGCTGGAAGATCACAAAATGCAGTCCAAGAAAGGGAGGCAGAAATGGCTTTATGCCATCTTTGTATTTTGCTATTTCTGGTTGTTCGAGGGGCCAGAATGACCCTCAATATAAGTTGATATACATTAGAATAAGACCAAAGGTTTCTCTGATTTATGGCAATCATACACAGCTATTGAGGTTTGTTCTGTAGCCCAGAACAACTAAAGAGCAGGATGCTTTAGTCACTCATCCTTTTGCCCACTCCAGCCCCACCTCAGCCTACTCCTATGCCAAGAGACATACTACTACAAGAGAGTAGTTCAGAGCTGCTTATGGCAGCACTATACTACCACCCTGCTTGGGGACATAGGCACTGGAACTAGGGGTGCTAGAGGTACAGTAACTCCCCTGGCATGAAGTAATTTCCATCATTTACAGATTTACAGTTTGGTTCAATGTCTCTCAGCGCCTCCACTATACAAATTATTCTAGGGCTTCCGCATAGGTATACAAGTGTTTAGAAAAAGGAGTTTCTCTTCCACATTCCAACATTGAGAAATTTGTTTTCATTCTGAATCAGAACAAGAAATCATTATCTCACAATTATAATCATAATAATAATAATTTGAGACCGTTTAAATATTTTGTTTTGATAAGATCAAATTTAATTTAGACAAGATAAAAAATTTTCTTTCTGACTTTATCATTCTGAGTCATTTGTTTTTGTTTTTTTTATAATAGGTAATATTAAATATATTAATACAATATAATACGAATATTAATATTTAATATAATACAAGTAAAAATGAAACATTTTGACATTATTGAAACAAAATTAAAAAGTCAAAATGATTTGTTTCAGCTTTTTCCCATAGAAAATTGTGTTCAAATCATAATATTCCTGCTAAATGTTTTGATTTAGAAGAAAGTGCACTTTTTGAGAGAAGACTGTCTTATGACAAAATTTTCCACCAGCACTACTAGTTGGGGATTCCCTAGGGAACAATGTAAAGGGGCCACAGCAGGTTTTTACCAATTTCATGCAAAATTTTTACATTTTTAAAGAGAAAATTAGCCATGTGAAATTGAAGCAAGGCTTATATAACATTTACAGATGGCTCACATGAAAATGCCACCCATCACTCTGAGTTTTAATGCTGGCTCCACAAATTCAGATATATTTGAAATTTTCTGCTCTGGATTTTGGAATTTCTAGTAGTTTTCCATCTTCAAGGCAAAGTTTTTCTCACTTGGTCCTCCTGCCTTACCACAGGGGGCTGAACTTGATGATTTTTTGAGGTCCCTTCCAGTGCTCTATTTCTATGATGCGTTTGTGTAATCAGGGATATGCCATGATTTGGAGCACTGAAGACTCCACTGGGCAGGAATAACAAATGGGAAAATAGGCTTCCAACATCCCACAATGAGACAACTGGATCCTGAATTCATCTCAAGGTACAGAAGAGATACCTAAGGCTAGGTCTACATAACCCATGGCCAGGAGGCCTACTCGACAGACTGTGATAGCTGGGCTCATGCTAGAGCTCTAAAAATAACTGTAGGTAGAGCTTTAAAGTTGTGAGGTGGGGTCCGAACACATTCTACCATCACTACCCGTCCTGATCTCTGTAGGAGGGAAAAGGGTTGCAGCCAAGATTGGGACACAGACAACTGTGTAAGTGAAATTTCACCTGCTGATCACATACAGCAAAATGAAACTGCGGCAAAATAGTTTTTATATTCATTATTAGGATTTATCTTCACTATACCAATAACAGTGAGTGCTTCCTTTCTTACATAGTCATACAGTTTTCTACTGTACTTAGTTTGCTTCATGGTATTTATGGTACTAAGAGAAAGCACAGAGCCCTCACACAGTGTAGACTCTCTCTCTCTTTCTCTCTCTCTCTCTTTCTCTCTTCAGGGTCATTGTGTTTCTTTATGTGATTTTTCCCCTCTAAGTCAGGGGAAACTATTAGGAGAGAGACAGATTTTTCTAATGAGCCTAGAGGTAATGCAAAATTCATGTTCTTTCACCTACAGCTGGGTAAGGCATGCTACAAAAATAGAAAAGGGGAGCTGCTGCTGCTTTCTCTCTCTCTTTTTTTTTCACAAGCAGGTACCCTGGTTGCTACTGGGTATCATGACCCACTTGTTCATTTTTAGGAAGAAGTGGATATTTTCAATGGGAAAAGCTCAAGCATTAGATTTGCTCCTTGGAGCATTAATAAAAGGGCTCAGTTAGCTTCATCTCATTATTTTACTATGAGTATTGACTTTGGCCTAGAGTCATGTATAGATAAAATGGTGCAAGGTCTTGTCCTAAGTGATTACTCAGAATTACAAATCATTTCACGTGTAACTGAATACTGCAGCCTAGCTGGCAACCTGCCCCTTGCTTTCCCCACCTCCAGCCCCCCCTTCGCCTCTAATAAGAGCGTGAGTCCAGCTTTGGCTGAAGAGGCAATTAATCTTATTCACTGAGAGCTGAATTTTAATTCACCAGCATGAGGAGAACATACTTGCCTATCACATGGCATTATGCCAACAAAGATTTCAGAAAAATGGTTAATAAGTGCCTCAGTAGCAGGCAAGCAACCAGCAGCATGTATATATGTCCTTTCTCTAACAGTGTAAATTCTATTAGACAGTGTTTTTTTAGTGTTTGTAATTGGCTGATCACATCTGATCATGTATAAAGGTTACCCACTAAATATATGTATTTTAAAAGAAATGAGCAAGAAAGTGAGGAAAATAAATTTTAGAAGCACTGGGATTCTAAAAGCCCATTATTTTTAAGAGTACAGAGAGGATCAATAAAATAAAGGGACACATAAAAGCACTAGGTACTCTTGGTACATCCAAATAAAATAAAATTGAAAGCGTAAGGTTCAACTTGTAAAGCACTGGACAGGAGATTAACACATAGTCTGTTAGGGATATACCAGGCTTCCTGAGTGCATCTCCTGTGCTATATTTTAGCAATTTTCCCCTGAGCAAGACCCTAGCATTTTGTCTGAAGCATCTTTCATATCTAGACTTGGTGGGAGGGGAAAAAAAAACATGAAGCAGTTTCTTTGTGCAAGTACCTATGAGCAAGTATATGATTTAAAATATGCCCCTGCTTAGTCAGATATCAAATTCCTGTAAGGTCACAAAACAGATTCCCTCCCCAGTTTAGTACTTCCCTAAACAATATAAAATGCCTCAGTCAGCCACTTGGTATACCAAGCCGTCAAAGACATAAAAGTGCTTGCTCACAAATGAATCTTAGGTTCAATAATAAAAAATATATAATATTTTATTTACTAAATATGGTAAGATCTTTTATGGGACTATATCATTGGCAACGTTTTGGATACAACCATTATTCCTACATTTTTTTAAAAAATGATCAAAATATAGAAAGCACATATGCTATTGACAACAGATATTTCATTTCTTTTGTAAAGATATTAGTATCTTCATAGAATACATTGTAATTTCATTGATTAGAATACAATGGACTAAGCAAAATGGCCCCAATTCTGCAATCAATTTAAGGACAGGACTAGTCCACTGAAATCAGTGAGGCATTGACCTTGCCACATGGAGGCCTAAATTATTAAATATAAACTTCAGCGATATGTAATGAATTTAGCATTGCAATAATTGCTTTGTAGGAGCATATGTATTTTTGGGATTGATAGGGTAGCTGTTCATTTTTCTGTTCAAATGTGTATGTGTTTTTAATTTTTTTTTGAGAAACCTTTTCAGGTCTTTAAAATGGAAATAATTGTAATTTATACTCTGTTTTATCTAAAAGGTACCAGTTATTTAAACATTTTCAACAATTGGAGAAATACTTCACAGACATAGTTTGAAATTTAGCCCCTTCTAGTTAAACGCTAAAGATTTATACAACATGCAGACCTGTGTTTAACCCCTTGGTGTGATTGTTTCCATTTCCTGGCCACTGCTAAGTACTTAAGTATCAGGAAATATTGACTCTTGGAAAAAGGGGTTAATTTTGCAGTTTCTGGAGCTATTCTTAAGAGCTTTCTTGACAGAGTGTTGCATGGAATGCATTTGGTTATTATAATTATTATAACTAGTTAAGGGCTCATTATGTGATAGGGTGTACTCTATAAATCTTTTGCCAAGCTGTGGTTACATTACATGTCAAGTCATATTTCTACTTTTCAAAGTTCAGATTGTCATAGAGGGTTTGTGTGTTTTTGTTGTACCTTTTCACTTGTTCAGTAACATATCATGGATTGTTACTCCTGGCTTATAATCATAGCATGAAAATTGCATTTTATGTGTTTCTACTTAAATAAAGAAACAGAAAGAAGCAACGAATAAAAAGCTACACTTTCTAAACAGCAGTTCACAACGGGGCTCTGCTATTTCACTTGTTCTTGGGTGCATTTCACTGGTGGGCAGCTGCACAAAACCTTAAGGCAGATAAGTGGATTGTGCAAATAAATCAACTGCCTTCTTAGTAAGGATTCCATATGATCCATAGATTGTGCTAGTTCATCATCATTTGACTTATTTTTAGAATTAAAGCCACTTTTGACATATACAGACCATGAGCTTTCTAATGATGTTTACCTACACACATGTGCTTCAAGCCATGTACAGATACCATAGCTGCTTTTGCAAATTCAGTACCTGTTCTTGCACATGCCTAACTAGGCATCTAACAGGCAATATATGCATATATTTACTAAAGTTTGTATGCACAATGGCTATGATTGAATTTGCTATCCAGAGCATGCTTTTGCATGCTCATTTTTTTTGTACCTATGAACCACTAAAATCTCCATTTTTGAAAACATGATCCTAAATATCTAGTGATACATTATAAAGATCTGGTCAGTTTTAGAGCAGGAGGGACTGGTAGTGATCTATACAAGTGATATCTATCTATCTATAGCCCAGAGATTTGACTCCTCCTTCCTATGGGCCCACACAATCCACCATCAATGAGAAACTTGAACACCTGGGTATTCAAATTACTCTAAGAGCTGGGAGAGTTGCTACTTTTGACATACCATTTGACTGCCATTACAATGCTCTCTAAAGAAAAATAAAGTTATGAGGATCAAACCTGATTTCACGTAAAATAAGCTTAAAGTTTTCATCTGAGTTGGTGGTGCAGCCAAAAAAATAAGTGTAGGCTGAGAAGAAATTCAGAGGAATGGGAACTCATTCCAAAGCATATCTACTGTTTTTGATCAGATTCAATAACACTCCTGACTATGAAAAAGGTGAGGAGATAACGACTTCTATTCACAATCCTAGAACTGGTCAAAATTTTGAATTTTTTTTTTAAATTAATGAAATATTTGTGGGGGGGAGTTTACTAACATAGAATCATGGACACTTTTCAAAAATTAAAAATGTTGATAAAATGTTTTGAGATTTTTTTTCTGGCTTTTTTAAACCTACTCTGCAACAACATTTCAGCAATCCTAATAAAATCAGGAGGTATTGAGGTTGTGTTTGGTTTTTGGGAAATTAAATATATATTAAACATAACATTAAGGTTTCAAAGTCAAACATTTGAAATTTAGGCAATGCCAGACTGTATGATACAGTTTTTAATTTCATGTTTGCTTACTATTATTTCATATAAGACCTGCCTCCTGCAGGGCACAAGGGGAACCTATTCTGGCATGAAGCAGGAAAAAAGCTACAAAGATGGTTTGAGTGAAAATGAGACCATCTTTGAGGAATCAGAAGAAACATAAAATGAATTTATGAGTTAACCTTTTTATTAACTATGGTGCTAAAAGACAGATTCTGACACGTGATGTTTTAACATCCCTTAATGAAGGAGATCTGGCACGCTGACCATAGGATGACTTGTCAGAAGCTGCTCCATTGGAAGTAGAGGAAAGACATTCCGGAGCTTGCCTGCTGTTAAGAAAATGAGGTGTTCATGTAGTAAGATGCCTAGTACTGGTCCATATTAGTAAAATAGTTTCTTTGTGGCCATTAATTGAATTATTTCTTGCGCAGTGCTCTTTCCTTTTTAACACAAAGGACTATATAGCATAGCTTTCACTGACCTCCAATGACATAGGCAGATGTGAAATCCACTGATCCCCACTGGCATGGGCTGTGTCTCTTGTTGGCGCTGGGGGTGGGAGAGGGCAGATATTTACAAACTATGTTTGCTCTGAGGTTTCACCGAGGAAAAGCAACCTTAAACTATGATGAAGCCCTACTTTTGGAGTCTGCCCATGGTATGTACTGTATAAGCGTATTCCCTTGCTGCCCTGCCCATGCTTCCTCTCTTACTTGTGCTGCCCTTTCTACAGGTGACATTGGTCAGCTGCAGACTTCCCAGAAGGATGAGGCATGTAGATACCTTTCTAAATAGTTCTCTAAGGAATAGATTTTATGCAGCTGGGGCTCTGTGCCAGCATCAGGTCTGAATGAATCTTTAAATATTAGGGACAGAAGATCTGTGCTTTAATAAGATCTAGAACTTTGTAGGTTTACACCATGAAAACGGAAAGGGCTTGAGATTTGGGGCCAGATTATTCCTTTTCTTCAACCATTTACACTGGTGTAATCTCATTGCCTTCAGTGAAATCACTTTTGTTTCTCACTGGTGTAAGTGAGATCAGAATGAAGCCCAGAGGCTTCTTCATTCCAAACCTGGATTTTATACTGACTTTTATATATTAATTTATTAAAATTTATAAACCCTCCATTTCCAAGATATAGGCCTCAGTGGAACCATCTGGTGAGAAAGAATGCTTATCTGATGAAAGTCAAAATTTAGGGACAGATCTTCAACTGTGTAAATCTGATTTATTACAGATGAGTCTCTGGCCTTTTGAGTCCAAGTATTTTCCCGCTCTTAAAATGCCTTTTTGATTTAGGTTTGTGTACACATGTTCCCGTACTGAATTATCACGTTATGCAGTATCTGTTCATCAAACTTTAGGATCCCAATGCTAATGGAGATAGGAAGGGATTAAAAATGAATATGAACTGCAGAAGAGTGGGCTTCTCTTATTTTTCTTCTATTTTGTAGGTTGGGAAAACAATTAAAGGACATTATGGGAGGAGGGGGGAAACACAAGTGAAACCTTATCAGAGTTTTTTTATTGATCACCGAAAGCTGGCATTAAGCATTCTCCAGCTAAAACTCAAATGAATATCAGATTCATTTTAAAGAGTCTGCATCATGTTTCCCTGCCTTGGGATTTTCTTACTTTACAGTGTATGGTACACAGAGGACAGATGATATAGCTTAGGTGTAGGTAATCCCCTACCCTGAGAGAGATTTGTAGACTCAGTAATCTTGTAAATTATTAATCAAATGTAGAGGAAAAAGAAAAGAGTAAACAGATTTGGTATGGGACCATGTCATTTGCTTTTAGCTTTGATAACCTCTCACATTTAATTACATGTAAAAGGCTTTCTTGTATCACTTGTCAAAATTACAATAATAGATATTTTCTACATCCTCTCTGGCCCTTGTAGGTGTCCTATGAAAACCACAACAGTGTTGAATTTATATGTTTGTCTGGGTGACTACTCTGCAAATCAAGATGGATGGGATTTTTTTACTTTAATTAGTAAGCCCAGCTGCTCCCTAAGAAGGAGAGTGGGTTTGGTTTTGTGGGACTTCTAGGCTATTGTACCACCAATGTTTCAGTGATTCATTAGAGAACTGACTTTCACTGACTTAATTCTCTCCAGCAGGGGATCACGACAATTTAGGTTGAGATCATGGATGGGAAGTCATCTGCTACAAATACTGACATATTGTGTAGGGATTTATCATATAATGGGAGAAGCATTTATTTTAGATAGTTCTGACTCCTACAATCATCAGAAAGCAGTCAAAAGGATTTTTATAGACTTCTAGCAGAATTCCCAAATCTTCCCTCTTTCCTCACCAGTTTTTTTCGGTGTTGACTCACTCCATGCTCCCAGCCACAAAGAGACTCTTCTTTTGAGATCAAAACTTAAGGGCTATCCAGGCTGCACAAGTCTGGTTCTGGGCTTTCATTTGTTAATTCTGTCTGAAGTCACCTCTTTCAAGAGGGACTCAGATCTTTCCTTTTCATTCAGCAACTGTTTGTCAATCTACCTGGCCTTGCGTGGAAGAGCTACAGCTCCGTTAAACAGCCAAGAGAGGTTGCTACAATCACAAAGCAGCTGGACTCTTATCTTAAAGGAACCCCTCTGTATGTCAACAGGCTTCCAGGGACTACTAGTGATTCCTAATTAAATCTGAAATTTCTATGTGGCAGCATATAACACTGCTACCAAGCCACCATCACATGCACAAAAGATCTTTTAAAATGTGATTTTCTACTATGTTTTTGTATTTAGCAAGACCTTCAGAAGCTAAATTTGCTGGTGGGGTTTTCTGCTGGTTTGCTAACTATACAATAAGTAGCTCTGAACTCTCTTTTAAAACTTAATAAGTTTTTACAACTTATATCAATACCCATAACTGAAAGTGTGTAATGATTCTTAGAGATGGGTGATCCAATCCTGTTACTGATGGCCCATGTGCTGGTGTCATAAATGACCATTTTATAGATGGATAATGTATTAGAGTCATAATTCTTTATTGCTGATGGTTATTGCACTAGATCATGACCCTTGGATATTGAAAGTCAGTTTTTAATATCACAACCATTTAAAGAGGTTAATGGACTAGGTTTTGCAGTTTCTGACCTTTTGCTGCTGAGAGTTAGAAGGTTGCATTTGTGCACTAAACTGCCAGAAAATATCTGTTTATTTATCTTAGCTGTAATAGACATAGTCACTATTTTTCTCAAGAAGCTAAGAGCAGCGTGACTTGCAAGAAGGTAAGTTATCAGAGCTGCAGCATGTGAGGAATGTGCAATCTGAGAGATGTAATTCTTATTAATGAAATAGTATGTATTAACATCCAGTCCTGATGTTTTATGCACAAAAATATAGTTGACATTAGATTGTATCAGGTAGAAAAAAATGAAACCAGCAGCCCTGATTAAATAAATGTTTAGAGGGTCATGGTAGGTGATGTGATTGGCTAGGCTACCTATCTGTAGCTGGTTCGGGTGATTTTCATATCCATTTGAAATGGTCACACGGGACTCACAAGGGTTAAGCTTTCCTGTTTAAGTGCATGAGTTCCCTTGCTTCAAAAACCCATTTCTCCTGTACTATAAAATGTCTGCATCATATAGGCAGCCATTTTAGTGTTTCTTTAACAGTAAACTGGCATTAGGACTGTGGTATCAATAGTGCTAGTGAGTACAGCACATAAATACTAACTATGTCTATTCTTCCTTTTACCAGTCCAAACTAACTTGTTTTTACTTAGGAAGTAAAAGCTGTGGGGAGAGAAGGGAGGGCAAAGGAAAGATGCCTATCAGCCTTACAGTAGTCAAACACATTGAAGGAGGAAACAGCCATTAAATCCTGGGTGTAAAGAAAGAAACAATATACTTTTTTTAAAGAAGTTTGTTTTTAAGTATAAATGTGTGTTTTGATGTTTATGTTTCCTAAAAGGGAACTAATGAAGAGAGACCTTGACAACAGAGACTGAGAGATGGTGAAATTCTGGGAGCAAGAAGTGGGGACCCTAAAGAGAAAAAGTAAAAATATAACAGCATCTCCAAAGATTGCCACCCAACCAAAGCTCCTATGGCACAAGCTGTAAGCCTAAAATATCTGTATAGTTCTGGTTACATGTCCATGCTACATAATCCAGCATATTAAAGCAATTCTCTTCAGAAAGTGTCCTTGCAGCAGTCTCGGTAATTTCCAGTGTAAAAGCTGGATTTTTACTTATTCACTTATTTTAAAAGCTTTCCAAACAATATTTGTTATTATTATTATTTCTAAATAAAGTTGCTTATGTATTACAGCTACAGTACTATGCCTCGGTAGAGTTTTGCAGGCAAACAAAGCATGTTCTGACCACAGAGAGTTTAGAAAAGATTTCATTCAGACCCAATCAGATCTGAATTTTTCATCCCTATTGATCCTTCTTCTGCTCCCCCCACTCCTTTTTTTTTTTTTTTTTTTACTGTTTCTTTTCTATTTCAGCAGGGCAAGTGGGAGTGTTGCACTTTCACTTGTGAAGTCTGCAATGCTGAATGATTCCAATATAATCAAACTACACTTTTATAGTGTATTTCTGCCATGCAGCCCAGGGTGCTAACTGACTAATAAAATTAGCAGCTCAGATAGTGATGAGCAGGGCAGATCAAATAAACAATCTTTGAGCTTTGGAATTGAACCTGAAATAGTATCAGTCAGAAACAGGGCAGAAACAGTGATGAGGGGTGGTGAGACAGGACTTAGCCAAATCCCAAACATAGATATTTTTGGGGCAGATTTTGGATACATTGGAGGATTGATCCTGTATGGTGCTGAGTATCTCCTTCACGTTATCAGGAAGTCAAAGTAGACTAAATTAGTTGTAGTCAATAGGAACTGAGAGAACTCAGCATCTTGCAGAATCAGGCTCTTACATCCAACCTGTTTTTATTTTGTTTTGGTTTGGTTTGGGGTGGGGTTTTTTTTAAATCAGTTTCCTATCAGAATTGTGTTTTCTGAGTTACCTAGGTGAAAGGGATATTTCTAACTCTAGCTCATCTGTAGTTGATTATCTCATTTTACCTTCAGCTTGACTCCATTTGCAATGAAAAAAGGATATATCAGTTAACCAAACATTGATGTGATGAAGTACTTCTGATGTGGATTTTTTTTTTCCAGGAATGTTTGGGGAGGTAAAAGTCAACAGTACATTTGCAGCTTGAGTTTATGTAAATTTCCTGAACTTCAACCAAAAAGCTTACAAATTTCATGCAAGGCAGGCACCATTTCTTTATTATGGGGATCTAATCCAAAACTGCCAAAGCTGCCATATAAGCGGGTGGGAGAGGAGGAGAAGATACCTTTTGAGATTTACACCAGTTAGGTACAAGTGCTTTTCGCTCATCAAATGGGTGACAGTCAGATCAATTAACTACAGAATATAGTACTTAAAGTGATGAAGAAAGACATTGTATGGTCAAAGGATTAATACCAAGCTATCCATTCTGAGGTTAGAAATCCTAATTATGTTTAGCTCTGACCTCCATCCTCATTGCTATCAATATATGTACAGGAGTCTAACTGAGACTGGAAAAAATAAGTAACTCTCTTCAGATTTTTCTCAAAAAAATCTCTTTTCACGGAAACAAAACAAAAAGACATAGCCTAGTTAAATTGATCATTCTTTTCCCTATCTGAAATGTGGCTCCTGAGGAATAATAATGTTGAACTGCTCAGAGTTATATATTTTCATATTTCCTTCCTTTTTTACTCTCTCTCTCCCCCTTCTCCTTTGCTCATTGCTCACTCTCTTTTTTTGTACAACGTTCTTTTATTCTGAGCAATATAACATTTTAGTTCTTGTAATAAATGCCTTCATGTGAAGCAGTTCAGCTAAGAGAATGTTATTAGACTGTGCTCTCAGGCAGTGCACCTTCACACGATCAATACAAATCTGGGGTTCTGTTCATTCCTTCGTTGCTTAAATTCCCTGCAAATGTGCAAGAGAAGCAGCAGAGGGTGTCATCAATCATGGGCTACTGTGACATATGCTGAAACCTGACCAATGTTGAGATGTTTTAATAAGGCATCCATTAAAACCCTCAAATAAATTGCAATTTGAAAACAGAACATAATACCGGCCAAGTTTTCCTCATCCATCTTGTGGCATGTCATGTAATGTAATTGCACTGTTAATTTATCCAAGAACTTTCTCAGTACACTGTTTCATTGGCATTGCTTAATTTCCCTGAAGACTATTTGTGTATGTGTGTGTGTGCACATGTGTGTCTGCTCCTGCTTCGGGGGTAGAGTAATGTTTCTGCTTAGCATGGCATTAGCCAGAGAGCTAATCAAAGATTTGAAATGTTTGACATTTTGTCAATGGCTCCTCAGCTTTCTGATGTAGCCTCACCAGCTCTGGCCTAGAGCATGACCCCCTTCCCTCTCCTTGCCCAACGTGCCATTGGTTTATGCCCCTCAAGAGTGGGATCACTCAGAGTGCCTGTGGATCCCATCAATAAATATTGACAAAAGGGTTTAGGGACCATTTAAGATCGCAAAGCAAAGGCACTCAAAATAAGACAATACTGATTTCTGTTCCCTAGCTTAGAATGTGTGCACAGAGTTTTGACAAGGATGAGGAAAGTGTGAAGCTGTAAATCAATAGGAAAGAATGAAAAAGTGTTTCTGCAGAATAATGTCAAAGTGATTACATTTAATATATATATATTTTAAAAGGGCTGGGAGGAAATATACAGGCAGGATCTCATATAGATTTCTTTGTCTTCCACGCATAAATCTAAAAATAAGCAATACAATTCCTCATATAGAGCTGTATCAGCAGATTTTTTCACTTTTATTTTTTCTTCTGGGCTTTTTTAATCAATCCTTTATCTCTTTTTGCTGTGAAAGAAACCATTCATAGGCATAACACAGGGCTGCCATGTACATTCAGTTAAAATCTAGTCTGCCACTCTAACAATAATGCCAATCAGATATTGGTTTAAATCTATTAAATGTCTTCTTAAAGGTCCTCCATTTTAAAGAATTAATGGTAGTAGAGAAAGGGTGTTGGCTATTTTTTCAGCAAAATGAAATCACTGCTATATATCAAACAATAATAAATAGTTATCAAAATCATTAAAAAGGGCCATTACATTTAACTTCTACAATTGAGATCTGTCAGGACAACAGTCTCTTTTTCAGTAGGGTTGGTCCTAATGTCAAATTTGACATCACTGACTTCAGATGTGCTGTAGGCATGTATCTAATCGCAAATGTTGGCCTTTTAAGAGTCTGGCTTTCAGAAGTGCTCAGGATGTCAGATATTGCAATCCATATAGTATATTTGGGGATCATTGTATTAAATTTATGATGTATATACCATAATTCAAACTGGATTTTCCAGAAAAAAAGAAAGAACTTGGGATATATAAATGCTGAGTTTAAACAGACTCAGTGCCTTCATTTTGAATGAGCAATTGGACAGGACATTTTGCTTAAGAGGAGGCCCTAATTCTTTTGAAGAATTGGAATGGCTGTGGCCTACTATGGCTCAAAAGACTGAAGGCTGATTTTATTAGTATGTTTATTAATAAGCATGTAATAACTTTTATTGTTTTTATGTGTGTTCTCTGTAGTATTTCGTCCTTAAAAAAAAATAAAAAGATTCTCCTGAGAAAGCTGTGTGGGAACTTATAACTGCAGGAACACACTGGTCATTGTTCTCGGAGAGAAAGCAAAGCACAGGGGATGTTTTCTAAACAGACTGTCTTACTGGTGATATCACAGTGTATGGCAGGGAATGTACAGCCTTTAATTACTGTCAGAAGGGAGCGTGCAGGGGTCCGTGCCCAGAGACAGGTGATTGCTTGAGTCCTGAAACCTGACTGGACACTCCTGGAGTGGACATCGTCACAGTAAAACAATGACACTCAATACCCTAGACTCCACTGGAAATCAGTGGAAATGGCAAGCACTCAAGACCTCTGAAATCGGGCCCTGAATGTCCAGCAGTGAGTAGCAAGGGTATTAAGTGCATCATGGATTTTCAAGCTATTGTACTTCTAGAGTCCAGCTCATCGCTTTAAGTACTGTGAGATCACTCGAGAAAAAAAAGCTCTATTTCATTTTTCAGACATTTCATTTTTTGCCATCATATTTAGGCATCAAAATATAATGCATTTTAGCAGAGGCATATAGGGAAATCTTACTGCTGTCACTAACAAGCATTTTTTTCCATGTATGGAGGGCACTTGACAAAAATAACAGAATGCATATTATCCATCAAAAAGCCTGACTTGCTAGGGCCTAAAGCCTCATTTATATGGCCTTCAGCCACAATCCTGCTAATAGCCGACATTTTCAGAAAAGTGTGCATTTGTGGAGAGAGTTCTTTTCCAGCGCTTTGCCGAGACTACATTAGCTTACACCTCCGAGACTACACAAGCTAAAAAAACACCTCCACCTCTACTCTGGCGCTTTATAGTGCTGAAATTTGTTGCGATAAGAGGTGTGTTTTTTCATACCCCTGAGCGAGAAAGTTGTAGTGCTGTAAAGGGTACATCTGCATGTCACACAAAGGTGTGATTGCAGTGTGGGTAAGCATACTGTGCTAGTTTTAATGTAGGTGGCCCAGGTATCAATGCTAGTGAAAACATGCCACTGTGGGCTTCACTGCAGGCTAGCCACACCAGTACTAGCCCACCAAGGATTTGGGATATGTACTTGGGTTGCTGGCCCATGTTGGGGTCCATGCTACTGCATCTTCACAGATTGTTATGCACATGCTCTCAGTTGAAGCTAGCATGGAAATGTCTACCTGTGCTGAAATTATACTTTAATTTACAGTGTAGATGTACACTGAATGAGAATAGATGTACATGTAAATGAGAATCAGGCTCGGAGTTTAAAATAAAAAGAAACACAACCAAATAGAGTAAGCATAGGCAAAGCACAAAGGACATACTCATGCATTTAAGATACAAAAGTGCACCCTTTATAGAAATCAATGGAATGACTATTTAGTTTCTTCTTTGAAAAACACAGGGACATTTAAAGGATAAGAGTTTGACTATACAATCCACTGGGGCCTGCCCCAGTTAACCCTGAGATTTTTTTTAAATGAGTTGATTTGTTTTACTTTTTGATTTCCTTTCCATGAGCTCTTTCTTGAACTAATTTACAATTTTTGCATCTATTGCTGCCTTCAGCAATGTGTTCTATATTCACCAACTCTTTGTGTAATTAAATTCTACTTGAATTGTTTATAGGCTTAAGCTCCCTCCTTAACTTTAGTCTGTGACCTCTTGTTTCTGAGTTACAAAAATTGTACTGAGCATACCATGAATAACCTTGTTTGACTACTAAAATACCTGTGTCTGAATTCAATTTGAAGCAAAAAAATGGGCAAAAAAATATGTAAACTTACATTTTAATAGAAACCTTAATCCTTAAAAACCCCTAACGTTGTTGTTGACATTTTAGAAGCCTAGTGAGATAAAATCATATTTTACATTAGAAAAAAACCCCAGCCACACACAAAACCCCTGACAATCAATAAGCAAGGAAACAAGAAAACTCTCTTTACCTAGCTCTAACCTTGCTCGTCCCCCACCCCCAAAATATTAGTTTAAATATTTTTTACTCCAAACATGGATATGCTGAATGTTTTAAGTTCCCATTTGCTCTATTTATAAGATGCATTTTTATGTACTTTCCTAATGCCCTGGTAGTTGTGAGTTTCTTAAAGCAACAGCCTCCTTTTTAATTCCACTGATTTGAAAACAGACGTGGGAAAATGTGCCAATAAACCAATATGACCACATGCAATGATATGTTCAAGACAACCTTAAGAGAAAACCATTTAAATTTCATAGCATAAATCTGCGTTCCTGTCCAACCTTCTGTTAGCAAGTTGCTAGCAGAACTCTCATGCTAATTCTCCACCAAACCTTCAGTTTTATGAAAGCTATATTTTACCTTTTGGTTATATGCAGCCACATGAGAGTTGAAAAAGGAATATTAGCACCACTCACATTTTATACTGGGAGTCACAGTACTTGGTTGACCCCTTTTTCAGGTCCTATTGAATTTCCTATACAAAGGAAATGAAAATGTTTTATATTTAATACAGCAACATATAACAAGAGGTTTAGTTATTATGTGTAGTGCTGCAATTTTTGGCTTTGGTTTCAATGCTTTGACTAGAAGTGAAAGTGAAATTTTCTGCTTTTGTAATTTATCCCTAATCACCTTTGATATAGCATATATATATTTCAGTGTTTTTGCTTCCATTTTACAGCTATGAGCAAATTAAATGACTTGATTCAAGTCAAAAGCAACCCACATTGGATTAGACTTCATCCACCTATTAATTTCACCCTCCAAAGCCATTGTTCTAACTACTAGACCAGAAACTTCGCTAGGTGGATGCATACATCTATGGAGCATTGCCAGCAGATCAAGGAATGTGATCATTCCCCTCTATTTGGCATTGGTAAGGCCTCATCCGTAGTACTGTCTCCAGTTTTGGGCCTCACGCTACAAGAAGGATGTACAAAAATTGGAAAGAGTCCAGTGGAGGGCCACAAAAATTATTAGAGGGCTGTAGCACATGACTTATGAGGAAAGGCTGAGCGAACTGGGATTATTTAGTCTTCAGAAGAGCAGAATTAGGGGGGATTTGATAGCTGCTTTCAACTACCTGAAAGGGGGTTTCAAAGAGGCTGGATCTAGACTGCTGTCAGTGGTACCCGATGACAGAACAGGGAGTAATGGTCTCAAGTTGCAGTAGGGAGGTTTAGGTTAGATATTAGGAAAAAAATTCACTAGGAGGGTGGTGAAGCACTGGAATGGGTTATGTAGGGAGGTTGTGGAATCTCCTTCCTTAGGGGTTTTTAAGGTCAGTCTTGACAAAGCCCTGGCTAGGATGATTTAGTCGGGGATTATGTCCTGCGTTGACCGGGGGTTGGACCAGGTAACCTCCTGAGGTCCCTTCCAACCCTGATATTCTATGATTCTATATAGGGGTTAGCTCACACTAATTAAATTACATCAGCAATATAGGAGAATACATAGAGCTCAGTCTAAAAACTCTTACAATGGCAAATGAAAAAGACTTTTGCCTCAAAAAAATGTAAGATGGGCCCATAAAGTCAATATTATGATCCTATTTAGATGGTTCAAATCCTTTCATTGCTAAATAGAATATGGAAAATACCTGGTGGCCCTACTGAAGTCAGTAGGGGCAAGTACTTGTCTAGCTGGTGATGATGATGATCGCCATTACTTTGGAACTAGCAAAGTGGTGCTAAATATATGTATATTGATTTAGGCTTTAACCACAGAAGATGCCAGTGATCATCTTGAGTTCTGGGTGCCCCTTACAAAACTTAAACATTCACTATAATCACATATGGAAAATTTCTTGACTAGATTATTAGTTTAGTACTGAATGAAGAGAAGAATTTAGAGGGGGACTGTTTACAGAGTAATGCCAAATATATTTTCAAGAGGTCATTGCAGGGCATACTGTAAAGATAAAACAAAGCATAGCTGAGAGAAACCTCACTACCTTCTGGAAAAATGCTGGGAGCATTTGTAATAAAAACTGATGAATTAGGAGTTGTGTGTTTTCAAGGATAAATATGAGATTATAATAGCAGAGAAACAGGAGAACCAAGTACGTGACAGGAAAATGTAAAACTCCAGGAACTAAAATTAAATGAAGGGATAACAAAAATAAAAAATAAACATCGGAAAGGGCAGTAGGATGAATAAAGGATTATATTCAGAGTTTATAACCCCCCTGCAGTTGGAACCATGGAATTAGAATTTTCCTGTCAATTTTGCTCTCTTCTCTGCATTCTAAGCTTTCATTTTTAAGAGATGAAGCTCCTATCCCTTCTGGTTGAGAAGGAAACTTTAACTGATTCATGCATTCCCTGTTTGATCTCTCCAAGGACCCAAGCTTTGGTTTCTGGCATTCTGAACTGTCAAACCTAATTTTCTCCCTAAAACCTCCACTGTTCACTACTCTTTTGTCTCCAGAGACCCTAACCCACAACTGATGCCCTCCTGATTCCTCAAGCCTCTGAGCCTCTTGACCATGAAAAATAAGATCATCTTTTTATCCTTAGTGCTGTGTTGTCCATGCTGTACTGATCTTCTGTGTTGTCAATTTGCCACACACAGTGTTCCTGTTACTGGGAGTGTTGAATGTGTCAGAGAGAAGACAGTGGTGTCCTTGCCAGATTAGCACATGAAGGACAGCACAGTGGTAGGGACTAAATTGCAAAGCTTAGATTTGTACTTTTAACAGGACCAAAGTTTGGGGTCACTGATCTTGGAATTTCTCTTGGGCTTATAATTTGGATTCTGACCCTCAACCAGCTAAAGTTCAGGAGTATTTGACTCCGCTGTTTTGGCTCAGGCCTAGTTTCAGTAAAGACTTTTACAGAAAATGTTTTGCTTTCATTTTTCCCTCTATGATTCACTGATGCAGAGAGGCTGGTGCACAAGAAGTAAATAAACTTTTAGTAACCACATATATTCCTGGGACATTCTTACAGTTGCAGTATATTTGTACAACTTCTTCAGGATATTATAATACATTAGGGGGTGAGGAGCAGGACCATCTTTTAATCTACAGCAATCCTTCCATCTATAGTGAACAATCCTATTCTATAGGAATTCCACTTCTGATTGGCTGCCCTTCCCATGACACAGCCTGGAAGGGCAGCCAATCAGAGATGCTGCATTTGTTAAGGGTGAACCTTTGCTGGAAACAAGGGCTGAAGAGCTCCTAGAGGTTTCCTGGTCTGCAGCATCTACAATGTGCCTCCGTGGGTCAGGTAGGCAGGGCAAAGGACCTCTGAGCTTCAAAAGGCAGGGAAATAAATAATTCAATTTTTTTTTGGTGGGAGAAAAGGAGAGGAATTAAATCTTTCTCTGAGGGGTTGGGGAGGAAGTTGTTGAAGTGCTGTGGTCTCCCTTCATTTCCCTAGCTCCCTCACTGTGTGCATCTTTATGAAAAATATGTAAAATTTTGCAAATTTCAGTCTGTTTTCTCTTGGAAGATGTTGGCAGACATGCTATAATAAGTCCCAGGTAATTGTTATCAGTGACTCTAATGATATCAAGTCTACAGAGGAAACAGACATAAACATTTTGTCTGACACAAAAAGAATCAGTTTGGAAAGAAGTTAAGGAAAATAAAGGTTATTTGGATCTTATTCTAGAGCTCCTGTGCTGTGAGAGAAAGGAGATATTGATATATTTAACAGGTAAAACAAAACTTGTAAGAAAGCCAGGTTTTGATCACGGGAGACTTCTTTCTTATAGTGATTGAGATAACACTCATGCCAAAGCTCACATGGTGGGGCTCCTACTGTCAAAATTGTTGTAGAAGCCTAATATTGTAGAATTCACAATTTCCACAATGTCGCAAGATAAGTAGGGCCTTAAGTAATACACTAATTTCACATAGTGCTAATTTTTAATCAGAACATTGTGCAGTACTAAATAAAATGCCTTAAAGAAGTGTAAGTATACTAATCGACATAGTTTCTATTAACCAAACTTGTATTGTCGACATAAGTGAACTTTATTAACTAACGTTTTAATTCCATCAAAAATGGTATCAAGTTTGTTTTTAAATATTAGCAAAACATTAGCCTTTTTGTTTCAGTTCTCTGGAACTTCTCTGTTATTCCAAGAATTGTTAAAAAATCAACACCAGTATTTCTGCCAATTTTTAAAATTCTTGGGTACAAGCAATCCATTCCCACAGATTTAAAAATGTTTAACTTTAATATTTACTATTTACATTCTGCCTAGTTACTGTTGGAATAGAAAGTATTTAATTATCACTGTAAATTGTGAATGAATTGTCTAGTTTCTTTTCAAACACAGAGCAGAAGTATTAATTGAATCCTTCTCCCTTTTTGAATCATTATTGACAATTTTACCACCCTTATCTAGTAATTAATCTATATATATACAACAGACATACACAATTACACTAGTTCAATTTAGAAATAGATGGCATATTTAATTATGGAAGAATCCACATCTGAGAGGAAAGAGCATAATCTCAGGAGCAATTAGAGAGGTAAAAAAATCTTTATTACCCACCAACTCGGCCTGCAAAATTAGGAGTGGACAAATTTCAGCAGATTGCAAACCACCTTGACAAAGGGTGATTATATACTTGCAATAAAAAGAGCAGACATAATCCTTATCAAATCATCTAGAGAATTCCCTTGACCCACCAAAACCTTAGGAGGTCATATAGTCCAACACCATGCTCAAAGCAGGACCAATCCCCAACTAAATCATCCCAGCCAAGGCTTTGTCAAGCCTGACCTTAAAAACCTCTAAGGAAGGAGATTCCACCACCTCCCTAGATAAGCCATTCCAATGCTTCACCACCTTCCTAGTGAAAACGTTTTTCCTAATATCCAACCTAAACCTCCCCCTCTGCAACTTGAGACCATTACTCCTTGTTCTGTCATCTGCTACCACTGAGAACAGTCTAGAACCATCCTCTTTGGAACCCTCATTCAGGTAGTTGAAAGCAGCTATTGAATCCCCCCTCATTCTTCTCTTCTGAAGACTAACAATCCCAGTTCCCTCAGCCTCTTCTTGTAAATCATGTGCTCTAGGTCCCTAGTCCATTTTTGTTGCCCTTCACTAGACTCTTTCCAATTTATTCACATCCTTCTTGTAGTGTGGGGCCTAAAACTGGAAACAATACTCCAGATGAGGCCTCACCAATGCCAAATAGAGGGGAATGATCATGTCTCTCGATGTTCTGGAAATGCAGATCAATGGGAGTTGCATCTGTGAAACTAAGGGAAGAATCTAACCTAATGTCTCATTTGCAAGTGTATTTATAATGAAAAAACTAACTGCAAAAATAGTACCTTCTTACCATATTTGGGGGAGATGAGAAGATTATGACTGACTGACAAGGAGACTGTATTTTAGTAATATGGGTTTACATTAGTGTTCGATATCTATCTATCTATCTATCTATCTATCTATCTATCTATCTATCTATCTATCT
>ML677332.1:49032322-49057797 GCA_007922305.1 Dermatemys mawii | reverse complement strand
TCTATCTATCTATCTATCTATCTATCTATCTATCTATCTATCTATCTCTTCACTGCTTTTTGTCTCTCTGAGTACTGCAAAACCAACATAGCTTGGGAACTTCAAAGTTATTAACAAAGTTTCAATTGCAGAATTTTTAGTATTGGTAACAATGTGCAAGTCAGCTTGAAAAACATCTTGATTTTCTGATCCTAGACTGTCTTCAGTGCTGGTAGGTAGAAAAGGAGTATGTTTTACATGGAAATTACTGAATAAACACGGAAACTCAAATTGCCATTTATCTAAAATGCTTTTCAGAACATGAAGATACTTTGTTAGAAATATTTTATCAGATTCAAAACAAAAGATTAACATTGTTCCAGACCATACTAGCTGGGTAATAAGAAATGGCTAATTGTAACTGAAATAATGTCCTGAAATCTAACAATGTATAGGATGGCAAAATTTACTCACTACTGAAATTATAACATTTTTAAATGAAGTATTTGAGGTTCATTCATAAACAATCATGTTTTTATTTTTATTTTATCCTCAAATAAATGTGTACTGTGCTTTAAAAAAATAGAAAATAGATGTTTAAATAGAACACAAAATTTAGCAGGTAAGACTGTCAAATGTAGTTTGTACAAACCAATTACAGTGAACCTTGGGGGTTTTACAACTGCATCAGACCAATGGTCCATCTAGCCCCTGTATCCTGTCTTCCAACAGTGGCCAATGCCAGGTGCTTCAAAAGTAATGAAGAGGGTGATTATTGAGTGATCTACCCCTGTCATCCAGCCTCAGCTTCTGGTATTTAGATGCTGTTAGGACACCCTGAGCATAGGGTTGCATCCCTGACCGTCATGGCTAATAGCCAGTGATGGATCCACCCTCCATGAACTAATCTAATTATTTTTTGAACCCATTTACAATTTTGGCCTTCACAACATCCCATGGCAATAGGTTCCACAGACTGGCTGTGCATTGTGTGAAGTTGTATTTCCTTTTGTTTGTTTTCAGTTTACTGCCTATTAATTTCATTAGGTGACCCCTGGTTCTTGTGTTATGGGAGGTATACATAACACTTCCTTATTTACTTTCTCCACACTAGTCATGATCTTATCAAACTCTGTCATATCCCACCCTCCTCCCTCCATCATCTGTTTTCCAAGCTGAACAGTCTAGTCTCTTTAATCTTGAGTGGTAACAGCTAATTTAGACCCCATCATTTTGTATGTATAGTTAGGATTAGGTTTTTCAATGTGCATTACTTTGCATTAATGAGCATTGAATTTCAATCTGCCATTTTTTGCCCCTTTGTCCAGTTTTGTGGGATACTTTTGTAGCTCTTTGTAGTCTGCTTTAGATTTAACTATTTTTAGTAATTTTGTATCATCCGCAAATTTAGCCACCTCACTGTTTACCCCTGTTTTCAGATCACTTATGAATATACTGTACAGCACAGGGCCCAGTACAGATCCATGGGGGACACCGCTATTCACTGGAACTATTTTTCTGAATGTAAATGGGAAAACTTTACATGAAAAAAGTGAGGTATAGAGCAAAGGGGATAAACATAGATGTGATTTTTACATAAGAATGGTGAGAGAAACTGAGAATTACATAAAGAATATTTTAAAAAACCATAAAACTTATTTAACTAATACCTCTTGGCATTTTCTTCCAAGTTCTAAACTAATTCAGTGCAGGAAAATACAGTACCGTTAGCATTCAACTTTAATTGCAATGAGGTGACAACATACTGAGTAACTCATTATGAGTTGTAGATGTGTTTACAATGAGTTGACAATGTGTTGGATAAAGTGTTCTTCTGAAGTTGTAGATCTATTTACAGTGAGCAGTGGGGGAATGTTCATTAGTTGTCGATTTGTTTGTTTACATTGTTTTCGATTTGCAATTGCGATAAAACAAATTGCAGACTGATGAAGGATGATTGTTTGTGTGCTTTAATGATTTACTCTAGTAGCTTGTCTGAAAACGTACTTAACTCTCCTTCATCTGTCAGTTTCCACTGCAAAAGCTTCCAGTCATAATAGTTTTATTAGCATAGCATGGGCCATTTCTAAGAACATTATGCATCTAAAAAATCTTAGTGCTTTCCTGTTCAGTCTATTGTATTTTGGCTGGCTATGCTGAACAGAATTCTTTCAGCTTAGCACAAGCTTATGCCTTTTAAGGTTGCAACTTGAGAAGAAATTAATGTGCTCTAAGATCTATACATCTAAAGCTGGACACAGGCTTTCTCTGAAAATTCTTTTCTAACTGCTTCCAGTCAACGATGTCAGGTGTTTAAAATCCTATTGCTGTCTGCTACTACTACCTACTCCAAAAGGACTATTTAAAAATTACCATCAGGTTATGCTGGGTTACATGACACAATGAAATCCAATATACACTGGAGAGCACTGAAAATCTCCTTGTTACAGTGCCTCTTTCAATAGTTTGCAGTAATTTGGTATAATCTGCATATAATATACTGTGTTGTTGCAGTAACTGGATTCTCTTTCATAACTTCTGTCCAAAATAAAGTACAGACAAAAATAATTTTGTTGTTTCTATTGTTTCCACATCTCATTACACATATTTTTCAATCACATTCCCTGTTGCGCAGGAACAGGTGGGTTTCACAAGTTCTCTGTCTTTCTGAATTATTTTCAAAGACTATAACACTACATATTCCACTCTTCTTTCTCTCATCTTCCCTCACCATGCTCCACTGTACCCACTGGCAGATGCTGTGAAGACTCATCATCTTGCAATGATTAGAATGAGATACAGATGCTCCCCGACTTACGCAAGATGTTCCATTCCAGAACGCCTTGCGCAAAAGTCAAATTTTGCGTAAGTCGGAAGTGTATCTCCAACCATTACGTGAAAAAAGTCCAGATCTCCTATTTCTAGCTTATGGAGCTTTTTCCATAAGCGCGGATTTGTGCAACTTGGAATTCCATAAGCTGGGGAGCGTCTGTATTCATGCAGCCTGATTTGAGTTTCCCAAATCCCACCTAAACTGATGAAAGTGCTTTTAGTCCTCCCTTAAGAGAATGGGCTGAGACATTGCTCCAAGCCTCTGGCACTTATATGGAGGATAAGTACAAAAAGCAAGGGATTTTAATGCTGATGTCAGTGTAGCTGCTGCACTGGTGCAAACCCCCAGTACAAATAAGGAAAGGCACAGTTTACACTGGTGGAGTTTCAGTTAAGGGTAAATAGCAGTATTGCTAACCTCAAATGTTTAAAAATCACGAGTCAGGCTCACCAAAAATCTTGAACCTGGCTTTGAAATCATGAGATTATGTAGAAATAATAGATTTGGTGGTCTTTTCATTTACCTTCTGCTTTTTGAGCCTTAAGGGTGCATTGGGGTCACATTTTGAAGCTTTCTCCACAGCTATATGGGCTAGAAACTTACTTTTTCTTTAAGAATGAAGACTGAAATCATCACATCGCCACGTGACTCCAGGAGCTGGGGATTATTGAAAACAATAATTATCATGAGACTCATGACAAAATCATGAGAGTTGGAAACACTGATTAGAGCTGCACTCATTTATAGGAATGGGATCCAGGGCTGACAGGTGCTACAGATCTAGCCTATCGCCTATTTAGGGGATCAGGAAGGAATTTTTTCCCATGGGCCACTTGGCAGAAAACCAGAGAATTTTTGTGCCTTCCTCACAACACCTTCATGCCACAGTGGGTTGAGAAGGTATGCACTTAGTACCTAACTAAGACACTAGAGTAGAGTTTATTTGGCACAACTTGTGGCTGGTTTCCCGTGTGGTTAGGAGAATAAAATGAACAGTTCCTAGAGGTAAAAGACTTAGGATTTTGGTCAGGGCCAGCATTTTTGCCACCCCGAGCCCCCCCCAAAAAAGGGTGGCGTGGCCAGAGGAGTGCTGCCCTAAGATTGGCCAGAATGCCACCCCTTAGAGGGTGCCACCCCAGGCACATGCTTTCTATGCTGGTGCCTGGAGCCCGCCTTGACTTTGGTACTGTCTTAGGCTCATGTGATAGGGAAGGCTACCAGAACAGAGCTGAGAGAGGCTTCACATGGCTGCTGCACTGGGCTAAATTCTGGGATCTGGGGCACACTGGTCAATCAGCATCCTTCTCTCCCAAAGCTGGTCCACAAGTGCCAGAGACTTGCTGGGGATGGAGCTACCTATTAGGAGTGTCCCCCTTTCACCACTGGTGCCATCAAGATCTTCTACCCATTGATGCAGGTAGGTGACATTTATATTATCATCATCATGTTATTCATCACCAACAAAATTCAGAGTATAGATTCCCTCTGACTTTACTGACACACTTAGCACAACTTTATAACATTCTCATATTCCATAATAAATAATAATAGTTAATATCTAATTAGTGTATTTTTCTAGCAAATCAAAATAATTATAGCATGTGAAAAAGACATGCACACATGAATCTTCAGACACGATATAGCAAGCTATTACAAATCACTTTGAACTGGAGTACAGAAAGATTTTTTTTATATGTCTCAGCTATAGTACAGCACATTTTATATAGCAGCCTGTTTGTTACCTTAATTTCAAATATTACCCACTCCCTTCTTACGGAAGGCTGTCTCTGGCAGCATAAAATCCTTGATCTTTCTAGTTTCTTCACATATTAGGAGGTGGTAATTCTAATTATACCAGATGGAAAACACTACTACAGAACCAGCTGCAAACGCTGTGAAGCCAAGCTCAGATTCATGCCCCACCATCAGGCATGTTTTTTATATGCAACTGTTACTGTTCATTTTAGTAAAAAATAAATAAAACAGATTTTTTACAATAAGAAAGTAAAGGGTCAATTTTCTAAAGGATAAGTGGGAGACACTAATAGAAAGCCTATTAACTAATAATTGGAGTTAAGGGCATGCATCCACCCACACTGCTAGGAAAACAGACAATTTTCATACATACTGAAACTTTGCGGCTGATTCTGTACCATTCACTGAGTCACTGGCCCCAGCTGGGAATACAGCTATGAACATGTTCTTCCATTAGGAATTAAGATAGAGATTTTATTCACTGATTGTTAAACATTGGAAAACTTTCATAAGAACTGATTATTATTTAAAAACTTGCTGATTCTAAAGCTCAACTGGCAGCAGAGTACTGTAGCAAAGATAAAGGGGAAACTGCTACTCATGTCATTTTCACAATATTTTGCCTGCATATTATGTTGCAAGAGGATACTTGCTGCTGAAGTTCATGCTCATTTTTGCAAGGAATAATTGATTAAATTTAAACCAGTTTTTTACGTGGACATTTTTTAATGGCAGAATGTTTCAGCAATCTAGGAATGGTAGACACCTATAAATGTATAATGTGATGGATTAGATTGTAATGTAGTCTTGATGCATATGAAGGTGGTGTTTGCCCTTCAGTGCAAATCCATTTTTATGTCAAAAGGAATCCACTGGAATTAACAGTGCTTTGTTCAGACAATAAGAAACAGTACAGTACAGTAGTACTTTCCTTAAAAGAGCATCTTATTCCCAATAATGCAAAGAGTTAGTAAAGATTTTGAAGTTTCGTAGGCCTGTTGTTATGTGGATTTGTGATTCTACATGTGAATTACAATCATGAGCTTACAAAAAGTTGGTAAGAAAACTTTCATCTCCATCTCAGTAAGTCACATAAGTGTGAACCCGCAATAGTTCATGTATTCATTCTGTGAAAAATGTACTTATTTATGTGAACTCAGGGCATAACTACATGAGGACACCCAGGAAAGTTAACTAAAGGTGTGAATTTTTAGGGCATTAGTTAAAAAGTATTAGCACCTGTGTGAATGCTTTCATTTAGAAGTAAAGTAGCCTTAGTTTGCTTTAGCACCAAAGCCATTTCTGAATGAGCGCAAACACTCAGGGTTTCATGTGCTTTAATCAATTCCCTTAAAATGCGCACCTTTAAATCGGCTTAACTTTTCTGAGGGTAGGCCTACACTACAGAGAAAATTTTCACAACATGTGTGATATAATTAAGCTAGCCTAAGTCCTATAGACACTGCTAGGTTGACAGAAGAATTCTTCCCTCGACCTAGCTACTGCCCCTCGAAGAGATGGATTTACTACAGCAATGAAAGAACCCCTTTGCTGAAGTGTCTTTGCTATAGCTCTCCAGCTGAGTGTTTCTAGAGGAGACATTCCCTGAGTGTCCTCATATAGTCATACCCTGAGTTTCAACAGTACATTCACATTGGCATTTACAATGTATCCAGAGTAGAGCCACTCAGCTTAGCTTTGTGGTCATGTAATTCAGATAAAGCCCAGTACAGCAAAGCACTTAAGCATGTGCCTTTAATGGAACTATTCACATGCTTAAGTGCTTTGTTAACTCAGGGCCTAAGAGCAGTTCTTAAAAAACCCTATAATATAAAGGGATTGGTATTAGAGCAGGGCTGGGCAAACTCAGCCTGCGGGCCACATCCAGTCTGTGGGCTCTTCCTGCCCAGACCCTGAGCTCCCCTGGCTCCTCCCCTGACCCCACCTTCCCCCTCCCCCGGAATCACACCACTGCAAGGGGCAGCGCTCTGGGGGGCAGAGCTGCACAGCAGCGCATCTAGCTCCATTTGGGCTGCTGCACCTCTGAGCAGCATGGTAAGGGAGCCAGGGCTATGGGATTGGATAAGGGGAAGGGCCTAGATAGGGGTGGGGTCCAGGCAGGGTGTTTAGGGGTGGAGGTTCTGACAAGGCAGCCAGGGGAATGGGGGGATTGGATAGGGTGTAGAAGTCCCGGGGGTCTGTCAGGAGGTTGTGGGGGCAGCAGCAGATAGGGGACTGGGCACTCAGAGGACAGGGAGCGGAGGGGTTAGGTAGGGAGTAGGGTCCTTGTGGGGGAAGTTAGGATGAGGGGTCTCAGGAAGGGATGGTCAGGGGACAAGGAGCAGGGGGTCTTAGATAGGGGGTGGTTAGGGGCAGGGGGTCTTGGGAGGGAGTGATCAGGGACCAAGGAACCGGGGGGGTTGATGTGTTGGAGGTTTTGAGGGGGTAGTCAAGGGGAAGGAAGTGTGTGGGAGTCAGATACGGGGCAGGGGCAGGCTGTCTGGGGAGGCACCATCTTCCCTACCCAGTCCTCCCTACAAGTTTGCAACCCCGATGTGGTCTTCGGGCCAAAAAATTTGTCCACCCCTGTATTAGCAAATACTCTGAGGGGCATTATTTGAAAATAGATATAATGGGCCCAGAGTGTGGTATCTTCATTTTGATTTGTATGGGTGCAACTGCTGAATAAATGGGTGCATTGTGGATATGAATCCACAAAATTGGTACCTGTTAAATCAAGGAGAGAAGAGCAATTTGGCAACATTCTGCTTTGCAGAAGCGACCCTCTTTCCTTTCCATTATACTAGCATTATGTAGAATAACATTTTTTAGGAATAGTATCTGTTGGAGTGGTGTGAAATGGCCAGGAACTCATATTTTGAATACCTTAATTGTTGTGTCCCAGAATAAATAAAAATATCACTGTCAACTTCATATTTTTAACATTGATTTTTAACATAGATCTCCTCTTTGAGGGGAGAGCCTTGGCTCGTGTTGTGCTTTGTTGGAGGCTTTATGAAACTGCATGTGTGGGAGGAATCATGTAGCACTCACACATAAAAAATAGAATGGATCAAAACTCAGACTTTCCATTTTGTGGGAAATTCTAAGATTTTGAATATTGGCTTTGTTCCAAATTGGAACAATTTTTTAAAAAAATTCCCAACAAATAAAAAATTTGGAAAAAAAAATTGGGTTGAAATCTCCTGTTTCAATACAATGTTAATATTTCATTCCAATATTGTCTTTTAAAAAATGTTATATTATATACTTATAAAATAAAATAAATTTTAAAACAGAAACTCATTTTTGAAATGAAAACTCAAAATTTTCCACTCCAATAAGTACAAAAACAGAATGTTTCAAACATATTGAAAAGCTTGCTTCAGTTTTTTTAAATGAAATTTTGCCAAAATGGACATTCCCATGAAAAGTTTAAATTTTAGTGAAACAGCATTTTCTGATGGAACAAATATTCCATCAGAACATTTTCAACCCATTCTAACAATAAGGTTGCAGTACTGGATTGTAATTGCTAAGCAAATGGAAGGAGGGTGGAGAACAAACCTGCCTGTCTAATTACACCCATCTGAAAACTTCAGGTGGTATCTGACTCTGTTAGAGCCATGAAGTGGCCATTTCTGAAAGCTCCATGTATTTGTTGTGAGGACTTATCACGCAGAGCCAAGAAACTCCATGCTTTCTCTGAACTCCCTGCTGCAGTCAGTGAGTTCCTGAGCTCTAGGCTGCTAGGCACAACCTGCTGAGGCACATAACATTCTAGGAAGAAACGCTATCCCCACTTTGCTCCAGAATGCAAAACAGGAGGGAGTGCCACGGCATGCAGTTGTAATCCTTTAGGGGGCAATCTTGGCATGTAGGCACTCCTGGTTGTGCCATACCTGAGAGATGAAAAGACTCAGACAGCCTCACACTGACTTACATCCTGTGCTGTCCCATTAAATCAATGTTTGACTAGTTGTGTTTAGGCAGAATAGCTTTTCCGTTTGATCTCAAGTTCTTGATTTATTCACAAAGTAGCGAATCCCTCCCTGAATAATTTTTCCTGGCCTGTTGTGCATGTTTCTGATTTGTCACTCAGTTAGGCCTAAATTGGAATAAAAATATAAGCACAACTGTAGC
Source organism: Dermatemys mawii (assembly GCA_007922305.1). Lineage (NCBI taxonomy): Eukaryota > Metazoa > Chordata > Testudines > Dermatemydidae > Dermatemys > Dermatemys mawii. The sequence goes on along the minus strand of ML677332.1, from coordinate 49,049,087 downwards.
AATTTTATGTGCAAGTAACTGACCAATTATACATCTACTAGGACCAGGGGTCATCAACCTTTCAGAAGTGGTGTGCCGAGTCTTCATTTATTCACTCTAATTTAAAGTTTCACATTCCAATAATACATTTTAACATTTTTAGAAGGTCTCTTTCTATAAGTCTTTAACATATAACTAAACTATTGTTGTATGTAAAGTAAATAAGGTTTTAAAAATGTTTAAGAAGCTTCATTTAAAATTAAATTAAAATGCAGAGCCCCCTGGACCGGTGGCCAGGACCTGGGCTGTGTGAGTGCCACTAAAAATCAGCTCACATGCTGCCTTCGGCACATGTGCCATAGGTTACCTACCCCTGTCTTTCATCTATATATACCAGAAATACAACTGAAGATGCAATCATGGTAACTGCATACGAAAATTAAACACGTATTCACATACACACTTGTACACATGCAATTGTGCACATATTTTTTCTGACAATGCAGGCCGTAACTTTATTATTGTTTGACACAGTTTCAACATATTTAACTATTTTATGTAAGGTTTGAGAAATATTGTTCCTGAACAATTAAAATGCAAAGGGATACATTTAGCTGCTAATACTTCAAACTATACTTGCTCTATCACCAACATGACCTCCGTTAACTCACAGGTTAATTCTTATTTTAGATATGTTTCAAATTGAGATATTTTGCTTTTTCATTGGATCAGTCTGTGGAATAAGTAATGTTCATATTTACTACAAAATAATCCTCAAAGTAAACATTTGAGAATTATATTATATTTCCTAGTGGGAATTCTCTCTCGCTCTATGTGTGTGTATGTGTCTTCAGGCATCTGAGAACTTTTTTCCCCCATTGATAATAATACAGATGAGATTGGGGCTGACTTTCTTTGTGAAATAGCAAAGGCCATATGGATAGGCGATGTGACATCATATTAGTCAGTGTAATAAATATCAACTACAAGGTGAGCTGACTAGGACTGACACTCTAATAAATAAAAGATGGAAAATTTAGTGAACCTCACACTCTATGAGAGGGGAAATCTTTAGAACGCAAAGCTAGACCTTGTTACCAGACAAGCAGACTCAAGGGCTGATAAATGCATATAAATGTAAGCTATACTACTCTGGGAATAGGCCAAGTTGCATGCTTGTGAATTTATTAGCTGATAAACATCAATCTTCAACAATGCCATCTATTAAAAATAGCTGAAGAGAAATTAAACCTCATACCACAAAGATTGCGGAGATCTTTGTGCACTTTTTAAAATCTTCAATTCATTGGAAATAAAAGGTTTAGTTAGACTCAAGCATTCTTTATTTTACATTTTCTGAATGCCCTTCCATTTCCTGTTTTATCATAGGAACAGGATTTTTTTTTGAGAAAGGAGAATCCAATAATATAAAAAGAACATGTTTGGAAACCTTTTTTTATTTACCATCTGGGAGGACTCCTGGATCAGTCAATTACTTAACAGCCACTATATATAATCTGTACAATTATTTCTTACCCCATTTACAAAAAAACAAACACAACATATAATAAGGCATTTAAAGGAGATAACCTACCAGAAGCTATTTGACTGTATTTTAAAACGACATCATGACTATAGATAATGCTAAGATTTATTCTGCTAGACAGTTTTCCTATTGGTTAAACTCATATAATTCTTGACTATTTTAAAAGCAAAACAAAAATGAATATTTCAGTGCTCTTTTCTCTGAATATAATAATAATAAATGCCAGCAGCTGTGCACACCAGTAACCCTAAAACAACTCCTTAATGTTTAAACAGAATGGAGGGAAAAACAACATTATTTAAGGAGAGAGATTTTATTTCCGTCTTCCAGATCATATTGTATGATTTTGTTTCTTGGCTGGTTGAACATATTTCTTTGAATCAGGTTTCTGGTGTGAATATTTGCCATAGTAAATCTGAAATTCACTTCATTTTTCAATATGTGCTTACGACTTGCTATTTCAGTTAACATTCCTGTCAGGAAACTCGTTCACTGGAATATTCAGAGAAGTTAACACAGACTAGGAAAGAACACTTGATCATGGTGTATAATTACCAACACAGGGAGAAGACATCTGATACTAGAAGGCTCTTTAATCTATCAGACAAAGGCATAACAAAATGCAGTGGCTGGAAGCTGAAGTCAGCAAAGTTCAAACTGGAAATAAAATGTAAATTTTTAACAATGAGGGCAATTAACCATTGGAACAGATTATCAAGGGATGTAGTAAATTTTCCATCACTGGAATCTTTAATTCAAAAATGGACATGTTTCTAAAAGATTTTTTCTACTTCAATCATAAATTGTTGTGCTTGTTACTGTAATCACAGGGTGATAATCTCTGGCCTTTGCTGAACAGAAGGGTGAGACTAGATAATCTTAATGGTCCGATTGCTCCTTAAAATCTAAGCATCTATTAATATATTCAAGTGAATTCATTTAAAAATCTGAATTAATATTGGTGGATTTTTTTTTTGAAGTATTCAGTCAGCTCTAGACATTAATAGTTGCCTCGGTCAGTGCCACGATATGCAAACCCATCAGTTTCTTTGCTGTAATCACTCCGACACAGAGTGAGTTTTTCACCTCCCCTCTTGTCACTTCATCAGCCACAGGTAATTTGTAAATAACAGTGACCTGCAAAGCAGATGCTTGTCCTTGTAACAAAGATAAGCCAGCTGAGAAAAGAAAGGGGAAAAATACCTCGGAACCACCCTATGACAGTTTGGGGATATGTCTGTGTCAAATCTGAATTAGATTTTGTATTGTAAATGTCATTTGTGATTGTAACCTGCACTGAGAATTATAGTATCCATCTTGTAGCGGAGGCTTCACACTTAGTGGAAAGACCATGTCTGAAAAGCTGTGAGAGAGCAACCAAGGGACAACAGTTTCCTACCAGAACAATGGGTTTTCTATCAGTAGGACGATTGACTTTGAACACCTTTCTACACAGAAGCAGACAGGGCTGGAGTATGGCTGGAGCTTGCACCTCCTCTCAGCTTGTAGTACTTGGAGACACTGCAGACAGAGTCAGTTTTTAAAAGGGGTGCTTCTCTCAGCAAGAGAGGTTGACCAACACCAGAAACAAGGAGGCCAAGCTAAGCAGGCTGGAATAGCTGCTTGGCCAACAGACTCAAATCAAATGTAGGACTACAGGACTGGTGAGATCAGACCATGAGGATTGTGTTCAGCAGTTTGTTGTTTTCCATCGATCTGTAACACTTTGTGTTTTTAAAAACAGTAAAGTGTGTATATATAAGAAATTCCTTTGCTAATCCTGTGTTCCTTGCGTAGCCTGGCACGTGGTCCACGAACGGTGTAACTAGGAAACCAGAGCTCCCACAGCCAGGTGGACTCTTGAGAGAATGTGTCTGACCAACTTGGGCTATGGCCACATCACGGAGCAGTCTCAGAGCACTGAGCTGTAAATATACCGGACAGGATGTCTACTTGCAAAGAAAATAAATGCTGGTCACACATCTCAAGCTGGAGAGTCCCCTGTTGGCTTATAGCTCTGAAGGTTTCCTCCCTGCAATCCCAGTTGCAAGTGGTATGTTGAAGATGGAGGGGAAGAGAGATTTGCGAAAAGGCATTTTGGAGCAATCCTTTTCATGTTCTTCTAACCTGTGCCTGAGGCTAGGCTGAGAAGCAGGGAATAACAAGCTCCCTGATATGCACCCCTCTCACCCACGGGCCCCACTGGTGTGCCCAGCAGAAGCTAGATGCAGCAAAGAATCTAGCCCACTGTATTCTGTGGTTGAGTATTGCCCAGTGTCATCCAGGGAAGTTCATGGATTTTTATGGCTTCTCTTTGTGAAAACAGAGTGTCAGGTGCTGTTAACCAGGAGGTGGTAAAGCCTCTACTCAAAGAAGTCCTTTTTTTATGTTAATCACCTTGCCAGTTATTGGTCTTCTGTGACTCACCATCTTGTGCAGGGAAGGTTACGTGAGACAACGACACCAGAACAATCTAATTGCATCATGGCATACTCAGTCCTACCCATCTGGATTTAAAAGTCGTTTTAGTGAAGTGAGGGTGTGATTTATGATTGCTGATCTCATCCTTCTAATGCACTGAGCTACAGTGTCTGTGCTGGTTTTGGTTAGTCTTTTGTCAGTGTTTGGTATCAATCACCAGGAGATATCATGGAAGCCGGGGAGCTGACTTATTTGACTTAGTTTCTTCTCTGGGTGGTCTCACAGGACGGGGCCCTCACATGCAGGGTTTCTTAGTGTTCCACCCTGGTATCTCTCCTGTTTAACATTTATGCATGGACACTTGGAGATAGTGAGATATTATGCCTAACAATATCATCTGCACCAGTATGCAAATGGCAATTAGATCTTTATCTCATTTTGTATTAACCCAGATACCATGATGACTGTGCACTACCAGTGCCTGACATAGGAAAGGAAATGAATGTGAATAAACTGTCTTAAGATGAAAAAACAGGTGTGGGAATGGCTGTGGGTGCACTTTCTATTGTATACCAATATGTTTTTCAAGGTGGAGTTCATGTAGTTCCATTACTAATCCTGGACTTTCAGAAATCATCTGAAGCAAGTGACACCTTTTTCCATCTGAAACAGCCCTTCTCTAACATAGATTGCACCACAGTGAATCCAGACTGTAGAACGTGAAGACAAACTTTGGCTACTTTTATTAATAAAAATTGATGATGCAGTCTGGTCTTTTTTTCTGAAACATCATGTGACAGTTACTAAGCTAATCATAATAAACCACTTTATAATGGTAGGATTGTGTCAAAATCCCTTCATTAATGTCATGAAATTACCTTCTTTCAACTCCTTTCCCCCACTGCACTACACTACCCCAAATTCATCACCAGTATATTACACTGAAATCAACAGTTACACCAGAGATGTATTGAGCTCATTGTCTTTAAAAACAACACAGTGTTTTGACATTTTAAAAGCTCATTTACAAACTGTTACTCCTCTCTCTAGTTTCTCAGCAATGTTCCCTCTGAGATCTGAGCATACTCAGGGGGATTTTTGCAGGCTAAAGAATCAGAAGAAAATAAACTCTCTTCTTTGGATCAGCTGTCCCAGCTGATGAATCCTTCCACTCAGAAACCGACCAGCTAGATCAATTAATTCTTCACTGTCTTAACCAGTTCTCTTTAACAAGATGACAACTTCTCTTATTCTGCAAATGAACTAGACACATTTAGACCTATATTGAAAAAGATATGGAAAAAGTTAAAAATCCATTGAAAAATCAGCTTCCTCCAGCCCCATGGCTGCACTTTTTCTACTTGTATTTTCTCTTCAGTTGTTGTTTATTCTGAAAACCACTGTGAACGCAGAGTCACTCACTGGTGGGCAACCTGAGGCTCTGCAGGGTAATCCATTGGTGGGCCGCAAGACAGTTTGTTTATACTGACCCTCTGCAGGCATGTCTGCTTGCAGCTCCCAGTGGCCACAGTTCGCTATTCCCAGCCAATGGGAGCTGTGGGAAACAGAGGCCATTCTCCCTTCTCCAAGGTGGGCAAATAAATTAAATACATTTCCTAACATTTCCTACACTTAAAAGGTATGATGATCCTGCCTCTGATCAATTCTACTTAGTATCAATAATAGGGGATATGGTTTGCATTTCTGGGTATTTTTTTCCAGGCTTACATTTCATCCTAAAGTAATGCAAATGTACAAATGCTTTATTTCTATCATCCCACCTTCTGTTTAAAATATACTTCTGGAACTATGCAAGTTGCAACAAGCTATTGACCTAGATGTGGCCTTACATCTTTTCTGTGGGTAAAGTAGCAAGTTGGATTATTATTATTTGCTTATTTGTATTACTGTAATGATTACAAGCCCCAACCAAGATTGGGTCCCCACTGAGCTATGTGCTTTACACACATAGTAAGAGGCAGTCCCTGTCCTGATGAGCTTATAATTTAAATAGACAAGACCAAAAATTGGAAAGACAAAAGAAGTGGTGTTAAGATTGGAAACTGTTTTCCTAAATAACTGAGGTTTTTTGGTTGTATTCTGGGGAGTTCAAATAATTCCTTCTCAAGTATATACTGGTTTAAAGTTAAACCTTCTTTCTTTTGTGACTCACTTTTTTTTTTTTTTTTTTTTTGGTATGTCTTTTGCAGCAAAACTAGCAGTCATGCACCCACAGAGCTTCAGATAACCAGCTTTTCAAGTCCAAACTCCTTTTTTTTTTCCTGGAAAGTTTTATGTTTCCTAAAAAAAATCTAGAACTGGTATTTAACGGAAAAGAAAAATGCCTCTCAAAGCCCAGCATTTTTCTTGAATGGCAACCCGCTACTTAGATCACAGGAAGCTGACATGGGAGCAAAGCCTCACTGCCGAAACAGCTTGAGCTCACAGGCTCCTTTCCCCGTGTCCCACCTTCCACTGGGAGGAGCACAGAGATGGAGAAGATTTCTCTCAGAGGATGTCTCTGGACTCCAGGAGTCAGCAACAGAGTCCCCAACCAATGGACTATACCACACATTACATTTTATTTACCTTGCCCTATAATCTTAACTAAGACTTCATATCTATATAATAAAACACTGCACACACAGCCAGTGTAGACATGGCATACTAAATATGTTACAATTTTGTGTTACAGTGTGAGCTAGATTCATGTGTTGTGTGCAGCAAGTTTTTTATTTGCATATGCTATAAGACAGTTCCTTGTGGAGGTATGGAGTCTGTCAGTGACAGTGGCTAAGGTATTGTTAAGAGCTGTCTTTTCACTTGGTATATCCTTGCTTGAATGGTTTGCACTAGCTGGCTATGGAATTTAAATAATAATTTTTGCTTGAGATGTGGTCTATGATTTTTGTTTTGTGATGGGGTTTGCGTGGCTGTTCAGATATACTTAAAATACATAGTATGATTCTATGATTCTAAGGATGCTATTATTATTATTATTTATTTATACTGAAGTAGCTCCTAGGAGCCCCAGTCATGGAGTGTGACCTCATTGTGCTAGACACTGTACAACACAGAATATTGAAAACCCCCAGACAAATGGAAATCAGTCGTATAAATAAAAAACAAAACACGATGCCTTTTTTAATTCCCCACCAATCCATTTCTTCCTTCTTCCAGTGATTAGCTTTCCCATAAATTTCATTTTCTTACTAGCTTTTAAGAGCTTTTTTCCAAAAGCCTTCATTCTTCTGAGAAATCTCTTTTGTTTGCTATCCTACAACAATTAACAAAGTTTAGTTTTATGAGCAAGACTTGTAATGCACAAGCTTTCCTCTCTCATAGCATCTATTCAAGCCTCTACTTAGCATTCTCATTATCTGTCTAGATCTAGATTAACAAAGAGTCCTGTGGCACCTTAAAGACTAATTAAAGTATTAGAGCATAAGCTTTCGTGCGGTAATACCCACTTCGTCGGATGCATGCCATCCACGAAGTGGGTATTAGCCCACGAAAGCTTATGCTCTAATACTTTAGTTAGTCTTTAAGGTGCCACAGGACTCTTTGGTACTTCTGCAATTCCAGACTAACACGGCTAACCCTTTGATTCTAGATCTAGATTGTCTACTTAGCTTCATAGTTAGTTACCCAAGAGATAAAAGAATAATAATAAAATAACTTGATTAGTATATACCACACCTTGTGTGAAGGTGTAGAAAATGTTGATTCAAGCTTCATGATTAGCTGTAAGCTAGAGTAAATGGCCAAATTATACATTACTATCCAAACATCCCTAAACTTTGGGGAAGTTTTGATTCAAATCAGCTCAGGCCTATTTCTTCTGCAAATGTTTTCTTCTTTAGTAAAATGTATCTGCAACCTAGCTTTCTATGGCCTAGATCATTGATGTACAATAATCACATATTTGACTTGACAAAAATGTGTGTCTTTATGTAAATGTTTTTCAACTGTTGCCTGACCGAAATGACACATGAATAGATTTAGAATTCACTTCACGTGTTCTGAAGCTATTATATTCTAACGTATTAGTTCAGTTGGATTCTAAATGGTTCACCAGACTTCATATTCCAGTGACTCAATGTTTATGGCTTGTGCTCAATTGTTTGAAAGCATGGCTAAACAGTGTAAAACTGGTCTATGAAATCATGAATCCAGAAGAATTCTTTCCTCTGTTGAAATGAATAAGCTGCATGTTTTTTTATTTTCTAGGTCTATTATTCTTTTAACCTTTTGAGTGTTTTAGAATTGTAGGGCTGGAAGAAGTAGTTATTCAGAAATGCCAGTTTTCAGTCTGGAAACTTTATAGAACAGACACATCTTTTTTTCATGAGAATGTGGAATTCTACAGTAATTACAGCTTTATAATGTAGTTGACAGGAAAATTATACCAATTTCTCCAAAACCAAAAAGAGACAGTGGGAGGATATATATGTGTGTATGCTATGTAGTCCAATGGGGGAGAACAAACAGAGAACAGAAGGGAGAATTGCAACAGCAGCTTGGCTTCTAAAGCTAACAATGACACTGAGGGCCTATCTCAGAGCCATAGCACACACAAAACCCCCATTGTCTTCACTGGACAGGAAACTCAAAAGGGCCATTAGCTTGCTAAATCATGGGAGCATAAGTCTTCATCCCTTGATGTAAATGTTTCCTCAAAGAAACAAATAATTTGTTTTGCTTGGTGATACGAGAGGTGATACAAGAGATAAAACCTTTAAGAAGTGCAGACAGATGTTTATTGCCATTTACAATGAATTGTATTTACCATTTCTTTTGATTTCTCATGTCCAATCTCCAGCCCTCCAAGTTCTTTCTGTTGTGACAGTGAGTCCTGCTGGTCACTGGGGTAACACACAGAGTGAGATCAAGTGGGATGTGGCAAGTTATCTTTTAGCTTTGATCTTCAGCTCCCCGCACCCCCCGCTTTGAGACACACATTATAATTTCAAGAAAAGAAAAGCATTTTCGTTTTCTGCAAAAACTGTCTTTCATTTGTATTAAAACTGTCAAAGCTGCCCAAAGGGAAAAGAGTACATTTCCCCACCACCATCATTATAGAAAAATGTGAAGGAGCATATGTTGTCAGTTTCAATGTAGGTGCGGAATATTCGGGATAGTTTCACACAGCTCCGCTAAATATCACCGTAAGATTCCATGGATGGCAGCTGTGAAAGGAATGGGTAAAGACTTAATTAAAAGTTCAAGAGTTAGCAAACTAAAATGCTACTGAATCACATGAAAAATCCATGAAAAATAATTCTTTAGAATATTTAGGAAGCTGAAATTGTCCCTGTACATTTTCCTTTCATTTTACTACAGCAGGTTTATTGTAGAATAAAGATATGGCATCCTACATTAAAAATATACATTTTAGTGAACTGAACCTCCAGCATAACAAAGCAAAATATATTTGACTGCACAATATTGATTTGAATTGAGAGCACATCAGTTAGTGAAATGCAAAAACCAATACAGCATCACCCATGGCTAGGCTGGATATCTCCAGACACAATTTATTTTTACATTTAAACCAATTACTGGACTTGTTGCATTTAAAAATGCATACCATATATCCTTACAAGGACTTTTTTATTCAATCAAATCAATTGCATTGATCTCCATATTCTATATTAAACACCAATCTTAAATTAAAGCTGACACATTTTGAAGGCCACTATTCAAGTATCTAAGCAGAAATAAATTCTATGAGGCTTTCTACATAGGTTTTGCTGCCCAAACATGAATACAAGTATCAATTATATTTTAACACACAATTTACAGACTATTTCAATACTGATTTTTTCCCCAAGATTTGTTCAATAATAATAGAAAGTTATTGAAATAAAATGTTGCTCAAATAGCCTTCTATTGAGTCAGAGTGACAATGCCTTCCATTAATAATGGAATAATCCCACAAAAAAGAAATCTGTCTTTAAATATAATAGTGCTGATGTCCACTCTTGCTTAAAGAAAGCATTTTCAAAATGTATTTATGTATAAGGCTTGTTTTCATTGTATTCCTTATTCAAAAAAATTGCAGCCACCATAGCCTGAACAAGTTGTTTTAATTTCCACTGGAATCACAAGGCAGCTACAAAGAAAGACTCATACCCCACAAACTCAGACTCCTCCTGTGGGAAAAGCTGAGCATGCAAGCATTTGCAGCATGAAAGCTAATGTTCTCTAGTTGAAGTCCTGGCCATGTTGAAGACAGTGGCAGAGTTCTCAGTGGCACCAGGACTTCACCCCTCTGTCTTTATTCATCCTGACTCACTCTGCTCTTTACCGTATCACTTGGCCATTCTTGGTAGAAAAACCTTCTCCCCTACAGGCTCCACTGTTGTCTGAAACTGCCTTCTTAGCTCTCTCTCTCTCTCCACCCCATTCATTTCTTTTTCTAAAGCTCAGATAGGATTGTTTGTTCTCCTTAATTGTATTATTCGCCTCTGTAGACCTTCCAGGGATCCAGTTTGTATAAACAATGCTATTCAAAGAAAAATGGAAGTGTCACGATTTTGGCTGTATTTTCAAACATTTGAAAAAGCAGGGTCCTCTTAACCCTTCTCCATCTCAGTTCATCTCTGTGTGCATATCTTGCAGCCATCAAATGAACAGCATAAGAACCAAGGAGGGAATTTCTGAAATATGCCAAATAGCTGCACATCACTACAGATTATGGCTGCCTGGATTTAAGGAAACATTTTTTGGCTGAAGAAACATTCCAATGGGATAGATTAATCTATGTAAACCACACAGCTCAGCTGAAACTGCTGTTCAGCATTCTAAATTGCCAGCTTCCGCTTTTTTCGGCACAAAAATGCACATTTCTTCCTATAATAAAGATATTTTATAATAGCAATAAGGCAACTCCAGGGTGTGTGGTTATCTCAAGATAATCATACCCTAGAGGGATCACAGATACTTGGCTGTGCCTCATAACACCCCATGTGTGTGTTTATCTCATGATAACCCTACTCTCTTTTGTATCTTATTGCCTAATTATCCTCTACTAATGCAAAATACTAATTTTTTGTCTGAAACAATATGTGCAAGAATGCATTGCTAACAATCACTGGAGGACATTGATAGACAATGCTGCCATCATTTTATACTCACTTCCAGTAAGGAAATTTACACACAGAAGGAGCAAACATTCAGATTTTTTGAAAATTAATTCAAATCCTTCTTTGCTTATGTTTCAGTATCACAACTAAAATATTTCAAGTAGACCTGGGTAAATAGCTCAAAAAAAATGTCCACAATTATTTTCAGATTCATTCACATTCTTATTTTACTCATATAAAAATACTAAGTTTACTTCATTCATGTTTATTTGGTAGAACTAAAACATGAAAGATCCCCTTTCATGTTTTAGTTCTACCAAAATTCTAATGAACAAGGCCCAGGTCCATTACTGAACCCTACGCAGGGGCAAACAGCTGCACAGACTCAGGTGTCCAGCCATACAGCACTCGTTGCAGGATCTAGGCCATTATTTATTGCCAGGAATGTTAGCAATAACAGCTTTCAACTACCATCAAGGATTTTTCACAGGAGGTAAAATTATGATCCTTCTTGAATCAATGGGAGATTTTTTTTTCCAATAAGTGAACAGAAACATACTATGTTATTCATGTATCCAACTGAAATGTATCAGTATAGCCCAAATTTTAAATATTTGGGTAGTGACTATTTGAAACAATCTTCTCATGATCAATCTATAGACCAAAATTAATGCCAGTGAATAATTTCACATATTGAATAAACTTCAGAAAATCACAAACTATTCATTGACAAATCACAAAAAAGCTAACCATAAAGTTAACCCAAATGAATTATTCACTCATCCACAATTAAAATGTTAATATGATAGAACATTGTAACAACTTTACACTATTATATCAGAATCATCTGTGTAATATTTGCCTTCCCTCCTTTTAGGAAGTTATTTTATACAATTTGGAAAGGGATCTTGATTAGATGATATTCTGAAATATTAAGAAAATAACATCAAATTACATACATTCCCAGAATGTAAGCTCACATTAAAGTTGCAAAAAAAATAATCATGATTCAACAGTAGTAATATTACTTTGCACTTGTGGTGCATTTTTCATTTGAACATCTCAAAACATTTTATAAACATTAATTAGCTGAAAATGTTTTAGCATGTATATTACAAAATGTAACATACACAAAAAACAATCATTGGAATAGCCACCAAAAATGACAATTTAAATGTAAACATAACAAGATAAAATAAAGAAGTGGGGAAATACAATTAAGCTGCAGATTAATAAATTACATAGGAAGACTACATTTAATGCAATGGTAAAGTTGCAAGCTTAAACAAAAGTTGGGAATTAGATATATAAAATTTTCATTACAGCATTAACTCGTCCACATTGCACATGCTAGACACAATTCTACCCTTAGTTGCACCTGTGCAGCCCATCAGAATTTGGCCCATTAACTATGTTGTCATCCCTGCTTAATGAGAGTAAGCTCTTGCCTTTTTTAGAATATCTACTTATATACATCCTTTCTGTGTAAAATGCTTTCATGTTTCCCATCCTCCCAGTCAGCCTAGCATTTCTGAAGACCATGTATGTTTATCTCTCTTAACATTGCTTACAGACCTAATTTCTGAGTCCCTTGATTATTTTAGTTGCCCTTTTCTGAATATTGGTTTCATGGTGCCAATGAGAGAGAATTACTTTAATATAGTTCTCCTTAGAAGTTCCTAATTCTGCTGCCAGCAAAACTGCATGTTCCCCTTTGGCATTCTTGGCCGTGCTTGCTGTTGTGGGTTCTTGAGAAGTGGAACAAAAGACATATTCTCAATAATCCTATCCCAAAAATAGAACTTAAAAAATACAGTCAATACATTTTGGCACTGATACAAAATGTCACTAAACACACCAGCTACTCTTCTGTACTTGAGGTGTGAATTGGCACTTTGTTTTTTAAAACAAAAAGACCAAATAATCCATAAATACCGTGGCATTCAGGCAGAGGTTCAGAGGGAAATCTATATGTACTCTAAATACCAAGATATTTCCCTACATTAGCCACAAAACATCCATGTCTTGAAGGAAAAATAAAGAAAAACAAATCCTGGAATATGCTGTGAATGTGATGCTACTTCATAAATGGTATCTAGAAACATCTTTGCTGGCAAAGAACAGTTAATCAGCCAATCATTCATTCCTTAGATTTCATGGGCATTCTGTCCCTTACTCACTGCCTTAAGTTCCACCTAACATTCAAACCCTACAGAAACTTTCCACAACAATGGGCATCACTCATCAGTGAGGTAGTATAGGTCAGAGGACTAGTGAATGAATGCTTGAGCACATGTTATGAAGCTCCCCTGAGAAAACTATTGCTCTCTCAGCCTCAGTACTGTAGTAGTAGCAGAAATATAGCCTCCTCTGTCCTGCCAGGAGAGTGGGATCTTTGTACCCTCCTGTGCTAAGGGGGAGTCTTGGATGAAATTTGCAGCCAAAATTTGCTGTTTTAATAATAAATGCAATTCTTCACTGACTTGTTTTTAATAGTTTCTATAATGTTGCAGTGAGGAAGCATGTGAATGATGCATCCTGACAGGGCTAATTATCATATTGAGTGAAAAATAGTTTTCTCAAAATCTGTGTCTAATAGGTCAGGTTATTTGATTCCAGATGAATGAATTATAAGTACCACACATGGTTTCAAAGGGGGCTGGTAAGTCCAACCTATTCATTGTGACAAAAACAAAAAATAATGAAAAGTGATGGATTTTTACTTCAGAGGTCCTTGCCCTGTTAGCATTTCCAGTGCCTGTGGTAGATGCAAATATAAGGCCATGTCTACACTTAGCGGGGATCGATGCTGCTATGATTGATGCAGTGGGGTTCAACTGAGCAGATCTAGTAAAGACCCACTCAATCGACCGCAGAACGAAGAACCGCAGAAGTACTTCCCCTGCATGCATTCAACGAAGTTGATATTAGCCCAAGAAAGCTTATACTTCAATACTTTTGTTAGTCTTTAAGGTGCCACAGGACTCTTTGTCGCTTCATAATCACAGGGGACTTCAAACTGGGTGACATATACTGAAGGTTTCATGCTACTAGTACTAAAACATCCTTGGAATTTCTGAATATTATATATGACAATTTCCTAACTTAGAAAGTGTTGCAGCCAACGCAGGGGAATTCTATATTAGTGTTCAGTTTGACATATAAGAAGAATCAAAGAACTAATATTTAGTGGTAACTTAGGAACAACCGATCAGCCAAACATGAGCTTCCAGTGAGATACTGTGGCCAAATGTGCTAATGTAATCCTTGGATGCATAAACAGGGGACTCTAGGAGTAGAGAGGTTATTTTGCCTCTGTATTTGGCACTGGTGCAACTGCTACTGGAATAGTGAGTCCAGTCTTCATATTCACAATTCTAGAGGATATTGATAAATTGGAGAGGGTTCAGAGAAAAGCCATGAGAATGATTTAAAGGTTTAGAAAATGTGCCTTACAGTGATAGATTCATGGAGCAAAATGTATTTAGCTTAAAAAATCAGAAGGTTAATGGGGGACTTGATTACACACTGTAACTACCTGTGTGAGGAACACATATTTAAGAATAGTCTCTTCATTCTAGTAGTGAAAGATAGAACATGATTCAGTGGTTGGAAGTTGAAGCTAAACAAATTCAGACTGAAAATAGTGCTTACATTTTTAACAATGAGAATAATTAACCGTTGGAACAACTTACCAAGGAACATGGTAAATTTTTAAATCAAGATTCATTTTTTTTCTAAAAGATATGATCTGGAAATTTTGGGAAGTGTGTCATATAGGAGGCCAGATTAGATGATAACAGTGGTCTCTTCTGGTCATGGAATAGGTGAATATATGAAAAAGTTTGGTCACATATGGTTTTATTTTAACATGGCATTGAATGTGCAATGCTAAAGATGTCAAACAGATATGGGGGAAAATAAATGTTGTAATAAAGACATTTAGAATAGTTAGTGTTCCATTTTACCATACCACTTGCCATTGTCTAAGCTCTTGTACTGCAAAACTGGATTTTTTCAGTACAATAATGTATATATTGAGAAATAATGCCACATTTTTGTTTTCTATAACTGGACAAATTTGAGTTCCAGTAAGTGGAACTAAGTCAATGACCTAATGATCTTTCACACTGAAAGTTTGATTTGCTGTCCTCTACATAAGGAATGTAACTTCAAAAGATAATTTTGTTAACAAGACCCCTGTTGTGAAGCCTTGTCAAGAAATCCATTCTACTCTCAGATGGAACATAGTAAAACTAATCTTTCTCCATGTCTGAAAGACTTATTATGTATAGTTTACCACAATGATCTATAATTTTATGAATATATGACCTAGCTATTAACACTGGATTATTGAATTGTGTGAATGTATTGGTTCAGTTTAATTGTGGACTGTTGGGAAACAAACAGAACAGCCTAGATAAGTAACAGCCTAAGCACTCAAAGGACAACAGTTTAGCTATTCACTGCGAAGAGGGGATTTCCAACCCACTGTTTTGCCATGACCAAATGATCTAAAGATCAAAAGAACACTAAACAGTTAAGAGGACCATCTTGAGAACGGAAGAGTGTGAGTTACTCTGCTTGAGGGGAGACTGATGGAAAGACACAGATAGAAGCAGAGACTACAAAAGGGCTGTCTGTCACTCCAATCCAGAGATGGAGGTCCCTGGGTTAAATGCAATTTACCTAAATTTACAAGCAAAGGACAAGGTTTAGGCAAGTTCAGATGCATTTTTCATTTAAATCCCATTTTATTCCACTTCTTAGATTTCTATGAACCAATAAATCATACTTGTTTTGAAGAAGCTGTTCTAAGTTACTGCTAGTTCATTCCTGTCACAAGCTCTAGGAGAGAATTCCCTAGCGTACCAAACCAAGTTGGGCCAGTTGAGGTAAACAGGGGCCTTGTAACCTGGTGACCCAGTCTAAAGATAGATGAACTTAAAGAGGCCTGTCACCTAAAAGACATGCCCATGGAGACACTGAGAGCATTAGCGGTCAGAGGTGCAGCTCACCCCTGAACTGTAACTTCTTTATCAAAAAAACCCTACAGTACAGTATTGGAGAGTACAGCTATCGAGATAGCAACTGCTTCAACACCATTGGGATAGTGATTGTCTAATGTCCACTTACGAGAGACAAGGAGGTGAGTTAATATCTTTTATTGGACCAACTTCTGTTGGTGGACAGTAAAAGTTTTTGAGCTTTACAAAGCTCTCCATCAGCTCTGGAGAGTCTGAGCTAAATAGAAGTTGCGGGAGATGGTTAAGCATAAGGGGTTAACACACATAGTGGGAGACCACTTAAAATTAAGTTGGTAACTGAATGTTAGCAGGCACTGGGATATGTTACATATTGTAGTAATGAACCATAAAACCAGTTTGGCCCTATTGAGTCCATGGTTTTTAGTGTCTACCAGAGTTATGGATTTAATTTCGCAGACTTGCTGTGGCACTAGCAGACCATGTGTCTGCTCCTGACAAAGCCTCAGGCCAATTCACTTGTGTATTAGTATAGATCAGTGGTTCTCAATCTATTTCCCATTGTGGGCTGCATACTCAGCTCTCTATGTATTATGTGGGCCACGTTCACATTATACATATTATACATATTTTTAGATATATGAGGATCACATGTAGCCTGCAGGCTGAGGATCGCAGATATAGATCATAGTGCTAAACCAGGCGACATCCCCACGCCCAAAACAACCTCAGGCAAACACACTTGT